>OZ034800.1:93704116-94259116 GCA_964028335.1 Altica lythri | reverse complement strand
GTAAGTTTGTAATCTATACTAATATTATAAAGAGGAAAGGTTTGATTTTTTGTTTGTTTGTTTGAAATGAATAGGCTCCGAAACTACTGGACCGATTTCAAAAAATCTTTCACCGTTGGCAAGCTACACTATTCCCGAGTGACACAGGCTATGTTTCATTAAAAAAAAATGGCCCTTGGTAAGCCAGGCGCATCAGTAGATTTATATTAATTGAATATATTAAAAGTATACGTTTCAGAAAAAAATGTTTTAGATAAAAGTTGTAGGTCTTTTTAAGACAAATAAAAAAGTCCCCAAATTTTTTTTTGTACAGGGTGAAGTAAAAAAGTTACGAATTTTTTTCCATTTTGATCTGATATAACGCCCAAACGGCCGTACCGATTTGGTCCATTAACGAACTCGACCGAGATTTTGGGACGATTGATTTTTGTACCAAATTTCATTTCGATTCGTTAAGAAATGCGACCGCTATCGTGTCCACAGATTTCGTTATATCGGATCTATACATACATACATACATACATACATATATATCTATACTAATATTATAAAGAGGAAATAGAATAAAATAATGTACTACGATTTTGAAGAATATATAAATATCTACAAAAAATGCCGCAAATCCTTATATCGCGTGCGCTGAGAATACTATTGATTATAGAATAAAATAATGTAGGTACTACGATTTTGAAGAATATATAAATATCTACAAAAAAATGCCGCGACAGCATATGTCTAACTGTTATAGTTACGTCACAATAACTAATTTTTAATTTTTTAAAAGTTTTTATCTTGGTATTAATCCTTATCAAAATAACTTATTTCATAATCACGACAGATATCACAAATTTAGCATGTGCAATGGGACGAGGCTACTTATAAAAGAATTAAAGGACAATTAAGTTGTAGCAACCAATATAAATGAACCACCAGCTGGTCAACTAGCTCATACACTGAGGATACCGATGATCCCAACTGATCTACCAAATCCATTTAAACCACTTCAAGTTCCTATCAAAACATCTTTCGCTTTTACTAATAATAAGTCTCAAGGTCAAACCTTCCAAATAGTAGGGATCGGTTTTCCTCATGGCCAACCGCCTAAGGCGGGTCGGAACACATGAAAATCAATTTATTTTGCTGTCAGAAAATAAAACATGTAATATTGTTTACAGGGAAGCATTGACCCAATAAATTTAATGGCTTTTTTATTTTTCTTTAATCCCCGTGCAAAGCCGGGGCGGGCTGCTAGTTATTAATTAAAGTTAACAAATATTGAAATAAGGTTGTTTAAAATGTCTTATTCCTCTTCTTCTTATAATAGGACCTAGTCCTGTTTTAATCCGATATGTTTAGCCTACTTTGGAGCTCTTCCTGGGATATTGTGATCCAACTTTCGTAACATCTTATGGGTGGTCTGCTTACCGGTCTTCGCGTGTTTGTCCATCTTTTTTCTGGCATCATTTCTACACGATCTCTCCAACACCGCAACCCATCTTACCACAACGTGTATTCCCAGTTGCTCCTCATTCGATCCCTGAGGGTTACACCCTTGATGGTATTAAATATTTTCATTTCGGTGGTCCTCATTATTCTTTTCGTTTTTAATGTTTCAGCTCTGGTTTCGGTGGCTTCCGCATGTTTTGTATATTCTCATTTTGCTCTTTGCAGTCATAATTTTGTTTTGTCATCATTTTTTAGTCTGTATCACTGCGACCCTTAGTTACAGATCATCTCTAGAATAGAATTAGAACATCTTGTCTAGCCCTGCCTTCTTAATGAGACTTAATAGCCTCGATAGTAGCCTCTCCAAATGACTTGGAGCAGCCGATTTCTCATCTCCCAATACCAGATACCACGTCCTTATATTTCTTTCACATTAACATAGGAGATGAAATGTGGTTTTCTCCTCCTTTTGGCAGTATCTACTAAGTTCAGCTGACTTATGTGTTTTCTGAGCCTACAATGTGTTGTTAAGAGACTGACAATCATTCTGGCATCGTTTCGCCTTTGTGATAGCAGCTCTGCAGTAAATTTCCCCGAGTGTCATTTTATTAAGGTTTTGGTTTGTCGCTTCCTACCACCCCTGGGCCTTCTCTAGTCTCCGTTTCTCAATAGCGGTCTTTCTGAAGGTGTCAGCCACCTCGCCGAATGGTTTCGGGTCAATCATTGGAATATTAGCTCCCGTTCGTACCAATTCATCAGCTTTCTCATTGCAGTCCCACACCAGCTTTGAGCTTATTTATGCTGAGAATATTGCCTTTAGAGCTGCTTGGGTGTCCGAGTATATGACTACGGTTTTACCCGTTATACCCTGATTTACGATCTACTTTGCGCAGTGTTGTATGGCCATTACTTCAGTCGCATATGCACCTAGACTTAATTGTCTTCTACTATATATACCCGCCACGAGTCTATAAAGGAAGTAAAACAAAATTCGGCGCAACTAATCACCGGAAGATGACCTTCATCATTGCTTCGCAAAGTGGAAGGTTCGCATAGAGTGGTGTCAAGATGTGGATGAAAAGTACATTGAAGGGGATACATGAAAAATAGAATTGGAACTTAATTGCCAGAGCTCGTACATTCTAGTTTATGAGTACAATAATTTAAATTTGAATTTTTATATACTATCTATAAAGTTTAAAGTTGAAGAATTTAAAAAAATATATTTTAAATGTCTATAATTTCAACACATTACTGATCAAAATCTAGTTTTATCACATCTAAAGAATTTCAGCAGTAAGTTTAAGGGGTGAAAACATTTGCCCTCTTGTAAAAGTAGCAGTCGGAAAAAGGGAACAGGAAAAACAGGCTATTTAACTTCGAAGCGACGCACAACGACAAACTTCGCAATCATTTAGGGCTTTTGTGACAGTGTGACAAACCGATCTCAAGGCCACAGTCACAGTCATCGTTTATCCCTCGCGTGTATAAGAGGGAAATTCGCACTGCGTTTATTTTTATATACATCGTTTCGAATGCATTCCTGTAAATCCTTTATCATGTAAGTAATTGGCTGTAAATTTTTTCAAAAGTAATAATGTTCTGTAAAAATACTTAAATTAAGGTAGTTTGTTTATTATTAAAATAGGAATAATAAATCCAATCTGTAATGAGACGAAAAAGTTGGTGATGTTAAACTGTTATTGTGTATTTATATATAAGTAACAAAAAATGAAATTATCCATATTTTTTTATAAAAAAGGGCCATAGCAAATCAATTTTTATTGGTTGTTTTTGTATTCGATAGGAAATGAAACGAAAACTATTTTACATTTTCGATAAAAATTGCTTTTTATTCCTTGATTTTATTATTATTATTAAATAAATAAACAAATTTCGTAAAGGAATTAACGCTGATAAAATATTAAAACAATGTATGAATGAATTTCACGTTCAACGAAGGAAACCAGACCTCAGACGTAAATGAAGGATAATTACAAAACTATCATGAGAAAATTATGATACAATAATTAGAGAGGTATGTATATAAGATTATTATGAAAGAATAGAGAAAAACAACAAACGAAATCATTAGAAATTGAAAATAGTTTGTAATGGAAATTGAGCTTCGATAAGCTTTTTATTAATAAATAAAATTTTTAAAAAATATATCTAAAAATTCCGATATTAATTGTTTACTGGTAGATACCATTGTCGTTGTACCTACGAATTTTAAATTGATTAATAATTTTTTTGCTTCAAACAAATAGAGCGCCAAGTACAAATCAAAAACAAATCTGGATGTAACTGATTTATTGATAAACAATTAACAATTAATCGAAATTAAATAAGGTTGAAAACTTAAATCTCTGCCAAAAACTTCAATTTCCTTCTTCGATATAATCAACTCGATGTTTAGAGGGGTCTAAAAAGGTGTTTCAAAATGGGAAAATTGGCTTGGCTTGCGTGAGATGGGAAGAGAAAAATATTCTTTATAAAAAGTTTTGCATAGTCTAAAACCTAATGACAAGTTTACATGCTTGGCAAGTCTAGGCGAGCTTCCACAAACATAGCCATGTAAAGGTAGCGTTTGGCTTGGAATGCGTGAGATGGGAAGAGAAAAATATTCTTTTGTAAAAAGTTTTGCATATTCTAAAATCTAATGAAAAGTTTACATGTTTAGCAAGTATTGTTGAGCTTCTACAAACATAAGCATGTAAAGGGAATGTTTGGCTTGGCTTGCGTGAAATGGGAAGAGAAAAATATTCTTTATAAAAACTTGTGCATCGTCTAAAACCTAATAACAAGTTTTCATGCTTGGCAAGTCTCTGCGAGGTTCCACAAACATAAGCATGTAAAGGGAGTGTTTGGCCTGGTTTGCGTGAAATGGTAAGAGAAAAATATCCGTTATAAAAAGTTTCGCATAGTCTAAAACCTAATGACAAGTTTAGGTACATGCTTGGCAAGTCTCGGCGAGCTTCCAAAAACATAAGCATGTAAGGAGAGTGTTTGGCTTGGTTTGCGTGAGATGGGAAGTGAAAAACGTTCTTTATCTACTCTAACTCATATTATGTATCAATTTTTAGTTCGTGAAAATTGTCATTATAGACAGCAGTGCGTGAAGGATTGAAAGTGTACGTGAAGTAACAATGTATTTTAAATGGGATTTACTTTTTCGCACTGTTTTTGACACACCTTCATATAATCAAATATCCTTAGCATTCGCGTTGCCATGGTGTTGCTATAAGAGCATTTGTTTTGTTAGTATCTTGAATTGAAAATAAATTGCTTTCTTATAATTATTTTTTAATTGATTATCGTAGATAAAATATTGTATGAAACTGTGCGTGAAGTGCTTTTTGCACACTTACGCGATATATAGCACTCGCTTCGCTCGTGCTCTAAACATCGCGTGCGTGCGCAAAAAGCATACTTCACGAACTGTTTTATAAATAACTATTATTGCATAGTCTAAAACCTAATGACAAGTTTACATGCTTGACAAGTCTCGGCGAGCTTCCACAAACATAAGCTTGTAAAGGGAGTGTTTGGCTTGATTTGCGTGAGATGGAAAGAGAAAAATATTCTTTATTGCATGGTCTAAAACCTAATGACAAGTTTACATGCTTGGCAAGTCTCGGCGAGCTTCCACAAACTTAAGCGTGTAAAGGGCTTGCGTGAGATGGGAAGAGAAAAATATTCTTTATAAAAAGTTGTGCATGGTCTAAAACCTAATAACAAGTTTACATACTTGGCAAGTCTCTGCGAACTTCTACAAATATAATCGTGTAAAGGGGGTGTTTGGCTTGACTTGCTCGAGATGAGAAGAACTTGTTGCCGATCCAGGCCAGTGTCGGTTTTCGAACACAAATCAAAAGAAGCTTGCGAAATATGTACACTTTGGCGCATGTTCATATGATTAAACGAACAAGTCTTACATAATTAAGTACTATGATGACGCCACCGTAAGGTGGTGCAGTTGATATCTCAGATAATTAAACGCGCAAGTTTTACTTAAACAAGTACTATGACGCCATCGTAAGGTGCAGCAGTTGATGTTTCATGTATTTAAACGAGCAAGTACTACTATCTCATATCTCTAAATGAGCAATTCCTAATTAAGACCTAGGACACTACCGTAAGGTGGCACAGTTGATATTTCATATATTTAAACGAGCAAACTTTACTTAATTAAGTACTATGATACCACCGTAAGGTGGCGTAGTATAATATTAATAAAAATGAAACTATTACTTTAAATCTACACTAATTTATTTAAGTAACGTAGCATGTTTGGTGTAGAAGATATCGAAAATAGTAAAAATCTGTAAACTAAAGAAAAAATGTGATTAAAACAACAAAATCGTTAAGATAAAAAATGGAAAATGATATAAAGACATCAGTGTGTACAGAGTTCACAAGTAATATCATAAATTCTCAACAACTATACCTACTTATTTATGTGTATTTTACTTATGATCAAATAATACGTTCACCAATACTAAGTTTTTGTGAACTTTTCGTTCACATATGCAGCTTATTCATAATCTAACATACTTCCTTCCCCTTCGCTGTTAAATGTGGCGATCAATGAGGTTGAGCTACTCGAAGTCTTCACGCATTATCTTAAATATGGGTCAGTGTGTTTCCTCTATGCAACGATCCTCGTTGTTCCACTTCTATGCGATATAAGGGGAACCATGAATACCTAATAGCTTTTAACTAAATACGATGTAGCTAATAAGCGACTACCTACTAACCTCAGCAAATTGAATATTGGTAAAGAAATATGAAATTTAATAACAAACATGTATTTTAATATAGAAGCTTTAAGAACCCCGTGATGAGCTTGTTTCGTCAAAATATTTTGTATACTTAAAAAAATGGAGTAAGGTATATAAAATAAAATGTAGAAAAACGTAATAACTCAAAAGTAAAATAATAATTTTAAAAAGAAGCTTTTGTATTTTATCTAAACAGAAATATAATCCACGATGTTTAGATACTTTAAAACAAGTAATTAAAAAGTTTGTATATTAAACACTTTTTCACAATCTTGTAATAAAAATATTACAGTTTGAAATTTTTTACAACTTTTTTCATAAAGTTTTAACAGTTAATATGTGTGCACAATATCTTTTTTTGTGTAAAGCAAAGAAATTTTTTATGTGAAAATTTGAATAGTCTTAAATGAATTTTGGTAGACGAAAAACTTACAAGTTCGCGTCAGTAACATGCTAATTGTATATACTTTGCAGTGTTTTAATTTTATTATTGTTTTAAGTGTGCAGTAAAACGAGAAAAACTGTTGAAAATTGTAAGAAATTCTTAAAAATCTTGAGAAATTGTTGAAAATGATTAAACAAATGTCGAAGATTTTTATGTTAAAAAGATAGTAACAAATTATTTACAGTCGTAAAAAATTGTTGAAAATCCTACCAAAAAGTGAAGTCCTGAAAAAAATTTTTTGAAAATCGTAAAGAAAATATCGAAAACCGAGAAAATGTCATAAAAATTGTAAATAAAAGAAAAATATTGAATGACTAGGCTTTGCACGGGGATTAAAGAAAAATAACAAAAGCCATTAAATTTATTGGGTCAACGCTTCCCTGTAAACAATATTACATGTTGTTTTATTTTCTGGCAGCAAAATAAATTGATTTTCAGGTGCTCCGACCCGCCTTAGGCGGTTGGCCATGAGGAAAACCGATCCCTACTATTTGGAAGGTTTGACCTTGAGACTTATTATTAGTAAAAGCGAAAGATGTTTTGATAGGAAATTGAAGCGGTTTAAATGGATTTGGTAGATCTGTTGGGATCATCGGTATCCTCAGTGTATGAGCTAGTTGGCCAGCTGTTGGTTCAGTTATATTGGTTGCTTCAACTTAATTGTCCTTTAATTCCTTTATAAGTAGCCTCGCCCCATTGCACATGCTAAATTTGTGATATCTGTCGTGATTATGAAATAAGTTATTTTGATAAGGATTAATACCAAGATAAAAACTTTTAAAAAATTAAAAAATAGTTATTGTGACGTAACTATAACAGTTAGACATATGCTGTCGCGGCATTTTTTGTAGATATTTATATATTCTTCAAAATCGTAGTACATTATTTTATTCTATTTCCTCTTTATAATAATCTAATATATAAAATTCTCGTGTCACGGTGTTCGAACTTGAACTCCTCCGAAACGGCTTGACCGATTCTCATGAAATTTTGTGAGCATATTAAGTAGGTCTGAGAATCGGCCAACATCTATTTTTCATACCCCTAAGTAATAAGGGTTGTTCACACTTAATTTTTTTTTTTTTTATTTTTGGACGAAATTTTTTGTTTTTATTTTTTTATAATGTGGCATTGAAAAATACATACAACCCTAAATTTTTACTTTTTTATCACCAACCCCTATTTTTTTATAGCCATTTTGGTATATATATAGGAGATTTCCACGTATATACTCACTCATCACGATATCTCGGGAACCATAGGACTTAGAGACTTGAAATTTGGTAGGAATATTACTTTTGCTATGTAGAGGTCAGCTAAGAACGGATTTTACGAAATTCCACCCACAAGGGGTTTTGCGGGGGTGTCAACAATGAAAAATTCACATTTTCAAACTATAGCTCTATTAGGTATAAAACTTAGCCAGGATATTCTTTATAGCATGTTTGAATTTACTAAAAAATAATTTTATGATATTTCACCCCCAGAGGGCTGTGCGGGGGCGTTAAAAATTAAAAAAAATTATTTTTTCCCACTCATAGCTTTTAGAACTCTAAAACTTGGCCAGAATATTTCTTTTGGCATGTTTGAATTCACTAATAACTAATTTTTATGATTTTCCACCCCCAGAGGGTTGAGCGGGGGCGTTAAATATTTAAAAAATTCGTATCTTTTAATTAAAAAAATCACAAAAACTAGCGTCTTCAACGCCACCTAGCGGTTCAGTAATGAAGTTCCAAGCCTGAGTATGCCACCGTGAGGTGGCGCAGTTAATATCTTATGTATTTAAACTAGCAATTACGACTTAATAAAGTACAATGGTGCCACCGTGAGGTGGAGCAGTTAATATCACATATTTTTAAACAAGCAATTCTTACTTAATGTTTATTTCGCATATATCTCATATATTTCAACAAATTCTTGCTAAATTAAATAATATGACGTAAGGTGTCGCAGTTGCTACCTAATATCTTTAATCGATAAATTACAAAATATAATAAAAAAAAATGGCCCTTGGTAAGCCAGGCGCATCAGTAGATTTATATTAATTAATTAATTATATTAAAAGTATACGTTTTAGAAAAAAATGTTTTAGATAAAAGTTGTAGGTCTCCTTAAGACAAACAAAAAAGTCCCCTAGCATTTTTTTGTACAGGGTGAAGTAAAAAAGTTACGAATTTTTTTCCATTTTGATTTGATGTCACGCCCAAACGGCCTTACCGATTTGGCCCAATAACGAACCCGACCGAGATTTTGGGACGATTGATTTTTGTACCAAATTTCATTTCGATGCGTTAAGAAATGCGACCTCTATCGTGTCCACAGATTTCGTTATATCGGAACTATACATATAAGCCATTCACTTTTTATTTCCATCTCAGTAGGCTCTGTTAGTTACATGAAATTTGCCCAGTATAATACACGTCTGTTCATATTGTTCTGTGGTCTTATTAATTGTAAATACGATGTTGTCACGTCTTCAATAAAAATATGTGTATTCATTACAAATATCTTAAGTAATTAAATCTGCAAACCAAATTTAAAACTTGCCGAAAATAAGTCAATGTATTTAATATTAAATTGAATAGGTACTAAAGTAGATACGTCAGTTTTCGCTGCAAGTAGGTACTATTAATATCCAAGAATGGTCTATTTAAATTCACATGAATTTTGACTGATATTCAAAATAACACATTCCTTTGCACAGAACAGATCCCTGTTTATAGTCAATTATCATATTATATTATTGATCTAGAACGAAAATAGTTATTATCCTATCAAGTGCGGAAAGTTATACTTTCCCGCAAGAGTTAGGATCAATATTTTTTCTACAAGCATAAAAAAGATACTTTATTCATTTTTTAAATTTTATTTTCAACTCCTAACAATGTAACAAAATTTTAATTTGTGACAATTAAAGTTTGTTGTTGCTTTGAGTAACGTTTACAGAGGTGTTTTAATAAATTATGATTTTTTTAAGAACAAACATTTTAAAAATCTCTATTTTTATGCAAAATAATCTTTTTTTTACTATTTGTATGTAGTAGGTACAACAACATAAAAGTAATAATACAATAATTTTCCAAAAGGTTATTGAAGGACATATTCATTTAATAAAAAAAGAGAAAGAGATATTTTCTGAATTAAAATGCGTGCGGAAAAGTGTTGTTTTACGCATGCTTGTAGAAAAATATACTTTTATATTTACATTTTATTACAAATAAATAATATAAGTAAAATTCAAAATGTAGCACATATACATATATTAATAAAAACGTTTAATACAACTTTTAAATTACTCAAGCAATAGTAAAAGATCCTTTTTACAAATGTATAATAAAACTTTTAAATTATTCAAGCAGTGGTAAAAAAAATTATTTCATCAGTTTTGAGTTTAACATAAAAACACAGTACTCAAAGTCTATAGGTATCCATCTTTTTTAAAGTCTTCTATTTTACATCCAAATGGCATCGTAGTGTAACATTATTGTATTAGTGGCTGTAGGATAATAAAATTTCACATCCAATGGGTTAATTGAGGAAACTATACTCCAGTAAAAATTTGATTTTCCTGGTCCGCCCCAGGTGGTGTCGCATTTGACTTAAATATGCTGATGTTTTAATAATGTTCTTTATAACAGAAATTTTTCAGAAAAATTAAGATTTGTTAGACATTTCAAACCGATACAATGAAAAAAATATTTTAATAAATTACATAAAAGCAAATAAAAACAAATACAGATGCAGATTTAGATGTAACATGTAAATGTTGTCGGTGTATTTGTATGATCAATCCTCTTCCATTATTTCACTGGAAGAATCAGAGTCACTATCAAATCCAAAATCGGAATCGTCAGAATCTGATTCCTCCAATGAAATAATTAAAGGAGGAATATTGTCATGTGAGCAGTTTACCATGTAAGTAGTCCAATCTGCCAAAATAAGTTCGTCTGTATGTCTACAAAAATTTTGCCACATGTCTGGTGTACATTTAGTCAATGCTTCTGTCCAAGTTTTTTTAACTTTTTCCTGGTCAAGATAAGTAGATGTAATATGTTTGTTATAATATGTCTTAGTAAACCCCCATGCTAGTTCTATTGGATTGTAGTCACAATGGTATGGTGGTAGGCGAAGTACTTCATGTCCTCGTTGTTTTAAAATTTCATCCACTACATATGTCTTTTCGTCAGTTTTAAAAGGTAAGATTATAGAGTACAGTTGTTTCTTTGTCATTTTTGTGTCAAACCTAATGTTATTGTTAATCAACCATTCCTGCATCATTGCTTTTTTCGCTGAAAAAGAGGGTGGTTTGTTAATTTGAACTGAATGGTATGGCGCGTTGTCCATGACCACCACACATTTTTCTTGAAATACAGATAGAGCAGCAATGAGTTGATTAACAACCCAGTTTTTAAAAAGGTCACCATTCATACTTTTGTGATTGTCAAGGTCTGTATTCGAAGAGTCTAGTAACAAGTCACATCCTTCCAAAAATCCAGTATCAGTCCCTGCGTGTAAAATAGTAAATCGCTTTCCTTCAGATTTTACACGAGCTGGATTACTTTTTAGGTCAGAATCGTGCACCCACTGACGCACTGAACTACCATTTTGATAGATCCATGTTTCATCTAGGTACACGAATCTAACTCTCTCAGCAAGACTTTTTAGTTGTTTATATTTCCGAATGAAAGCGATCTTTCTAATTTTAACGTGTCGTTGTTCACATAAAATATGTCGTCCATTTACTTTTTTAAATTTGTATCCCATTAATTTTATAAGTTTGTATAGTGTCGTACGTCCCCCTTTAAAATCAAAATTTTGTTTAGCATCAGTCAAAAGTTTGTCTAAAGTAAAATGTTCAGTTTTAGCATGGTACATCCAAATCTGTCGCTGTAAGTCTTTTTTTAAAATAAACTTCTCAAATGTATCAGTTTTACATCCTTTATCTGCGACTTTCTCATTATTTTTCAATTCTTCTTTAATAATCTTCCGTATTTTCGATACACTGATCTAAAAAAATTAAGCATTTAGAATTTTTGTCATATTAATTAGATTCAAAAAATATACCTCAGTTACACAACGGTAGTTAAGAGATTTAAAAATATTTAACAAAATTTTGAATTAAATTATAGTTACAAAAATGTATAATTTCGAAATTTGAAATCTGACAACATTGTATATAATTTATTATGATATCTGTCAAAAAAGGTTATGATTGTGTTCTTTTAATAATATAAATTTTATTTAAAAAAGTGATACATATTTATAAATTCATTACAAAAACCTCTCTCAATTAATCTAATGCAAAATATATAAGTTTATGTTGATTTAAAAGAAATACACATAAAATCGTACTTACTTGAAAAACCTCGGCCAATTGATTTAAATAAACACTCTCACAGCTGTTAGCTTGTTTCCTAAACATACCATAACATCTAACGATGCTGTTGTGAATTTCTGTACTTATTTTTTTTTTGGCATTGTATATTGAATCTAAGAAAGCATCAAATATTTCGTTATTGAATCTTCAACAATTTTACCTTTGACAATGTGCTGTCAATATTTCGACAGTAGGTACCAACCCAACAAATTGAAGTGCCAATCCAAGAAATAAAATGCATAGTCTACTGAGATTGAAATAAGAAGTGAATGAATTATACATACATATATATATATACATATATATATATATATATATATAAACTTTTGAACGGAAGGTGTTTTTGAGGTCAGGGGGGCCCAAAACGAAAAACTGTAATGAAATTTTCCCGAAGTCGTGACCTGCGAACCAGCTGAATAGTAGATATAAATCTACTAAAAATAGTATACAGCTAAAAATTTACGAGAAAATATGATAAAAACGATAAAACAAAAAAAAAATTGAAAACAAAATTAAATCGTAAAAATTTGAAAAAACCAAAAAATACATCAGTTTTATGCGGTACGAAGTCCGCGGGGTCAGCTAGTATTAGTATAGATATATATGTATGTATGTATGTATAGATCCGATATAACGAAATCTGTGGACACGATAGCGGTCGCATTTTTTAACGAATCGAAATGAAATTTGGTACAAAAATCAATCGTCCCAAAATCTCGGTCGAGTTCGTTAATGGACCAAATCGGTACGGCCGTTTGGGCGTGATATAAATCATAATGGAAAAAAATTCGTAACTTTTTTACTTCACCCTGTACAAAAAAAATTTTGGGGACTTTTTTATTTGTCTTAAAGAGACCTACAACTTTTATCAAAAATATTTTTTTCTGAAACGTATACTTTTAATATATTCAATTAATATAAATCTACTGATGCGCCTGGCTTACCAAGGGCCTTTTTTTTAAATAAAACATAGCCTATGTCACTCGGGAATAGTGTAGCTTGCCAACGGTGAGAGAATTTTTGAAATCGGTCCAGTAGTTTTGGAGCCTATTCATTTCAAACAAACAAACAAACAAACCTTTCCTCTTTATAATATGTATTAGTATAGACAAAACCGAAAAGTGAAAAAATGCTTGGGCGGAAGAAATAAAGTATGGATTTTATTGCATTTTTTTATATTATAATATAGATGACATAATACAAAAATTGATATATTTCTAGTAAACGATTTAAACGAAAACTACTTACGACTTTACGCTCTGTTTAATAAAACTGGCAACTGTTAGCACAATAACTGCAATAATATATTTCAAAAAGTGTCACTGTTTCTTGTGATCTTAAATCTGTTCAAATAACTTTGTTTTATGTATTCAATTTCTCAACGTCTGTTGAATAAATTTTAAATGACAACTTGTTTATTAAAAAGTAAGTAATACATAATTATCTAAATATATTTCTTAAAATCTAGGTAGAGAAAATTTTATTTAAAATAACTTCTTCGATTTCCAAAACAAATTGTAAATAAAACTTTTAGACCGATAATGTAAAAATCTGTAGAAAGTTCGAATTCAATCAGCTGATGAGGTAATAAATAAAACTACGGGTGTGGCATTCAGTGAGACTGGCGGTTGAAGTTATACTTCTATGCACGCGCCCGGATTTCTGAAATTCGTATGGAAATAATTTAGCAATATCATTACATGATATTCGTGTTTAGCCACTCCAAAAACTTCCTAGTACCGAGTGCACACTCATTTTGCATAAAATTCCTGGAGACGAGGTTCGTCCTAAGCACCAGGTGTCTCGGAGACCATCACCATCATGATATTCTAACCTTTTTAGCGACCCAAAAAAACCCGAGTACCAACTGTGCAGTGATTTTGTATAGAATTTGCATAAAAACCCAGGAGAACAGGTAAATAATTAAATACAATGCACCCTAGGTACCAAGTGCCGCGGAGTACAAAAATTGAACCCATTTCCAGCAATACTTACCGAGTTGTAATTTTTCTATCTATTGTCCGTTCGGAATGCATTTTTCAAATGCAGTTTCCCATTTTTACATTATGAAAAATAGCAACAAAATTTCCTGATGCTCTAACGAATCGAATGCAAAAACCGCATTCCGATTCATCTTATTTTACAAATTTCGAAGGTTTTGCTGATTTTAGTGATTTATTTCCTCGACTATTCTTAAAAACTCTGTTTATGTAGCCACCAACTTCAAAATCATAGTGCAGGCTAAACTGCAACCATGTACTTTAGACTACAATACAATACTCATTACTGTATATTATTAATATGAAATACTAAACTTTATATGTATACTTACGTGACAGAATTATAAAATAATCTGTCAAAACAATGTGATACGTCACTATGATATTAATACATTAGCTCAGACGGTTTTTTGTATATCTATCTCTTTTTAATGTACTGAATGTTTAAACGGTATTCAAAGGACTTATAGTTATGACTAATAACATGTGGTAAATATTTCATCTTTGTTTTTACCGACCAATTAACCTTATATGTGTTTCTGTCTCTCTCTTACTCACTGCCACGTATTTTAATGAAATTAAAAACAAAATCAAATTTTGAAAAATTAATAAAAGGTTAATCAATTTATTCCAATTTAAATCCAACTCCAGCTGAGATCGGTAGTGGTTTCTCTACTGGCAAATTGTGCCCAGCTCAGCCGTAGAGGGTAAGTACCAAAATAAAGTGAGTGCGCCACCGATTTGTACGGTTAAAATCGGAAACCCCTGATGTTCCAGGCACTACTTCACCCACTGGAGATAATTAAATAAATTTTGAGTATTAAACAGCTCTAAAAGAAAGCGACGATAAAGTGAGCTAAATAAAACAAAATCTCAACTAGACCCTTCTTTAATAGAAATATTAAGAATTACAAAACTGTCAAGCCTCGTGCTTGACAACGCTATTGATATTTATATAAACAAAAAGAATATATGAATAATATTAAAAGAGAATTTTATCCCAAAATGTGTGATCACACGCAATATGAAAAAAATATAAACAAGATAAATAGATCTTAACTAAAACTATAGTTGCGCCTTAAATCTAATTAGCTTATCTGATAATCTAGATACAATTCCTCGTCGTCCTAGGCTTCTCCAATACTTAGGCCGGTACCAAATTCAAGCCTGTTCGCAGAACCAATAGGCTTGCACCAATCACAACTAACTTAAGCTCGACTAAGTATCAGGTCAGCAATTAAAACTCAACCAAAAACTAGGACTTAAACCCTTAACTAGGATTTATACCTGTATCTAGGATTTCAGCCTATAACTAGGACTTAAGCCCGTAACTAGAACCCTATTAAGATAGGGTTGTTTTATTTCTTTAAACTCGTGACACCCCTGGCTGGTAAACGGGTGGAACAGTATTCTCGTTGCTAATTGCACCAATCGGAATTCTACCACAATTTACCGTCCGAACGGTTTTAAATTACCAAAATTTCCCTACTGTCTGCTCTATGGGCTACCACAGAAGATTTCCTAAATATCCCTTCACGAGGAATTTTTCCAACGAATCCACCAAAATAACGGAAAATCTCACTCCAATACTATTTGTTATAAAACTGAGGTTTAATTTCGTAAATCCAAAATTAATTGTCTCTGATGAACAAAGATTACAACTTAAACCCAGAAAATCTTCTCACTGCCACGTTTTCAAGACAAAGGCTGGTAAAAGAAAGAACCGATTCTTACATATCACGTTCACGAAATTTGACACACGTCGAAACAAGAGGCCTCTACTACTATAGGGACAATAACCGTAGGATCTTCAGCTACCAATTTACGAACAAACAGTGGTCGTTAGATATGACTAATCTTTTATTTATCAAGATATCAATAAAAATCTCAACATTACCTAATTCCTCGTTCATTTTCAATTTTATTAAGCAAGATAGAAATATAACGGAACACTGACTGTAGAACACTATACGTCGAGTTATCGACAAAAGAAGAGAAATAGTACCTCGGCCGGGTGAAAATAAAAACATAACCCCAAGGATTCATAAACGGAATTTTAATAAATATACTTCTAAAAATAATTCCAGCGATATCAGGAATAATTTATGGCCAGAATAATAAATAATAGCTGACGACAATAACCGTAGAATCTTCAGCTACCAATTTACGAACAAACAGTGGTCGTTAGATATGACTAATCTTTTATTTATCAAGATATCAATAAAAATCTCAACATTACCTAATTCCTCGTTCATTTTCAATTTTATTAAGCAAGATAGAAATATAACGGAACACTGACTGTAGAACACTATACGTCGAGTTATCGACAAAAGAAGAGAAATAGTACCTCGGCCGGGTGAAAATAAAAACATAACCCCAAGGATTCATAAACGGAATTTTAATAAATATACTTCTAAAAATAATTCCAGCGATATCAGGAATAATTTATGGCCAGAATAATAAATAATAGCTGACGACAATAACCGTAGAATCTTCAGCTACCAATTTACGAACAAACAGTGGTCGTTAGATACGACTAATCTTATTATTTATCAAGATATCAATAAAAATCTCAACATTACCTAATTCCTCGTTCATTTTCAATTTTATTAAGCAAGATAGAAATATAACGGAACACTGACTGTAGAACACTATACGTCGAGTTATCGACAAAAGAAGAGAAATAGTACCTCGGCCGGGTGAAAATAAAAACATAACCCCAAGGATTCATAAACGGAATTTTAATAAATATACTTCTAAAAATAATTCCAGCGATATCAGGAATACTTTATGGCCAGAATAATAAATAATAGCTGGCGATTAACTATAATCGATCTAAATCAACTGGTTCCAGACTCCAGTAAACCTTTAATAATGACGGATTTATAAGGTAAGAATTTAGTTATACTAGAGCGAATTTGACCTGTGACATCACACCATTATATATGTAATGATTTTGCCGATTCAATCCCATACAAATTTTCTGCGCCGTGTCCACGAATAGAAGTATAATTTTTTTGACAAGCTAATTTCATACTGTCGATGTTTCGTGACGGTGTGCGCGTGCATCATTTTTCCTAACGCTCCAAAAGAACTATAGTTCAAATATTTATTGTACCTACTGAATATTTCAAAAATATAACCATTGTGTAGATATATTTGTAAAATGAATTAATGAAATTCCTAGGTGTACCTATACTAGATATTAAATTATCACAAAGTCTCGTGAAGATTTTAAGAATGTGCTTAAAGGAAAAGTAGTTAAAGCGACTGCACAAATGTCTGGTTTGTTTTGTGCAGAGCCGTCGCCGTTATTGATTTTATGTTTGCCTGGAGCACTTTCTGTAGTCATAATTATCAAAGAACGAACAGACACTTATATCAAAAATAGTTCATATTTAGAGTTCACTTTAATCCTACCGAGTATTATAATTTAATAAATTTATATATTAGATATCAATTAGAATGTGGGAGATTTTTAAATTTCAAATCTTGATCGCAAAATAAATGTGTAGGTAAATATAGAAAATATCTAAATTTAAAGAAAATTTTCTGAATTTAGACAAAAATGAAGTTTTCAAGAAAATATCGAAATCCGTATAACAATTTTTAAATTTAAAGAAAATTGTCCCAATTTAAGAAAAATGGACAACCTTTCTGGAAAATTGTCTGAATTCATAAATTTAATAGAAAATTGTCAGAATTCATAAAAAATGTCTGAATTAAAAGAAGCTGTCCATAAAATTGACTGAATTTTAAAGTAAATTTAAAAATCCGTATAAAATTGTCGAAATTTAAAGAAAAGTGTCTAAATTTAAGAAAAAAGTAGACTTTTGTGCAATCTTGGCTGAATTCACAAAAGAATTGATAAATTTTATAGAAAATTGTCAGAATTCATAAAAAATGTCTAAATTAAAAATTTTAAAAATTAAAGACTTAGTTCTTGAAGAGAATGATATATTAGTAAGTTTTGATGTAGTATCTCTCTTTACAAAAGTGCCCCTAAGCGATGCAATGGAACATAATATATGTGATAAATTCCCAGAGGACATCTCCAATTTGTTTAAACATTGCCTCACCACCACTTATTTTTCATGGGACAACAAGATTTACGAACAGATCGAAG
Organism: Altica lythri; assembly: GCA_964028335.1. Lineage (NCBI taxonomy): Eukaryota > Metazoa > Arthropoda > Insecta > Coleoptera > Chrysomelidae > Altica > Altica lythri. The sequence continues at coordinate 94,240,935 of OZ034800.1, read as the reverse complement.
GAGTAGCAATGGGAAGCCTTTTCAGCCCGGTAGGTAATAGCAAATTTCTTTATGGCAAAGTTCGAACAACTGGCTTTGGACAGTGCCCCATACAAGCCAAAGGTTTGGTATAGATATGTAGATGACACATTTGTAATATGGAGCCATGTGCAGAATAAATTGCAAGAATTTCTGACAAACATTAACAGTATCCATGAAAATATACAGTTTACGATGGAAATCGAAGACAACAACAAGCTAGCGTTCCTTGATGTGTTATTATCACGAAAAGGAAGATCATTAAGCCACACAGTGTACAGAAAACCAACACATACGGATCGTTATTTACATAGGGATTCCAACCACCACCCACGTCAGAAATATGGAGACATCAAAACCTTAGCAGAAAGCGCAAGAAGGATTTGCGAACCCGAGGCACTAAACGCAGAGCTAACTCATATTCATGATGCTTTAAGGGCCAACGGTTATTCAGAACGGGAAATCAAAAGATCGATTGGACCAACAAATCGTAGACCCAAAGAAAATAAGCAAATCCAACCAGTGGCAAAAGCATTTCTGCCTTTTATTCCGGGAGTGACAGACAGAATGGGTCGATTGCTAAGAAAGAAAAATGTGAAAACTATTTTCAAACCAACGAGAAAAATCAAAGAATGTCTTCGATCGGCAAAAGACAGAAAAGATCCACTGTCGGATTCGAGAATTTACCGCATTCCGTGCACATGTGGAAGCGTGTACATAGGAACTACCAAACGCTCGATCAACACCAGGATTAAAGAACACAAGGCCAACTGTCGTCTGGGGCAGACGGACAAATCCGCCGTAGCGGAACATACCCTCACTTTGGACTATCGGATTAAGTTTGAGGAGACCCAAGTCCTCGCTACTACATCATCATACCATTCCAGACTCTATAGAGAAGCCATATAGAGATAGAGAAGCACCCGAACAACTTTAATAAAAAAGAGGAAGCAGTCAAGATCAACAAAACATGGGTCCCCATAATTAAGAGTGCGAAAACTCTACCCTTAACGAACAACACCGACCAGAACCGATTGGAATCGAAAGCAACTGAGGCCCCGCCCACTTCCTTCCCGACGTATAAATACGGGCTCCGATCACCTCTCGTTTTCAGACGCTCCAACATCGATACGTCGCTCGGACTCTGCAGGGTACTATCATCGTTGCCCAAAGGACCCTCCATACCCACTGGAATGGAGGACTTTGAAGAATATCCAGAGTACCGAAAAAGAAGATCCACCTCCCCAACCTAAGACTCCTCCAATCCGCTGTAGACATGGACCTCCCTGAAGACCTACAAAATCTACTGGATGAAACCCCCCTTGCCTACAGATAGATGGTGCCTCCAATCCCACTTAGGACACGATAATTGAAAAAAAATAGAAAAAAAATAGAAAAAAAAATACAAAAATACAAAAAAAATACAAAAAACAAAATGAAAAAAAAAAGAAATGGGCCCTTGGCGAAGGTTTCTGTGGTTTTCTTCGTCCTTGCCAAATGAAAGGGCTCCACGACGGAGGAGACACGCCACAGCGTCAATCTCCCAACCCCACATTGCACCACGTGGGTTACACTCCTACAAACACCTACACTGACACCAAAGGAAAATCTCCGTTTGGGCACGTTCATTCAACAAGGAAGAAAGAAAAGGAAGTAAGAAGACCAACTCCGGGATCAAAGAAGGATTTGTGAGAGCAGGGCCGATGACAGACAGATGCTAACTCCTTCCCAACATTCCATCCATCCCCTGAAAAGGACGCAAGTCCTACAACAGGGTCCTCATACACACCAAACTCCTAAAAATCTCCATATCTCTCCCTATGAACTTACACTTGAACTTGAACGCAGAGATGCCAGAGATGCCAACCGCTCGTGTTGGCGAAACGTCAAGTCAACATGACAATCGATGCCGGCCTAACAGCCCAAAAACCATTGATACATTGATACATTAAAAGAAACTGTCTAAATCAATAGAAAATTGCCTGAATTTCAAAGCAAAGATCGGAATTTTTACAAGATTGTCTAAATTTAAAGTAAATTGTATCAATTGAAGAAAAATGCACACCTTTTTGAAAGATTGTCTGAATTTACAAAAGAATTTATAAATTTTATAAAAAAATTGTCAGAATTCATAAAAAAATGTCTGAATAAAAGATCTGTCTAAATTGTCTGAATTTTGAAGAAAATATCGGAATTTGTACAAAATTGTCTAGATTAAAAGAAAATTGTCTAAATTTTATAAAAATGTATACCTTTGTAGAAAATTGTCTGAATTTACAAGAGAATTTAGAAATTTTAAGAAAATTGTCAGAATGCATAAAAAATGTTTAAATTAAAAAAGTCTAAGTCCACATAAAATTGCCTGAATTTTGAAGTAAATTTAGAAATTTGTACAGAATTGTCTAAATTTAAAGAAAATTGTCTAAATTTAAAAAAAATGAACACTTTTGTGCAATCTTGTCTGAATTTACAAAAGAATTCATAGATTTTATAGAAAATTGTCAGAATTCATAAAAAATGTCTAAATTAAAAGAAACTGTCTAAATCAATAGAAAATTGCCTGAATTTCGAAACAAATATCGGAATTTGTACAAAATTGTCTAAATTTAAAGTAAATTATTTCTATTCCAGAAAAATGCACACCTTTGTGTAAAATTGTCTGAATTCATAAATTTTATAGTAAATTGACAGAATTCATAAAACAATGTCTGAATTAAAAAAAAAAGCTGTCTAAATCCATACAAAATTGTCTGAATTTTGAAGAAAACATCCGAATTTGTACAAAATTGTCTAAATTTTATAAAAATTTATACCTTTGTCGAAAATTGTCTTAATTCACAAAAGAATTCAGAAATTTTATAAAAGTTGGTACAATTTATAAAAAAATACCTAAATTAAAAGAAAATTGCCTGAATGTCAAAGCAAATATTGCAATTAGTGATGAGCAAATGCAAGACCAAGACCAAGACCGGGTTAGTCTTGGTATTGGTCTTGGTCTTGCATACAAGGTCTTGGTCTTGGTCTTGCAGTCAAATAAGCGGTCTTGGTCTTGGTCTTGGTATTGCAGGGTCCAGTCTTGGTCTTGGTCTTGGTCTTGCACCAAGACTCTTGCAAGTCTTGAATTTTTTTTGAAGATTTACTGGGGTCCATTTTTACAAAAAAAAAAAATAGGAAAAAATAGTTTTTAAAATCATCACAAGTAAAGAAAGATTAAATGAAAGGGATAGTATTTTGCATTATAAAAATTTTGTTTTTTTTTATATTAAATTGTAGCGATAAATCAAGTTTGAAAGTACAAATCCCATGCGCAGTTCCTTTATCATTACACGGAATAATATTAAAAAAATCACTAAATTTGCTCTTCATATTCGGCGTAGGCGTTGGCATTTGTGTATCCCGTGTATCCAATATTTTTGTTTTTTTTTGGATCTTTTATGAGGCAAATATCTTTTTAATTTTTGAGAGGTCGACGGTGTAACATCTTCATCACTTTTTGAATCACTTGAAGTGTCACTAACACACAACGACGATTCCAGGTCACTGATTGTTTTCTTCTTTTTTTTTTTTAATTTACCGATCCCATTCTTATGAAGGGCAGATTAAGACTATTTTAGGCGCCTCAATACTAAACTGATTCCAAAATAATAATTTAACAAAAAAATGTTGGTATGTTTATTTACAACCCCAATATTCAACACTCTTTGCAAAGTCTAATAAAATACCAATAATATAAATTATTCCTTTTGCCTAACCGGCCGCCGGCCGCTTTTCTATTGTTTGGTGATTTATGGCTCTGCTTAAGGGTATCGTAATTATTGATATTATTATTTGTTCTAAAAACCTTGTGCCATTTGAAAGGTTTGTAGAAATTTAAAGTGCCCAAAATCGTCGCAGATAAACTCTTTTAAAATATATATACAAGGTTAATTCTAAATTAAAATAAAACGATATGATTTTATTAGTATTGGACGAAAAAAAAAAAGATTTTTGAATGTTATTATGGCCATAGGTATGCCGTATGCCCTTTAGATATTGTAATAAGATAAATAATCTGATAATATAAAGCGTCGTCCTTCTTTATAATATACACAGTGATTTATAAGTATTGAGGTTGGATTCCTTAGGTTAAAATATACATATATGAACAAAAAAATACTTCGTTAAAACAGGTTGTGGTTAGTAAATGAGTTGAGGTTAAAAATATCCGAGGCAGTTTTATTTTGTTTTTAGATCGTTAGCACAAGTTGTGCTTAGTTAAAAGGTTAGAGTTTAAAATAATCCGTGGCTGCTTTATTTTTCGGTTTATATGTATAAAAAACGCAAGACCGCAAGACTCTTGCAGGCTTGGTCTTGGTCTTGCGTAAGTCTTGCAATGCTTAGTCTTGGTCTTGCATAAGTCTTGCACTGCTCGGTCTTGGTCTTGATCTTGCAGCCTGAAGTTGGTCTTGTTCTTGGTCTTGGTCTTGCATTTTCTGCAAGACCAAGACCAAGACCGCAAGACCAAGACCAGTCTCGCTCATCAATAATTGCAATTTGTACAAAATTGTCTAAATTGTTTCAATTCAATAAAAAAGCACACTTTTGTGGAAAGTTGTCTGAATTCACCAAAGAATTGTCAGAATTTATACAAATAGGACGACTTAAGAAAAGCTTGTCACGGGTTTAAATTCACAATAGTTATAATTAATCGCTTACCTTAGGTATTCTTCGTTATTAAGGAGTAAATCGTGACAAGTTCCAGTTGATTTAGATTGATTTTAGTTAATCATCGATTTATAAATATATTCTGGCCATAAATTGCTACTAACATTGTTTTGAAGTTTATTTATTAAAATTCAGAACAAATGTTGGGTTAGAATGTTGAATTACTGTCATTTTTCGCTTTCATCTGACTGAAGTACTACTTCTTCTTTTTGTCGATAACTATTAGCATTGGGTTCTACGGCCAGTTGTTTCGTGGAATTGTTGTTTTGCGTAACAAGATTGAAAATAAAAGAGGGAATTAAGTAATGTTGAGATTTTGGTGTTACCTTGTTAATTAATAAAATCAGTTGTTATTAAACGATTACTGTTTGTTTGTAAGTTGGTAGCTGTGATCCTACGTTTATTGTCCTTACAGTGGTAGAGGCCATTCTCGTGTCTGACAGATCTTATCGAAAGTAAATGATGGCCGAATAGCCTAGGTAGCTGAGGCCTCAAACAGAGAAGAAGAAGAAGAAGAAGAAAGTAAATGATCTCTCCGTCTTTCCGTTATCAGCTTTTGAATAAGTAGGTTGTAGGATACAATCCAGAAGATTTTTGGTTTAAGTTTCAAATCGCGGTGAATCCGTAACAATTAATTTTGGATTTTTGAAACTAAACTTCATTTTCCATTTGAATCGTAGTTGAAGTTAGATTCTGTAGTTATTTTTGGACAGATTCATTGGAAAAGCCGCGTGACGGATTTTTGTTAGATCTTCTGTGGTAAGTGACACACCTTTTATTCATGTGGTTTGTTCAATCCTTATGGTTTTCTCTTTTCTTGTTTTATTTCGGACGAAACGTAGGTAGATCAAGAAACAAATAGTAGGTGGATTTGGAGATTTAAAACCGTTCAGACGGTGAGTTGTGGTAGGGTACCCGCAATTGGCAACGAGGAGATTGATTTACCCGTCTACCAGCCAGGGTGTCACTAGGTTAATGAAAGAAACCCTATCTTAATAGGTGAGTTACGAAATTTTATTTTTATAAGATTAATAACGCCATATGGTCCATCTTGGTTAATATCTTTATTTTGCATATTTCTATTTCTTTGTGTCGTATGTAGGTTATTAATGTGAAACTAGACTCCTTTTTGCTTATTTTTTTTTTACTATTATTAATTAATTTTATGTTAAATTTTGATTTAATTTATTGTATAATTTTGTTGTGACTAGCAAGTCAAATTTAGGTTTGTTGAGTACATTTAAATCATTAGTTTTGCTCATTAAATGTAAATTCAGAGAAGTCAATTGCTAAATGTTGTATTATTCATTTAAATTCACTTTGTTCTTTCATTGTAGTATAAATTTAAGTTAATGTGTTCAAATTGTATTAAAGTTATTAAGTCAAACTAGGAGTCATTAAAATCTGTTTAAGGTAATGTTAATACTAAATTACGATTTTAGGGTCCTAGATACAGGCATAAGTCCTAGATACAGGCTTAAGCCCTAGAGATAGGCAGAATTTTGATCGCTGACCCTATACTTAGTACGAGTTTAAGTTATTGTGATTGGTGCAAGCCTATTGGTTCTAGAACAGGCTTGATTTTTGGTACCGGCCTAAGTATTGGAGAAGCCAAGGACTGCGAAAACTTATTTAGTTTAACAGATAAGCTATATTAGATTAAGTCGTAACTAGTTAGTTAAGAGTTATTTTTCTTGTTTATTTATTTTGTATTGAGTGTGATCACACATATCGGTAAATTTAACATTTAAAATCATTTATTAATTCTTTGTTTTTATATAAATATCAATAGAGTTGTTAAGCACGAGGCTTGACAGTTGTGTAAATTCTCAATATTTATTAAAGAAGGGTCTAGTTGATATTTTGGTTTTATTTAGTTCACTTTATCGTTTTTTTTTTATTGTACAACTAGCTGACCCGGCGAACTTCGTACCGCCTACTGATGTTTTTTACCATTTTTCCAAATTTTTACGGTTTTGTAAATTATCGATTAGATATATTATAATATTAACTGCGCCACCTTATGTTGGCGTCATAGTACTTAATTACGCAAAAATTGCTAATGTAAATTTATACCATCTCAACTGCGCCACCTTACGGTGGCGTCATAATTCTTAATTTAGTGAGAGTCACTTTTTTAAGATTTTTTTTTTGACAAACAAATCTTTTATTTTTCGTAATAAATAAAAATATTTTTTTTATTAAAAAGTATCCTATTTTACTTCTAATACCTCCAAGAATATATGTACAAAGTTTCATGATGATCGGTTGATTAGTTTTTGCGTGAAAGCGTAACAAACAAACTTACATTGACATTTATAATATTAGTAGGGATAGCGACAAATTTCCTGATACTTTAACGAATCTAATGCAAAAAGGCGCATTCCGATCCATCTTACGTTACAAAATTCGGAGGTTTTGTTACTTTATTTCCTCGACTACTCGTTAAAACTCTGTTTATGTAGCCAACAACCTCAAAAGCATAGTGCAGGATATACTGTAACCATGTGACGGTATTTTAGACTACAATACAATACTCACTACTGAATATCTATATATATAAAAATGAAACCCGTTTTCCTTGGTCATTGCATCACGCGTGAATGGCTGGACCGATTTTACTAATTTTTTTTGTGTTGTATTTGTTATTATTAGGAGAAGGTTATTACGGAAAAAAATATTAAGAAAATTTCTCAGAAATATTGAAAAATAGACATTTAATTTTGCATATTTTAAAAAACGCGCGTAACGAATGTCAATGTCATTCACAGCCATAGACTATTTTGAAAGAGCATCGTTTGTTCGGAAACGTAGTTACTTAATTAAATTAACCTGTGAAATCACACCCATAACCCACGCGTGAATGGCTGAACCGATTTTACTAATTCTTTTTATGTTGTATTAGTTATTATTAGGAGAAGGTTCATTTTTATAATTTTTCAAATCTGCGTATATTTCGAACATCCTTTCATATTTTTTGAAAAAAATTGAATTTTTGAGAAGTTTTAACACTTTTCTATTCAAATTTAATCATATTTTTATCAAAAATCGATTTTTTTTTTAAATTAGCAACTTTTTCTATAACGTTCAAGGCCACTTTTAACAGAATATCTATTTTATGATATATTTCGCAAAAAATTGAAATTTTTAAGAAAATATCGATTAATTTCTGTTTATAATCGATTAATAAAGCTTATTTATCGATTTTTAATCGAAAATAATGAAGGATGTTTGAAATATTAACAGATTTTCAAATTTTGACATCTGTTATGCTCACTGAGAAAAAGAAGAAAAATTGTCAAATATTCAATAAAATTGCAATTTTTGATAAAAATGTTGATTAATTTGTGTTTAAAATCGATTAAATAAGCTTATTTATCGATTTTTAATCAAAAATAATGAAGGATGTTTGAAATATTAACGGATTTTTAATTTTTGACATCTGTCATGCTCACTAAGATAAAGAAGAAGAATTGTCAGATATTCAATAAAATCGCAATTTTTTAAGAAAAATATCGATTAATTTGTGTTTATAATCGATTAATTAAGCGTATTTATCGATATTTGATCGAAAATAATAAAGGATGTTTGATATATTAACAGATTTTTAATTTTTGACATTTGTCATGCTCACTAAAAAAAAGAAGAAGAATTGTTAGATATTCAATGAAATCGCAAGTTTTAATGAAAATATCGATTAATTTGTGTTTATAATTGATTAATTAAACGTATTTGTCGATTTTTAATCGAAAATAATGAAGGATGTTTGAAATATAAGCGGATTTTTAATTTTTGACAGATCTATCTCTCATTTGTATAATTTTTGAAATCTGCGAACATTTTGAACATCCTTTGATATTTTTTGAAAAAAATTGTATTTTTGATAAATTTTAACAGTTTTCTATTCAAATTTGATCATATTTTTATCAAAAATATTTTTTTAAAAAATTAGCAACTTTTTCTATAACGTTCAAGGCCACTTTTGACAGAATATCGATTTTATGATACATTTTGCAAAAAATTCGAAATATTTATGAAAATATCGATTAATTTGTGTTTATAATCGATTAGTTTAGCTTATTTATCGATTTTTAATCGGAAATAATAAAGGATGTTTGAAATATAAGCGGATTTTTAATTTTTGACAGATCGAACTCTCATTTGTATGATTTTTGAAATCTGCGTATATTTCGAACATCCTTTGATATTTTTTGAAACAAATTGCATTTTTGACAAATTTTAACAGTTTTCGATTCAAATTTAATCATATTTTTATCAAAATCAATTTTTTTTTTAAATAATTAGCAACTTTTTTTGTAACGTTCAAATTTTAACATTTTGACAGTTCGACAGTTTGACATTTTAACATTTCGGCATTTTGACATTTTGATATTTTGACATTTATACATTTTGAAATTTCGACATTTTAACATTTCAAATAGAATATGAAAATAGAAAAAATGACAAAACCGGAAAAATTAGAAAACACAAAGAAAAGAAAGTAAAAACTTAGATATAGACAACAAAACATGATAAAATCGATAAAAAAAACAGAGAAATTAATGTAGAAAAAATGTAAAAATTGTAAAAAAGGAAATGAGAAAAAAATTATTTATTGTTAGGCGGTACGAAGTTCGCCGGGCCAGCTAGTTATTAATATAAAATACTAAACTTCATATGTTAACTTACGTGACAGAATTATAAAATGTGGTCCGTCACTATGATATTCATACATTAGTTCAGACTGTTTTTTGTATATCTATCCCTTTTCAATGAACTAAATGTTAAAACGGTATTCAAAGGATTTATAGTTATGACTAATAACATGTGATAAATAAGTCATCTTTGTTTATACCAACCAATATACGTTATAAGTGTTTCTGTCTCTCTCTTACTCACACCATTACATATGTAGTGATTTTTCCCATTTAATTGTACACAAATCTTTTCCACCGAGTGTATGAATAGAAGTATAACTTAAAAAAAAACAAAAAAAACTTCCCTCTAGCGTAATCGATCCCATTACGATAACCCAGCCGAAATGTCATAATCAGCCGCTGATCCAAATTAGCTACTAAGACCTTAGATGAAAACTCTCAAAATGATAATATCATATTTAATATAATAACAATTCAATAAACAAATAATTTGCAATAAAATAATATTGCGACTATAAATTAAAATGTAAGCTATCCTATTTTTCAAGTTGGATCAAACTGCACACGGTGTGCAAATTTGATTAAAATCGGTTTAGTAGTTTAAGAGTCCATTGCGGACAAACAACGTGACACGTAATTTATATATATTAAGATTCAAATAGTACTGGTTAAAATTTTGAATTTATTTAATTATCTCCAGTGGGTGAAGTGGTGCCTGGGACATCAGGGGTTTCCGATTTTAACCGTACAAAATCAGTGGCGCACTCACTTTATTTTTGGCACTTACCCTCTAGGTACGGCTGAGCTGGGCATAATTTGCCAGTAGAGAAACCACCACCGAACTCAGCTGGAGTTGAATTTATTTAGTTAATTAATTTTTTTTTTCTTTTCTAAATTTGATTTTGTTTTTTTTTTAATTCATTAAAATACGTGGCAAGCTGTCTAAATCCATAGAAAATTGCCTGAATTTTAAAGAAAATTCACTAAATGGCTTAAATATCTAGACAAAGATCTGAATTTAAAGAAAATTGTCTAAATCTGTAAAAAATTGTCTGAATTCAAATTAGAATAAAATTATTTGTTTATGTACACAAAAATATCTAAAAAAATAGATTTTATAGGAATCCATTAAAAATTGACTCAGTTTACAAAAAATCAACCAAAATATATCAAAATTGTTTAAATTCATAGATTTTATAGATAATATTAGAATCAATAAAAAAATTGTCTAAATTCAAAAAAAAAATTGTCTAAATCTATAAAAAAAAAACTATTCTTCCTGAGCGTCGTTGGATAGGTAAGTAATGTATAACACCGAGAGCAATTTCTCTGTCTCGGATTATTATTGTAAAATACATATAAGACCAGATACAAACACAAACACATAAAACATAAACAATAAAAAAAAATTAAACACAATAAAAATCAACCGGTAGTAGGGTAGTAGCCAGAGTATTGGATGACATAAGGACCAATGACACAGGTGGGTCCGCCTGTCGCGTTGTCACCACTTTGGTGGGGATGTCACCAAAAAGAAAAGCGCAAGCGCGGGGCGGTCACTCGATGTCACCAGAATACGCCTCTAATACCCAATTCTTGGTGCCCTCTGCCGGCGGTCGTGGCATTAGCGCTAGCTCAACTCGATATTCTCACCGCTTTCATCCGTACGCCTTTCATTGCCAGATCGAGAATATGTTACCAACGATATCTATTCACATACACTGGCGACGGTGCTCACATCGCTTTACCGTCTAACTCGATACAATTTTCTTTTTCGGAAAAATACTTCACTCTACACTAATTATATAATTACTCAATACGTGGATTTGATCGAACTGTCTTAAATATGCACGTGTTATCTTTTCTACACAAAGTCAAATTTTCCGTGACAACTAACACATGCACCTTTACATTCTTTGACTATATAGCACAAAAGATACTTAGTCCAGATTTATTGTTCCCGACAATTACGAAAATTACGAAAGGCAATATATCCCGAACTGGAAAACACCGCGTTAGAAAATTTAAGATTATGGTAGGTAAGGGTAATATGGCCTGTCGGGTAATAAGGCCTGTTTCTGCTCAAAAAACAGAGTGTGCGTGTAACCTTTACGCGCGATTGAAGTAAAATATATTTTTTCTAAAACCGGCCAGAAATTAATACTTTCCGGTTTATTTATTAAAATAAGTCCGGTAAAAGCTTTAGTACCTACCGTTTATTGTAATTATTAGTGAATACTGTCACTTGGGTTCGTCCCGTTCTGTATTCCAATGAAATAAATAAATAAATAAATAAATAAATAAATAAATAAATAAATAAATAAATAAATAAATAAATAAATAAATAAATAAAATAAATAAAATAAATAAAATTAATAAAATAAATAAAATAAATAAAATAAATAAAATAAATAAAATAAATAAAATAAATAAAATAAATAAAATAAAATAAATAAAATAAAATAAAATAAATAAAATAAATAAAATAAATAAAATAAATAAAATAAATAAAATAAATAAAATAAATAAAATAAATAAAATAAATAAAATAAATAAAATAAAATAAATAAAATAAATAAAATAAATAAAATAAATAAAATAAATAAATAAATAAATAAATAAATAAATAAATAAATAAATAAATAAATAAATAAATAAATAAATAAATAAATAAATAAATAAATAAATAAATAAATAAATAAATAAATTTAAAATTAGCCTTTAGAGTTTCCTACAAAAAAGTTGTGTAGGGGTGTCAGGAGATTGGTGACCAATATGTTTGGGTGAACCTGTAGTCTATTGTGGAATTTGGAGCACAGAGATATACTTAATTGAAGTAAAACTTATTTAGGCGCGACTAGAGGGTAACTCAGATTTTTTCTGACGGAAGTAATTCTAACGGAAGTAACGGTGTGACGTCAGCTATGGGAGGAACTTAAAAACCTTTCCAAACAAAACAAATTTGCATTGACATTTTAGTGGAATTGAGGTTATGTTTTGTTTAGAAGTTTATAAATTTTATTATGGTAATCTCCTAATTAATTATGTATTCTTTAATTATTAGATACTATTCTGTTCGAGTAAAAATGGTATTGTATTATAATCTTCTTTCAGTTTCAAATACATTAAAGGTACCTATTTATCTATGTTTTTCACATTTTAGTTATCATAAACCTATTATTTCATATTACTTATAAAAAATAATGATAACTTTTAAATTCCTATTTCTAATGAATAATATAAATATAGCATTATATAATTTTTTGTAAAGTATATAGACAATAAATATAATTGAATTGTAATTTAATATTTATTTTGCGATACGTACGTCAAATAAATTTTACTTCAATCGCGCGTAAAGGTTACACGCACTCTCTTTTTTTTCTTCTTTTACGGTTTGGACTTTGGAGATCTTTATGTATATTGTATACAACTATAGTTGGAAATGTAACAAGGACCTTGGCACAGATTGAAAGCGCTGTATCTTGAGTAGGTTTGTTTCACTGGCAGTTCCTCAGTTTTGGGTGCCATACGTCCAAATGGGTTTCAGTACACATTTGTAGATCAGCAGATTTAGGCGTGATTTTTTATTCATCTTTCTATATACGAGTCCCAGTTGCAGTCGTTTGTTCCAAATATGCTTTTGCCATGTTAGGCGGATGTCTAGGTAGATAAATCATCAATTATTTGACGTCACTTTTTATTGGCAGTGGCGTGTTATTAAAGGTTGCAGCTAGATTGATCCCCTTCCTTAGTGTAAACGTAATGTGTGTTGACTTGGAGCTATTAACTTTGACTCTCCATAGTTTAAACCATATTTCAAGTCTATTTAAGTGACTTTGTAGTATCTAAGAAACTAGGATTGGATTTTCGTGGCAGGCAGCATATGTTGCAATTGTTGTACGATTTGAAGTTAGTACCTATATCTGCTAGCTGTAAACAGGAGGTACAGTGTGGGTCCAAGGACACTTCCTTGGGGTACGCCAGAGTGGATGGGATGTAGAGTAGGAAGGCTGCTGTACAATATTTATTGTTCTCTAGTGCATCTCTTGCGATTCTGACTACCCTATGAACCTGTTCGATTGTGTCATGTTGTTGTCGAAATCCAAATTGATAATGAGGTATTGGGTTTTTTCTGTAATGACGACAACCTTTTTCTAATTATATGAATGACAATCTCTAAATCAATATCCAAAATCTATAACAATATAACATTTTCCAAACAAAACCTATCTATACAAAAACTATAACTAGTATGAAGTTGTTTTTTTGGGTATAGGTAATAGGTCAATAAAAGACTATATTGCTTAATGATACATTCCAACGTACGTAAATGAAATTATTAAAGTAAATATATAAAACAAATCTAGTCTGGCAACGCTGTTGAAACTCAACCATATCAAGCAATCATATTAGCAGTATGTGGCCGGTATGACCTTTCTCTTTGTTTCGTGAGGTAGACGAGGAGCCGAGAGATCTATAGAATGTTTGTAAAGCATCTTATAATTTACGACTCTCTAAATGTTTATTTAGATCACCAGCTACTTCAGCTGCAATTCTCTAATAATATCTATTCCTTTAAAGCTTTACATTTTTTTTAATAAAATTTGTCTGAATATCTTAAATTTAAGTTAATTGAATACAAAGACAGATTATTTGTATTTATCTTCGTTCAGGAATATTGATTTTGAATGTTCTGAAAAAGTTTAAGATTCCAGGTTGTTTGGGATTCGTATATAGCACTAGGTCAGTGTCTAGAGAAGTGAAACTATTATTAAATATTTTAATTTTAGCTGTCAAACGTTAACAATCAACTATTAAATGTCAACTGTCAAATATCAAATGTTAACTGTCAAATATGATAAGAATTATTAAAACAGTACATAGAATCAAAACAAAAGAACGTTTTAGACAAAATCAATAATTCTGGTTGTTGTTACCTTCTGGATAACTATTTAACCCTAGTACTCTTATAAGGTGCGAGTATGTCCAGTATGACGTAAAATTTTTGAAATTCATTCTTCATTTTTGGAACGAAGTTCCCTTTCGCGCGTTACGAACAGTTACGACTGATGCTAGGAGCTAGCCAAAAAAAATTCATACCAAAAGTTATCACGACACTATGACACGACACACGCATGTTTCTCTTTCTCACAGACCAAAAAATAAATAACTCTCTCTCCCTCTCTCTCATAGATAGATATATTACAATGGATAGAAAAGTGTGACGTCAGCTATGGGAGGAGCTTACAAATCTTTCTAAACAAAACACAAAACTACAAAACATATTTCCATATTTGCATTGAAAATGCCATAAAAGATTTTTCTATTACTTGTAGTGGTTTCTAATCAAAAATCTTAATGGTTTCCGGACACTTTTCATACGACCTATTGTATCCAATTTGTGATAGTGAATAAACATTGAAAGTTAGTGTAAGTGTTTAAATTTTATATGCATTTTAGTGGAATTGAGGTTATGTTTTGTTTCAAAGTTTATAAATTTTATTATGGTAATCTTGTAATTAATTATGTATTCTTTAACTATTAAATAGTATTCTGTTGCAGTAAAAATGGTGATGTGTTTCGTCCCCAATTGCAAACATTATAGCGAGCAGAAAAACTGCAATTTTTTTACTTTTTTTTTCTATTTTGCTTTGAACAGTGTAGTAGTGTCGCGACTTTGTTATGTTTATGTAGATAATAAATGTTAAAATAATAGAAAATAAAAACAATAATGTATCCTGACAATGTTTCTGCACAAGTTCCGGATATTGTTGATAGAGTTAGGTAAGCAGAGATTTTATACAGACGATAATAAATGCTTATGTATATACAAACTCTCTGTTGTGTTTACAAATTACAATTCCTTCACTAATTAATCGAAAGGAACTTCGTTCCATCCGGGTGTCCTTTGACACCTCTCACTTTTTTTTTTTTTTAATTTCCCAATTTTATTTACAATCTGTAAAACATACGTTACAATAAGTAAATTGTGTGTCTTAATGCTAAATTGACATGGAGGAAAATTGCTCAGTAGCAATTTCCTATTATAAATAGTCTATATATGTATAAACTTTGACATGACTGCTGGGATAGAGACTTCTTTTTGCTAAAATCGGTTTGGTAGATCGTATGGAGAAATTTTCTTCAGTCTTCTTCTGATGGGTGTAATTTCCATTAGATGTTTAGCTAGATTGTTTGGGTGATGTTGAATCTTGGCGGTGTAACTTTTGGAAAACTTGGAGATTTCTTCTTTTACGGAGTTTATATGGAGATCTCTAGATATAATTTTGTTTGAGACGTACCATGGGGCATCGGTAATGATTCTAAGGACTTTGGACTGATATCGTTCCAGTATTTCAATATTTGATAGTGATGCGGTCCCCCACAGCTGTATACCGTAGCTCCATATGGGCTTCATAATTGTCTTATATATGAGGATTTTATTTTCTAACGATAGCTTTGATTTTCGTCCAATCATCCAATATAGTTGGTTAAGTCTGATGCCTAGTTGTTTTCTCTTCATGAAGATGTGTGTTCTTCACAGGAGTTTTCGGTCCAGGTGCATACCTAAGTATTTGGCTTCCTCTTTTTGTATTAGCTGATGTCCATTTAAAACTACCGGTGGACAGGTTTCACGACGGTTGGTAAACGTCACATGGACGGATTTAGTTTCGTTGACACGAATACGCCAGATTTTTAACCATCTTTGGATTTTGTTAAGATTGGTTTGAAGTAATGTAGATGCCATGTTTGGATCTTGGTGAAAGGATAACAGTGCCGTATCATCAGCATACGTTGCGGTAACTATATTGTTTTCTGTAGGTAAATCTGCTGTAAACACAAGATACAAGACCGGACCGAGTACGCTGCCTTGTGGAACTCCAGCATCGATTGGATAGAGAGAAGTTAGCGCATCGTGGTATTTCACAAGGTAATGCCTATTTTGAAAGTAGGAACAAAGGATAAGGGAATATGTATGTGGAATTATTTTACGCACTTTATACAGGGTGTCCCAGAATTAACTACGGAAACTTCGTATACGTATTCCTTGATGACAAATAAGTAGGGTCTTTCCTATAAAAAAAATTTTTTTAGAGACTCCTGTCAGAGTTATAACCCTTTAAAGAGGGGTGGTAAAATGTGCGCTACTTGATCGCGATACACGATACTCAATTGACATGGTCCTACTTTTTATTTTATTACTCCAAACCGAAACGATTTCGCAAAAAACGACAAGGAACAAAAAAGTTTCTAAATAATCAAAACTTCCTAAAATAATTTTTTGTTATTGCAAATATTAATTGCTAAGAAAGTTACAAAAAAAATATTAAGAGGGGTTCCTTGATTTGCACCCTTAGAATGGGGTAGGGCAGGTGAAAAGTGGCAGCAGAAATGCGTCTTTATAAAAATGATGTTCACCCAAATTTTTAATTTTTTATCTTGGACCAATCAGAAGATATTAAATTAAAACCGTATTTTACCACCCCTCTTTAAAGGGTTATAACTCTGACAGGAGTCTCTAAAAAAATTTTACTTATTTGTCATCAAGGAATACGTATACGAAGTTTCCGTAGTTAATTCTGGGACACCCTGTATAGTGAACCTTGGTGCCAGACCCTATCGAAGGCCTACGATATGTCCAGAAAGACGGCCGAGCAGTACTTTTTTTCTTCGAGTGATTGGTAAATGTGGTTACAAACCCGATGAATCTGCTCTGTTGTTGCGTGTTGTGGACGAAATCCAAATTGATGGTTTGGTATGACTTGTTGTTGTATTAGTATTGGCTCTAATCTGGCTAATAAGAGTTTTTCCAGAATTTTGGATACAATTGGAAGCAGGCTTATCGGTCTATAGGATTTCACGTCATTGATGGGTTTGCCTGGTTCCTGTATTACTATAATTTGACCAACTTTCCATTGTAATGGGAAGTGTCCAGTTCTTAAGATTGCAGCATTAAACAGCTGTGTAAGGAATAATATGCCTTTTCTTGGAAGCTTTTTGAGTATTTTACCACTGATCAAATCATAGCCAGTAGATTTTTTTGGGTTTAAATTATTGTTTATTATCTCTTGCACTTCTTTAACTGTAAAGTTTTTAGGGGGCAGATCGAGTTGGTAGGGTGTATTAAGATACTCGTTAACTTCGTTTTCCACGTTGAGGTTGATATCGGCAGGATTAGGTTGAAAGACGTTGATGAGATGTTCTGCAAACGCTTCGGCTTTTTCTTTATTACTTTTCGCCCATGTTCCGTCCACTGTTCTTATTGGAGGATTATGCTGTTGTCCCTTGTTTAGTTTTTTGACTGCCTTCCATAGCGAGTATTCAGTTGCTTCCGTTGCTGTAAGGTTTTGGAGATACCTTTCAATATTGGCATTTTTGTGATTATTTAGGAGCCCTTTCAATTGTCTGGTGATTTGGTTTAATCTGGTTTTATTATCCGGAGAACGTGTTACTTGCCAAAGTTTTCGCAGTCTTCGTTTTTCTGCAATTTTTTCTTTGATCAGGTTAGGCAATTCTTGCACCTTTGTACATCTATTTTGGCAGGGGTGGATTTCCATATAGAGTTTTGAATTGTTTGATTTAAGTACTCAACTGCATTATCTATGTCAGTGTCCGTTTTAAGTGGTACCAAAGTGTTAAGGTTGTCTTGTATCAGTATTCTGAAGTTATCCCAGTTTGTATGTTTGCTACCTAACCTTTGCGCTGACGGATTTAAGAGTATTTCTGTACATAGCGTAAATAGAACAGGTGAATGATCTGAGGAGAGATCAAAACAAGAAAGTGCTTTTGCATTTTCTGATGGAATACCCTTGGATACTGCAGTCCACCAAGTCTGGAATTTTGTTCCTATCTGTAGGCCAATAGGTGGGTTCGCCGGTGGATATAGTGTTCATATTGTTGTTTAATATGACCTTGTGTAGCTGTCTCCCTTTAGGTGTAATGAGTCTCGATCCCCAAACAGTATGTTTAGCGTTATAGTCTCCTGCTGCCATAAAAATAAATTAATTAAATAAATTCTTCATAAATTCGTATACAAGTATAACGTAACTAAAGTAATACTTTGTTTTTTTTTGCAATATGATGAGACTTATCCAAAGAGACACTTGACATTTGACGTTTACAACTATTGACACCAGTTAATGTCAAAGGAAAACGTCAAGTGTTGCAGTTGCATTTGTTTTTATTATCTATTATTATCAATTCATTTTTTTTCATGTCGAGAAGATCTACCATATTCAATCAAAATAAAAGAACATTTTAGACAAAACCAATAATTCTTCCGTAGTCCAAACATAGAGATTGCCTGTGGCAGCGTAAAACTTTATAACTAAATCTTATGGCGCAGCGGTTATAAAAAAGAGATCAAGTGATCAGAACCGGCTAAGAATATATTTTGGTGCTGCACGCACACAAATACACGCATCTATAAACCAGTGGTGGCGCTAATGAATTATTTTATTTTAATTTCAAAATTACTACTAATTTTCGTTAACTATGATAATAAGTTTAAATACAAGTGAATAAAACTGAACTAGTAAGCGGACGAAACAACACATTCAGGAAGAGGACAATGTAGAAACGGAGTGGATGCAACTAGAAAAATTAATGAAAGATGTGGCAGAGCAAAAGCTAGGTTGGGAGAAGACAACAAACAAGAATGGATGGTTCAATGAGGAGTGTAAAAAGAAAATAGAGGAAAAGAATTTAGTACAACTAAGGGCACTAGAAACTGATTCGACAGAAGTCAAAAGCAAATACTCAGAAGTCCGAAAAAACACCAAAAAGTTACTCAGGCAGAAGAAGAGAAATTATATGCGGAATAAATTACAAAATATTGAAGAACACTTTAAAAACAAACAATAAAGAAATTTTTACCAAGAGGCCAAGAAATCACGAGACGCCGCAGTTAATTACCAAGTACCTTATATTAAGGATAACGAAGGAAGGATATTGGCAGATCCAAGAGAAAAAGCAAAACGATGGGCGCAATACTTCGAAGGAGTGCTAAATGGTCAAGAAAAAGAACCAGAGCAGGAACAAGAAGTAGAGGAGGAAAGAGAATATGTGGATCACGTGGAGGAACCAACAGATAAAGAAATCTTAAAACAGATGGAAAATTTGAAGAACCATACGAGTGCAGGAGAGAATGGGATCCCAGCAGAAATTGTTAAATACGGAGGGGAAGAGATACAGAAAAGAATATGCAGAATAATACGTAAAATATGGAACGAAGAAAAAATGCCTGGGAGATGGAACAATGCAATAATATGTCCAATCTTCAAGAAAGGGGACAAAAGTATATGCGAGAGGGATATCACTTCTGGATGTGGTGTACAAAGTTCTGGCTAGAGTTTTGAGAAACAGATTGAATGTGTACCAAGAAAGAATAGTGGGAGAATACCAAGGAGGTTTCAAGAAAGGAAGAGGAACAACAGATCAAATATTTACCCTTAAGACAATAATGGATAAAAGCTACGAGCGAAATTTAGGACTACATGTCATGTTTGTAGATTTTAAGCAGGCTTATGATACAATATATAGAAACAAAATGTATAATGCCTTGAACTTACTAGGAATACCAAAAAAAATCGTGAAGCTAATCAAGATGACGTTAGACAATTCATAAAGCAGAGTAACGAGCGAAGGAACTACTGTATCAGACAAATTTAGAGTCCAAAAAGGATTAAGGCAAGGAGATCCAATATCGACAACGGTTTTCAATCTAGTGTTGGAAAAAATTGTACGAGATAGCAACATACAAACAACAGGGCTTATTTATCACCACAAGCAACAGATAATTACATATGTAGATGATTTAGCTTTGCTAACCAGAACAAGGAAGGAACTGGAAAGAGCGTTCTGTAAGTTGGAAGAGGCTGCAAAAAATTACGGACTTAGTATAAATCAGAAGAAATCAAAATATATGGTGCTAAACCATTAGAACGTGGACGGTAGAAAAGAATATATAGAGATTAAAGCGGGGGAGGACAGAAAATACAAAATTGAAAAAGTCTGTGAATTCGAATACTTGGGTGCAACGCTGACAAATAAAAACGAAGAATGGAAAGAAATAAATAAAAGATTAGTGAAAGGAAGTAAAGCTGTGGGATCTTTAAATAAGTTAATAAGATCAAAGGAGTTATCTAGAGAAGCCAAAATTAAAATTTATCGAACAATAATACGACCAACAGTGACATACGGAAGCGAAACATGGGTTTTAACAAAAGCGGAAGAAACAAAACTGGATATATGGGAAAGGAAGGTACTAAGGAAAATTCTGGGGGGAATAAAAACAGATGAAGGACTCTGGAGAAGAAGAACTAACCAAGAATTGAAAGATCTTTATAACTACCCATCAGTAACAAGCTTCATAAAAGCTCAAAGGGTGAGATGGTTCGGGCATACTAGGAGGATGCCAGAAGATAGATATGCAAAAAAGGTCATTAAAGAAGGGGAAGGAGGTAAAAGAAAAAGAGGGAGACCAAAGAAAAAATGGTTGGACGCGGTGTTGGAAGATATCAGAGAGGTAGAACCAAATTGGGGTGCAAAAGTACAGAATCGCAACCTGTGGAGAGAAATTGTTATGGCAGTTGAAGAACGATAAAGAAAAAAAGTCATGGGCCTCAAAGGCCTGCAGTACTGTACTATATATATGATAATAAATTTAAATACAAGTGAATTAAACTGAACTAGTAAGCGGACGAAACAACACATTCATCTGATTTTCGAAAGAGAGGGAAGATCACAGTACCCTATCTATCTTGTTTTTCCTATCATAAAACATATGTAAGAAAATATAACACAAAGTTGTTTTTTTGCTAAATAGAATTTATAATATTAGTAGCACGATAATGCAACAGTAGAGAGAGATAGAACGGGTACTGCGATTTTCTATCCCTTTCCAACTCAGGAATAACTGAAAGTCTGATTCCCCTATTCGGTTTATAATACCTCTCTGCATATACGACATTAATTAGATAGAGAAATTACTTGTGGAATCGAGACTTGAAAAATCAAAGTCTAAGTAACTTTTATGCCCTATTTATTCGCTTAGGGTACCGGAAGCATAAAACTTTCCTCATGGGATTATTCTCCCTAATATGTGAGAAAACTTTACTACCATACTTTATAACAATTCTATAATTACATAATCAACTTTTCTTAGTGTAGTAAATCAATATATGTATAGGTAGTTTTGAGTATTTGGTTTATTTAAAAAATTTAATACCTAAGTATATATACCCAACAATAATTCCGTACGCATAGTCCTGATCATAAAAGGACAATGGGGGCGGAGCAGGATAAAATTGTCACTGCAGGAACGACAGTCACTTGTCCCATTTGAAGCATGCGCGAAAGATGTGGTCCTCCATTGGGGTGACACGCCCGTCCGGCAGACGACCCTTGACCCGCAGTGTCCTGTGTCAGGATCAGGACGTGCAGGACTAGCGGTCTCTCAACTTTATGCAAGTCGATATTGATGATCAGGATTCGGCGCTGCGCTGCCGGCGCTCACTGTTTCATTTTCATATCATACGTCTTTCCTTCTTTCTGCAACCTAAATACGCGAACTACTTTACAAAGAATCAACCAATTTCGGGATTATTTTTTAGATATAATTTACTACACGAACTTTGTAATATTGATAACTGTACTTTTATTATAATTTTTGTATAGTTTTGCTTTATTTACCAATTTTTTAAAGATTCAACACATTAGACGAAAAGGTTATCAAACCCATTTAATTACTTTATGTATGATTAAAGTATTTTTCCAGATTGTAATTAGAAAAGTTTATTCGTTTTATCTCTGAAGATTGTCAATTCCTACTTCGCATTATTAATCCATAAATAAAATTTGTAGGCAATTATTTGTTGTCAATATTCCCATATTGTTTTTGAAGTTATACTTATATTCGTACACTCTGTAGAAAAAGATTGTGTAGAGTTAAATAGGAAAAATCATTACATATGTAATGGTGTGAGTAAGAGAGAGACAGACACACTTATAAGGTATATTGGTCGGTAAAAACAAAGATTAAATATATACAACATGTTATTAGTCATAACTATAAGTCCTTTGAATACTGTTTAAACATTCAGTACATGTCTAGGGATAGATATACAAAAAACAGTCTGAACTAATGTATGAATATCATAGTGACGGACCACATGATTATTTGACAGATTATTTTATAATTCTGTCACGTAAGTATACATATAAAGTTTAGCATTTTATATTAATAATAATATTTAGTAATGAGTATTGTATTGTAGTCTAAAATACCGTCACATGGTTGCAGTATATTTTGCTCCATGCTTTGCCACGTATTTTAATGAAAGTAAAAACAAAATCAAATTTTGAAAAATTAAATTAATTAATTAATTGAAATTCAACTCCAGCTGAGTTCGGTAGCGGTTTCTCTACTGGCAAATTGTGCCCAGCTCAGCCGTAGAGGGTAAGTGCCAAAATAAAGTGAGTGCGCCACCGATTTGTACGGTTAAAATCGGAAACCCCTGATGTTCCAGGCACTACTTCACCCACTGGAGATAATTAAATAAATTCAAAATATTAAACAGTACTATTTGAATTGCACAATAAAAAAACGATAAAGTGAGCTAAATAAAACAAAATATCAACTAGACCCTTCTTTAATAAAATTAAGAATTTACACAACTGCCAAGCCTCGTGCTTGACAACGCTATTGATATTTATATAAAACTAGCTGACCCGGCGAACTTCGTACCGCCTACTGATGGTTTTTACCATTTTTCCAAATTTTTACGGTTTTTAAATAATCGATTAGATATATCATATATTAACTGCGCCACCTTATGGTGGCGTCATAGTACTTAATTACGCAAGAATTGCTAATGTAAATTTATACTATCTTAATTGCGCCACCTTACGGTGGCGTCTTAGTAAGGATCACTCTTTTAAATATATGAAATAGCTGTACCCGGCGCGCGTTGCTACGCCAACAACTAAAATAAATTTAAGAAAAATAAAAGAGATGAAGAGATAGAGAAGTAAAGAAAGTTTATAGTTTTGTTTCACTTATCGCACCAGAAATATATTTTTCGAACTTATATTTATATATGAAATCGTATAGATATCTATTAATTAATACTGAATTTAAAACATGGAAGCTTTATTTAATTAAGTAACCACGTTTCCGAACAAACGATGCTCTTTCAATATAGTCTATGGCTGTGAATGACATTGACATTCGTTACGCGCGTTTTTTAAAATATGCAAAATTAAATGTCTATTTTTCAATATTTCTGAGAGATTTTCTTAATATTTTCTTCCGTAAGAACCTTCTCCTAATAATAACAAATACAACACAAAAAGAATTACAAAAATCGGTCCAGCCAATCACGCGTGATGCCATGACCAAGGAAAACGGGTTTCATTTTTATATATACCTATAGAAGATAAGAATAAATGAATAATTTTAAAAGTTAAATTTATCAATATGTGTGATCACACTCAATAAAGAAAAAACCAAGAAAAATAGATCTTAACTAACTATAGTTGCGACTTAATCTAATTAGGCTTATCTGTTAGTCCTCGGCGTCTCTAATACTTAGGTCGGTTCCAAAAACCAAGCCTGTTCCAAAACCAATAGGCTTGCACCAACCACAATAACTTAAGCTCGAACTAAGTATCAGGTCTAGGATTTCAGCCTATAACTAGGACTTGAGCCCGTAACTAGGACTTGAGCCCGTTACTAGAATTTATGCCTGTATCTAGGACCCTATTAAGATAGGGTTTCTTTCATTAAGCTAGTGACACCCTAGCTGGTAGACGGGTAAATCAATCTCCTCGTTGCTAATTGCGGGAATTCTACCACAGTTCACCGTCTGAACGGTTTTAAATCTCCAAATCTACCTACTGTCTGTTTCGTGATCTATCACAGAAGATTTCACAAAAATCCCGACCACGCGGTTTTTTCCAAAGAATCTGTCCAAAAATAACAACAGGAACAAACTCCACAGCGATTCAAAATGGAAAATAAGGTTTAGTTTCAAAAATCCAAAATTAATTGTTACGGATTCACCGCGATTTAAAACTTAAACCAAAAATCTTCTGGCTTGTATTCAACAACCTTCTTAATCAAAAGCAGATAACAGAAAGGACAGAGAAATCAACTACTTTCGATAAAATCTGTCAGACTCGAGAATGGCCTCTACCACTGTAAGGACAATAAACGTAGGATCAACAGCTACCAACTTACGAGCAAACAGTAATAACAACAGATCTTATTACTTAACAAGATAACACCAAAAATCCGAGTATTACTCAATTTCTCGTTCGTATACAATCTTTATGTGTCGGATGCTGAAATAACGAACTGCAGACGACAACATTCTAAGTTTTACGACAAAAAAAAGAAAAGAAGAATTCGCCTCGTTGTAAGCCAAGTTGACAGTAGTTCAAAACAATCACCTAACCCCACAATTGTTCTGAATTTAATAAATAGACTTTCAAAACAATATTAGTAATAATTTGTGGCCAGACTATTTATAAGTTGATGATTAACTATAACTGAACTAAAATCAACCTGAACCTGTCACGATTTAATCCTTAATAACGGAGAATTCATAAGGTAAGCAATTAGTTATAACTATTGTGAATTTAAACCCGTGACAGCTTTTAAGGTTGTTGGATACATAAACAGAGTTTTTACGAATAGTCGAGGAAATAACCTCCGAATTTTGTAACGTAGGATGGATCAGAATGCATTTTTTTGCATTGGATTCGTTAAAGTATCAGAAAATTTGTCGCTATATTTTATAATGTAAAAATGGAAATTGCATTTCTGCATTCGAAAAGTACATTCAGACAATAGAGAGAAAACTTACAACTCGGTAAGTATTGCTGAAAATGGGTTCAATTTATATACTCGGGGTTTTTGGAGTCGCTGAATACTAATATCACGATTCCAAAAGTCTCCGCGGCATTTGGTGTCTAGGGTATTTACCTCTTCTCCTGGGGTTTTATGTAAATTCTGTACGAAATCAGTGCACACTTGGTACTCGGTGTTTTTTTTTGAGTCGTTAAATACGATTATAATAATAGCGATGGTCTTCGAAACACCTGGTGCTTAAGACGGACCTCGTCTCCAGGAATTTTATGCAAATTCGATACAAAAAGAGTGTGCACATGGTACTAGGAGGTTTTTGGAGTCGCTTACCACGAATATCATATAATGAGTTTGCTATATCATTCGCATACAAATTTATGAATCCTTGCGCGTGCATAGAAGTATAACTTCTGCCGGCAGTCCCACTGACTGCCACACTAGTTTTTTCTTCATGTTTGCACATTTTGATTAGATTTGATTAAGTTTTGTTTTTTTTTCAGTATTTTGTTAAACAATGAGACAATACAGATTGTATATATTTTGTGTCTTGGATGTCTCAGGTAAAAGAGAAAAAAATATGAAGATATGTAAGATACCTTCTAGGCATTATACAGAGTAAAATATTTACAAAAATCCAAAAAACCAAAGCAAACTCAAGAAAAAGTAACGAAGTGAAAAATTTTATGAAATTGCGTTGAAAAAATCGTGCATATGATAAGAAATTTGAGAAATCAGAGAAATGTCGTCTCTGCCATACTAATGGATGTTCAAAAGGCTGTCGGCAAGGTTTGGCACCTATTCTAGCCATAAAATTAATTCACTACTACCTCTCCAACAGAATAATCAAAGTTGGAAATGCAATTTCAGAACCCTTTACCTCCCTTTCAGGAATTCCACAAGGTTCTATCTTAGCCCCTATAAATCTACGCTAGCGACATTCCTCATCTTCAAAATATCCCTATTACTCCAAAGACACCTCCACAATATCGATTAAAATTTTCTACCGAAAAAACTCAAAGATTGCTGGATCAGTTCTCCACCAAACCATCAGACATCCTTAGCTCAGCCAACGAGAAAATCTTACTTTCGATCATATTATCCTTTCACTTTCGGGGGAACAGCTCATTCCTCAAGACCAGGTAACCTACTTGGGCGTGTGATTGAATCGAACACTCAGGTGGGACACCGATGTCGAACTTATAGAACTAATAAAATGAGAAGACCAGCTTCCCGTCTAGGTGCTCTGGGTGGTAGACTTGGAAAATGCCACTCCAAAACAGTCCTTAATACCTACTTTTATCTGACCTCTTCTCGATTATGAGGCTCAATGGAATGGAGGACACCAAAGAACCTCAAGAATTCTGATAGTTTCTTAAGACTCCTCAAAATAGATGGACCTTTCTGCAGAACTGAATGACCTTCTTGACCAAACCTCTTTCTTCAATAGGTAGATACGGAACAACGACAGGATTACACAAAAAAATTGAGCCTTAAGACTAAGGTTTATGTGGTTCCCTTTGTCCTTGCCAAATCTTACGCTGCAGGAGACACTCCATAGCATCAATCTCCCAAACCCACATTGCACAACGAGGGATAACACAACTACACACACTCACACAACACCAAAAAGTTTTGATATTCTGGTTAGAAACGTTCAAGGATCCATGAAAGAGGGGAACACCGGCAGGAAAACCAGGAAGCGAACAACGAATGGCACCGATGACTGATACTAACCTCATCTAAAAATCCATCCTTGAAAAGGATCCTTAAACTTAACACTCAAAACAAAGTACACGCCTGTAAATCGATTACTCTTTGCAGTCCCAGTCTCTCCCTTAAATTTTTAATACTTTTAATTATCCAATTTTGGTCATTTTTGGTAAAAACATAAAAGAAACCACTGAAATCTAATAGCAATAATCAATTTACTACTTTAGAAATTATACGAGGTTTTATCTGAAAGTAAGTACAATAGTAAATTTATAGATCATATCCAGTCTCTTCCTTAAATTTTTAATACTTTTGATTATCCCATTTTGGTAATTTTTGGTGCAAATATAATAGAAACCACTAAAATCCAATAGCAATAATTAGTTTTTCTATCAGTACACTACTTTAGAAATTATACGAGGTTTTATCTGAAAGTAAGTACAATAGTAAATTTATAGATCATATCCAGTCTCTCCCTTAAATTTTTAATACTTTTAATTATCCAATGCTGGTAATTTTTGGTGCAAATATAATAGAAACTACTAAAATTTAATAGCAATAATTAGTTTTTCAATCAGTATACTACGTTAGAAATTATACGAGGTTTTATTTTAAAGTAAGTAGGTACAATAGTAAATTTATAGATCATATCCAGTCTCTCCCTTAAATTTTTATTACTTTTAATTATCCAATTTTGGTAATTTTTGGTGCAAATATAATAGAAACTACTAAAATTTAATAGCAATAATTAGTTTTTTAATCAGTATACTACTTTAGAAATTATACGAGGTTTTATTTTAAAGTAAGTAGGTACAATAGTAAATTTATAGATCATATCCAGTCTCTCCCTTAAATTTTTAATACTTTTGATTATCCAATTTTGGTAATTTTTGGTAAAAATATAATAGAAACCACTAAAATCTAATAGCAATAATTAGTTTTTTAATCAGTACACTACTTTAGAAATTATACGAGGTTTTATCTGAAAGTAAGTACAATGGTAAATTTATAGATCATATCCAGTCTCTCCCTTAAATTTTTAATACTTTTGAGTATCCAATTTTGGTCATTTTTGGTAAAATATAATAGAAACCACTAAAATCTAATAGCAATAATTAGTTTTTTAATCAATTTACTACTTTAGAAATTATACGAGGTTTTATCTGAAAGTAAGTACAATGGTAAATTTATAGATCATATCCAGTCTCTCCCTTGAATTTTTAATACTTTTAATTATCCAATTTTGGTCATTTTTGGTAAAAATATAATAGAAACCACTAAAATCTAATAGCAATAATTAGTTTTTTAATCAATTTACTACTTTAGAAATTATACGAGGTTTTATCTGAAAGTAAGTACAATGGTAAATTTCTAGATCATATCCAGTCTCTTCCTTAAATTTTTAATACTTTTGAGTATCCAATTTTGGTCATTTTTGGTAAAAATATAATAGAAACCACTAAAATCTAATAGCAATAATTAGTTTTTTAATCAATTTACTACTTTAGAAATTATACGAGGTTTTATCTGAAAGTAAGTACAATGGTAAATTTATAGATCATATCCAGTCTCTCCCTTAAATTTTTAATACTTTTAATTATCCAATGTTGGGAATTTTTGGTGCAAATATAATAGAAACCACTAAAATCCAATAGCAATAATTAGTTTTTTAATCAGTACACTACTTTAGAAATTATACGAGGTTTTATCTGAAAGTAAGTACAATGGTAAATTTATAGATCATATCCAGTCTCTCCCTTAAATTTTTAATACTTTTGAGTATCCAATTTTGGTCATTTTTGGTAAAATATAATAGAAACCACTAAAATCTAATAGCAATAATTAGTTTTTTAATCAATTTACTACTTTAGAAATTATACGAGGTTTTATCTGAAAGTAAGTACAATGGTAAATTTATAGATCATATCCAGTCTCTCCCTTGAATTTTTAATACTTTTAATTATCCAATTTTGGTCATTTTTGGTAAAAATATAATAGAAACCACTAAAATCTAATAGCAATAATTAGTTTTTTAATCAATTTACTACTTTAGAAATTATACGAGGTTTTATCTGAAAGTAAGTACAATGGTAAATTTCTAGATCATATCCAGTCTCTTCCTTAAATTTTTAATACTTTTGAGTATCCAATTTTGGTAATTTTTGGTAAAAATATAATAGAAACCACTAAAATCTAATAGCAATAGTTAGTTTTTTAATCAATTTACTACTTTAGAAATTATACGAGGTTTTATCTGAAAGTAAGTACAATGGTAAATTTATAGATCATATCCAGTCTCTCCCTTAAATTTTTAATACTTTTAATTATCCAATGTTGGGAATTTTTGGTGCAAATATAATAGAAACCACTAAAATCCAATAGCAATAATTAGTTTTTTAATCAGTACACTACTTTAGAAATTATACGACGTTTTATCTGAAAGTACCTACCATATACAATTTATATTTTAGTCTCTTCCTTAAAGTTTTAATAGGTAATTTTCATTTTTGCTTTTAAAACGTTTCAACCAACCTGTAACTTATACAATAAATACATTTACTAGACTTCAAATTATAATAGGTATTTTATATTAGTTTAACTACTTTTTCCTGTATATCTTCGTATAGATAACATATAGATCTTGATAGATTGATCTATGAAAAAGTGTTTGATATCTTTTGTTGAATTAGAAGTAAGTAGGTATATGTCGGTGAGAGAATAGAACACAGAGCCAATAAATAACAGAAGAGAGGAAAGCGACGTGCGATAATCGCCAATTTCGACGGCAATAAATTTAAGTGAATTAGCATTAAACGTGCCTAAATAGAGGATGATTAAATAGCGCCCGTAAATAAATCATCAGTATAAGTTACATTAAAATGCTGTTTTAATATATGCAGACGTTGCTGCTCCACTCAAACCTTGTAAAATCTATGATACAGGAAAAATTACTAGCCTCAGGCCTCCTTTCTTAAACATAAATTTTTTTATTATATTTTAAATAGATTTAATTGATTTTAAAAATTCTGGTAACATAATATTTGTATACGTAGTTTATTGTATGGCTAATATTTTTTTATCTAAATAAAGAGTTCATTAGAAACAGTGTAGTCTTTAAATCTTGTGATGCTATTTCACGCTTAAATCGATTTATAAACGTTTTATTGCGTGAGAAACAACTGTGGCGGACATTAGTCTATAAGATAGATGGTAATGTTTTTACATTTTGCAACGAGCATTAAATATAATACAAATAACATAAGTACTTACTATTAACTAACTTTTATAGACATTTACCTGTTTTAATTAAAAACATTATCATCAAAGTATTTTAAAAAATAACCAAATACAGCGATTTTTCTTAAAAAACAAAAACCGATCAACTTCTTTAGAAAATGAGACATCGAGTTGCGGTTTTCTTTAAATGATAGATATTTTCATCTCAATCAAAAATTTCTTTAAATATTTAAAATATCTCAAAAAATTACCGATATACAGCCAACAGGAAAGTTTGAAAGCACCCTTTGCGACAGAATGCAGGTGGCTTTCAGAACTTTAGAGACATGGTGTAAAGAGCAATCGCTGTCTATTAACCCCAAAAAGACAGAAATGGTTCTCTTCACGAAGAAAAAGAAACCTAGGGGCTTAAACGCACCCAGTCTTTTCAACGTTAAATTAAGCTTTGCTACAGAAGTGAAATACTTAGGTGTTATCCTTGACAGCAAGCTGACGTGGAACTCACACATAGAAAGCAGAGTTAAAAAAGCATTTATATCTTATGAGCAATGCCGTCAAACCATAGGACAGACCTGGCGATTATCCCCCAAGGTCACCATGTGGATCTACACGGCAATCATAAGACCTATGCTAACATATGGTGCTGTCGTGTGGTGGCCTAAAGTGAAACAAACGACAGCTATCAAAAAATTAAACCAAATTCAAAGATCAGCATGCCTTCTCGTAACAGGAGCCATGCGAAGCACACCGACCAGCGCAATGGAAGTCATACTTGGTCTCACCCCCCTTGATATATTTGTTAAGGAGGTCGCATTGATGACCATGGTACGCTTTCGCACGGTTGGTATCGAACCCACTGTAGGGACTGGCACCTATAGGGATAGTCTGTGGAGGGAATCGATAAAAGTGATACCACTCTTACAGGCAGTCACGGATGCCGTCGCACCAAGATTTGTCTTTGACAAACCCTACAAAATATTAACAAACAAGACAGCAGACCCCAACGTAGTGAACGCTCTGAGCGTCTATCTATATGGATGGATCAAAAACAAAGCAAGGTGTGGGATGTGGAATTTACTCTAGATCCTTAAGCCTAAAAATAAAATGGGCTATGGATGGTTTGTCAAGTGTGGTTCAGTCAGAACTCACAGGCATAACCATAGCTGCAAAAGAATTAATCAATAGGAACATCACAGGCAGGAATATAAATATATATACAGACTGCCGACAAGCATTACTGACCTTGAATAGACCACGTTTCACTTCAAGTTTAGTACTAGAATGTCACCAATCTCTAACTGAGGCCAGCCAGAATAACGTGGTCACTCTCAGCTGGATCAAAGGACATGGGAACTCTAAAGGCAACCGCATTGCGAACAATTTAGCAAGAAGGGCTGCGGGCTACAAATATGTTAGCCCTCGCCCATCTACCAAGCTAACATTGTCCGCAGTCGTGGACCTTATTAAACAGCACTCTCACCAAAAATTTATACAGTGCTGGGATGAAACTACGAACTGAGACTGGCCAGAGAGTTATTACCTCATCCTGGCGAGGAAACAGCAAAAAAATTTAAGGCATTGACCAGACAAAATCTCCGAACAGCTGTGGGAATCCTGACAGGTTACTGCCAATTGCGACAACATCTCTTTAGGATGAAACTTACAGAATCGCCGCTATGCAGAGGCTGCGAACAAGAAGAGGAAACAGTAGAACACATTATGTATGACTGCTCTGCTTTTTCTGAAATCAGAAGATCCGTGTTGGGCGAGTATTGGCTTACACCAGCCGATGTCAGGGAGATCCCCCTCGGGATCTCCCTGACATCACCTATTTTAAATCAATAGGCCTGGTGACATCCTGAGGTGAGGATATCCCTACATACGGGAGGATGCACAATGGGTCATATGTGGCCTCAGTGCTGGCTGAGCACTAGCTCGCCCCTCCCAAATTTCCAGATCCAGATACCGATAAACAACAAAAAACAAAACACGATCAATCTGGTCACCGTATTTTTATACACTATTGTCTATTGTTGAAATTTAAAATTTTGAGCAAAAACAATAAGCAGTCAACGTTTTTCTTATTTATTTTTACCATCTTTAATTTCATTTAATAAAAATATCTCTAGACTCTAGTAGACCATTATGGTGTGTGTAATTATGTACGTAGAGGATCTTAGACTAGATGTGTTTCCATATATAAACTATCAATTTTACTGGCTCCCATAATGAAAAAGTATAAAGCAAAATAAACATAACAGAATAAAAAAAAAGTGAGAGGTGTCAAGGGACACCCGGATGGAACGAAGTTCCTTTCGATTTATTAGTGAAGGAATTGTAATTGTAATTTGTGAACACAACAGAGTGTTTATACATACCTACATAATCATAATGTCTGTATAAAATGTCTACTTACCTAAGTCTATCAGCAATATCCGGAACTTGTGCGGCAACACTGTCAGGATACATTATTGTTATTATTTTCTATTATTTTATTATTCATTATTTACAAAAATCCTGTATAAACTTAACAAAGTCGCGACACTACACTGTTCAAAGCAAAATAGAAAATGCTAAATCCATTATTACCTGAATATTTTCAACAGTTCGTTTCTTTTAACAAAAGTGTCCATTTATACGATACCAAAGGTTTAGATGACATACATCTACCTAGAATTACTTTTTATTTCAATTAAATTTAAAACAGAAATTAACAATTTAATACAAAATTTTAAAATTAAAATATTTGACAGTAACTGACAGTTATATATTTTATTTCATCCTGTTTTTATAAATCAATAAATGCATAAACATTTCAAAAATAGTTCTTAACTTGACTAGTTAGGTACCTACGTCAAATTACCTTAACTGTCAGTTACTGTCAAATATTTTAATTTTAAAATTTTGTATTAAATTGTTAATTCCTGTTTTAAATTAAATTGAAATAAAAAGTAATTCTAGGTAGATGTATATCCTCTAAACCTATGGTATTGTATAAATGGACACTTTTGTTAAAAGAAACGGTTTGTTGAAAATAATGGATTTAATTTTTTTTTTCTATTTTGCTTTGAACAATGTAGTAGTGTCGCGACTTTGTTAAGTTTATACAGGTTTTTTGTAGATAATAAATATTAAAACAATAG
This sequence comes from Altica lythri, assembly GCA_964028335.1. NCBI lineage: Eukaryota > Metazoa > Arthropoda > Insecta > Coleoptera > Chrysomelidae > Altica > Altica lythri. The sequence continues at coordinate 94,207,591 of OZ034800.1, read as the reverse complement.
AAAATAAAAACAATAATGTATCCTGACAGTGTTTCTGCACAAGTTCCGGATATTGCTGATAGAGTTAGGTAAGTAGAGATTTTATACAGACGATAATAAATGCTTATGTATGTACAAACTCTCTGTTGTGTTTACAAATTACAATTCCTTCACTAATTAATCGAGAGGAACTTCGTGACACCTCTCACTTTTTTTTCTACAGTATTTTCTTTTTAATGTACATTTTCTTTTAATTTAAAATAGTGTCTTTTTAATTGTAATATATCTATCTATGAGAGAGAGAGAGAGAGAGTTTTTTTATTTTTTGGTCTGTGAGAGAGAGACAGACAGACAGAGAAACATGCGTGTGTAGTGGCGTGTCGTGACAACTTTTGGTCTGAATTTTTTTCGGCTAGCCTCTAGCCTCAGTCGTAACTAGTCGTAACGCCCGAAAGGGAACTTCGTTCCAAAATCATAAACGACTTAATAGAAAAATGTGTATGTAGCAATGAAAGGAGTACACGAATAAGAACAAGAAGAATAAGAAAAATTGTAGACATCATTACAAGCAATTTAAAAAGGATAATAAATGGCAAACTATATAAGTAAATAAACGATAAACTCATAGAATTTTTTATGGGGTACATATGGCATAATACAAGTGACATTATTAATAATCAAAATAATGTAAACATGTTATGCAAAATTACGGAGGACTGATATGATATTTTTTTATTTCCACGGTTATCACAGTTGACATGAACTTCAAGTTCAAGTTGATCTATCATGTCTTTGAAATTTTTATTAAATTGTCAAGATTTGCCAATGTCAGCACGTAGACAATAAATAACAAACAAAATTTTCATATTTCATGTAGTCGGTAATTTTAAAATGTGCAAACAGTAAAACGAGATGTATAGTGTTAAAGCTGTGAATAAAAAACAATACACACTAAAAGTCCTCGAGGCATGTTTACGTACTCATATTTATGAACAATTATAAATCAATAGATCATTCTATAGGTATACGTACATGTTACGTAGGCCTGAGCTTCTCTCAAATTTTATTACAGCTCGATTATAATCTCTGAGTATAATCGATTACACTGATTTTCAGCATATCTGCCCGAAGGCTCGGTATTTAGTTGTTAAATACTTCGTATGCATATATTTTACTCTATTAAATTCACATTACAGATAATTGAAAAATAAAATAACAAGATTATTAACTTTTTCCTTCCAGACAAAAAAGGAAAAGCCCTAATTACTGATTGATCAATCAAAGATAATGATAGGGAGATTTTACTTTAAGGTGTGAGCTTTAAAAAATACCTCCAGCACACTCATTGAATTAGCGCCTGAAAATTACAGAATAACGTTTATTTTTCGCACGTAACACAATGAATTACGTCTTTCTTATTCACTTAAATATAATATAAGTACCTTTAAATAATATATTAAATATGTTCATATATAGGGCATATCACTAAAATCTATTATTAAAGTATTATAAAATTTAATTTGTTTTTTTTGTTATCGAGTTGCCCATTTTAAAAATATTTGAGAAATCTATAACTGATTGCGGTATTATTGCAGTTTGGATGTCCGAGCTTTACTTTATCTAATCAATAGTTGCAGAGACAATTTCTGACTTTCTACAGAAAGAGAACTAATTATACCGAAGAAGCAGTTTGGATTTGTTTAAGAACGTTCCTCTATGACCAATCTCCTCTTGTGTGTTAATGACCCAATGAAGCATTTCGAAACTAGGATGGACGGCTTACAGCAAATTAAAGTACATCTTCAAACTGAATATCCTAATGACTTTAAAATCAAAAGTCTATAACGAATGTATACTTTCTGTTGTCTTGTATGGTTGCAAGACCTGGGTAATAACTAGAAAGATCAAAAATAAACTGGAAATACATCAGAGAGCCGTGGAAAGACAAATTTTAGGAATTTCCCTGAGAGACCACAAAACAAATACATGGATAAGAAAAAAAACTAAAGTATCCGATATAATAAAAAGAATGGCAATGGGCAGGATACGTGGCCAGACATACAGAAAACTGGAGCGGGTGTATCACCAGAAGGAGACCTTGGGAAGAGAGGAGAAGTGTTGGAAGACCCCAGCAAAGATGGTACGACGAGCTAAAGAAGGTAGCAGGCTTAAATTGGTATCGAGTTGCCCAAAATCGAAGCCAATGGTCAACTTTGAAAGAGGCCTATATCCGAAGGATAGAAAACGGCTAAAATAAGAAATAGGAGACTGTTATATAAATTAGAAAATCTCGGTATCCGCGGTAACTAATTGGAATCTATTGATGGATACTTGACAGACCGTTTTGTGTTAGAGTCGAAATAGCAGTTCTAAGTGGTGTATCTCAAGGATCTGTTTTAGGTCCGCTATTGTTTATAGTTTATTCCAGTGATCTTCAATTTAATATCAGTTGTAAGAAAGCTTTCTATGCAGATGACACAAAGTTTTTTTCCGATCCATCTTTAAATTTCCAACTATACAACAGGATGAGCTGGACTCTATATTGGAGTCTATGTGGACAAATGTGTTGTTTTGCATATTGGTTCAAATAACCCTCCTCTTTCATATTCCATGAATGGACCAAAATCAGTGTAATCATAGGTGTGATAATTACCGAAGATATAAACTGGTCTCAAGATATCTAAAATATATCTTAAAAAGCAAATAGTAGACTGTATCTAAGGCATTTACAAAAGTTTCATTTAAGAGTTCTATTCAGTTGTATAAAACCTTTATTCGTCCAGTTTTGGAATATTATGGAACTGTCTTCAGCGATGGTGTACAAGGTTATCTTTTGGTTACTCAAGGCTTAAAACACTTCATATATTAAAATATGATTATGGAAGCTTGAGAAGTATGTTTATTCTGGATTGTGACTAACGACTACTTGGTCATCAGTTTAAACTTAAGAAGGCACCATTTTTGACAAAGTCCAGGCAACAGTTTCTCTGTAATGGAATAATGGAATAGACTTCCTACAGATATTGTTGATGCTCCATCTGTGAATGTATTTGAGAAAAAACTTGACTGTCACTTATTTTAAATCTGAATACGTTATTGCTTATTTTTTTCAGTTCTTTTGCACTCATATTGTAATTTTTTCTACTTTAGGCAACTTATTAGCAATAGAAAACTATTTTTTTATTTCGCTAAATATATATAGAACGGTTCCGATATTAACATTGCCCAAAATGCTCTTTGATCAAATTTTTAAAACTAATGGTTATGTTAAGGTAGGGACACACATAACCGCACCGTACCCGAGCCGTATGTCGGCCGAGTGTTGACCATCACTCGGTGGAAGAGTTACGCAATGGTATGTTATAAAAATAGTTCACACATCACCGTATTACGGCCGAGCGTTATCAACGCACCGAGACCGCACCGAGCACGATTAAAATATTTTATATTTTAACGGTGACGGTGCGGTACCAAAAGCTCTTGGTAAACACTTTCGTGTATGCTCTCAAAATATAATATATTAAAAACATATTATTCTTGTGTTTTTTATTTTATATTATATTTTACTTAACCAGTCATGGTAGATGTTGAAATGTTGATCGAGGAAGTACGGAAGTATCCGGTCCTCTATGATCAAACTAGTGATAAGTACAGAAATTCGGTGTATAAAGACAGAATCTGGAATAATATTTCAACTACTTTGCAAATAAAAGGTAAGTATCTATCAACCTTCGACAGTTCTTGATTTCCAAGCATTATGTCCCCATTTTCGTTTCTTTACTTGTTGATTTCTCCAAATCCTATCTTCTTCTTCTAACACTAGAGCAATAACTCCCAAATCACAATTTTTAAACATTGTTTCCGCAGCTTACGTACTCAAATATTAAAACAGACCGAAACAGTTTTTAAACATCAGTAGAAAAACGGATAAGCTACGCACAAGTGTGGTGTCTACACCGACGAGCCGTGACACGGCCAAGTTACGGCCGACACACGGATCGGGTACGGTGCGGTTATGTCTGTCCCGATCCCGACCATGGAGTTCCCTCTGTATAAGTATCAAGTTAAAAATTATCATATTTTTCAAAAGTTGGTGATTTTTTTTTGTTCTTAGATTAACTTTTTATATAAGTTACTGTGAATAAATTTAAATAATTTCAGATTTTTTAAATAAATTGCATAAATCCGAGTTTTTATAAATATATACAACTACCTACAGAAATAATATGTTTTTGATAGTAAATTTTTAATTTCGTACCACATTTACAGTCTGTGTTACTTTCTATTATAGCTGACAGATTACATGAGAAAGGAAAAGTGAATAATCACTTTCCATTGCACGCTAATACTCTATGGCATGTCGATTAAAAAAAATTACCTGAAAATTGGAATCGTTGTCTTGTCAACATATCAAGCCTTATGTCGAACATTGGGTCCCTTGTTAAGTATCACATGTACGATGAAGTTCGTTCCGCACATACTTGTTTTAACTTTATCGAATTTGTCACGAAATATTTTCATACTAATTGTCGATCAGACATGTGTCGAACCAGTCACGGACAATACAGGTAATACCCTTTTTCCAACAGTGTGGTTTAACAGGTCTCTGGTCACGATTGTCATATGTTCCGCGCCACTATAATTATAGACTTGTCTCTTTTTGATAAAATCGACCACGATTCGAACAATGTTCGTCGCATTTACAGGAGGCAAGAATTTCGATTATATTGTTGTTACAAGTTGAGGTATTCCTTTGTATTGTCTACATGTTCTGCCTTAATATTCAGATCTACCAAACAGATAATATGTCTGGTGTACTGTGCGACAATATTGCTTATTTCATACTTCCAACCAATCTTTTGCATCAAATAGCTTTATTTTTTTATTTTTTGTATATTAATATTATCTGTTTACACTCATTATCGATTGTTATTATTCATCTTTATATATCTAATGTATCTAGCTAAACTCCAAAACAACTGGACCGAATTTCATAAAAATTATTGTATGTGTTCAAATGGATTCGAGAATGGTTAAGATTTACTATCTGATCAACTATAAATATTTCGACGATAAAGCGACAACACATCCTAAGTGACATTTATTGTTTAGTTCTACGAATTTCCAATAGTTTAAGTTAATTGATGTAACTCTCTAAAACTTTGATATTTGATAAATCGATAAATGAGGAACTAAAATAAAAAGAAAAACAGTAAAAAAAGAAATGCCGCTCCAGATTATAACAGAGCCACCTCCAAAATAAATGGTAGCTTTATCTATATCTGGATTCATCTGTGAAGAGAACGTGACTGCACTGATCCATATTCCAATTTAAATGGTTGCGGTCAAAATTGAGTGGAGCTCTGGATTAACTGTGGCCGCACTGTTCTAACTCTGGATCAAAATATAAGATTACGATGTCCCTTGCTGTTCTTGACGTATTTTGTGTAGCAAATCTCACTACACTGTGCTCTTTGCGGACTTTTTTTGCGGAGGAAAGATCTCCTTGTTACAATATCGAGTTCCCGGTATCTGTTTATTAATATTGAAATCACTGAGTGACTAGTTCGAAGTTTGTGAGCAAAATTTCCTACTTCACGTCAAGTAATCGCTCTTGTTGAGTCAAATGTCTTCTTTGTCCGCGGTTCAGCTAGTATATAAGTAAAATATTTAATATAAACGAACTAGGACAGAATAACATTCTTACCCTCCTATGGGTTCCAGGACACATAGGAATAGAAGGAAACGAAACAGCAGACAATGTGACAAAAGAAGGAGCTGAAACCCCATACCTGGGACCAGAACCATCCTGTAGAATCAGCAGTAGTACAATTTAAGAAAAACTAAGAAAAAAAATGGATAGCGAAAAATCCAAGTACTGGAATGATCTAGAAGGACTAAGACAATCGAAGACGCTCCTGGGAAACTATAACCAGAAGAGATCTAACAGCTGTCTTAACCTTAGTAACTAGAACCTCCGAATTATAACAGGAATACTAACCGGACACTGCCGATTAAGAGGACACATGAAGAAACTAGGATTGGTAGATGAAGCAAACTGCAGATTCTGTGAAGTAGACGATGAAACCTCAATACACATACTCGCAGAATGCATCGCATTAAGTAATTTTAGGGTCATACGTAATAGAAAAGGAAGAACTACCTAACTTAAAACCCAATGATATCCTAAACTTTCTAAGGAAGATAGGACTAGAAGAGCTGCTATAAGTCTGAGAAATCATCAGAAATTTAGCAAGAAAAGGGGGACAGATTAGATCTTATAGGTCGCAGGTGTATCTGTTACCCCTAACTGCTCATACATACAAAATATTTAATAAATAACTAATCTGAGTCTCCTTATATTATAAAAACACAAAATTTTTATAAAAGATAATAGTTTTCCAAAGTAATAATACCGAAAGGTCATAAAAGAGTTCGCGATGGTCTTGCTATCGATTTTTTGTTCAGTTGGTGTATTAAAAGCAACTGGAATAAAATTCTGTTGCTCTCTTTTGTAACTTGATTCATATCCTTCTTGGGATAAAACATAACGTATAATACTTTGCCTCTACTTCTTTATTAGCCAACTTTCAGTCGACGTATAAGGTACTGCGGAATATTGTAAACTAACGTAATACACCAACATTTATTTTGATAAGATATTCCTATATAGGTATTCTAATATTTGTTGTATAAAAGTATCAGTTAAATGACGAAATCATGTCATATTTTACAGTTTATTGAGGATAAGAAAACGTGTCAACATTGTTAATAGTTTTGGAACATAGAAAGTATACTTACAAACAGAAAATGACATTAAGGATAAATTGAAAAAATTTCGCCTCTGGGAAATAATAAAAGTAAGAATTACCAAAATTTAGTCGAGGAACTTTTGGTAAAATTTAAACATTTGGTTGCTTGACGGATTTTAAATTGTATTTTCTACACTCTCATCTGGACTATTTTCCTCAATACATTGGATACTATAGTGAAGAACAAGGTAAAAGATTACATCAAGATCTAAGTGTTATAAAAAACTTTGGTATCGAGGAATTGTGGGTAAAATTTAAAAATTTAAGTTGTTTGATGAATCTTAAATTGCATTTGCTACACTCTCAGCTTGACCATTTTCCTCAAAACCTTGGAGAGGATAGTGGAGAACACGGTGAAAGATTTAATGAAGACCTAAGTGTCATGAACGCTCGGTTTCAAGGAAGGTGAGATGTCGAGGAACTTTTAATGTATGTATGTATGTATGTATGTATGAGCAGTTAGGGGTAACAGATACACCTGCTACCTATAAGATCTATTGTGTCCCCTTTTTCTTGCTATATTTCTGATAATTTCTCAGACTTATAGCAGCCCTTCTAGTCCTATCTTCCTTAGAAAGTTTAGGACATGGCATTTCCTACATTCTCATCTTGACTATTTTCCTCAAAACCTTGGAGACGGTAGTGGAGAACACGGTGAAAGATTTAATGAAGACCTAAGTGCCATGAACGCTCGGTTTCAAGGAAGGTGGGATGTCGAGGAACTTTTGGTAAATTTTAAAAATTTAAGTTGCTTGATAAATCTTGAATTGCATTTCCTACATTTTCACCTTGACTATTTTCTTTAAAACCTTGGAGACTATAGTGAAGAACAAGGTAAAAGATTTCATCAGGACCTAAGTGTCATAAACCCTCGGTATCAAGAAAGGTGACATGCCGAGGACCTGTTGGTAAATTTTAAAAATTTAGGTTTCTTGATGAATCTGGAATTGAATTTCCTACATTCTCATCTTGACTATTTTCCTCAAAACCTTGGAGATGATAGTGGTGAACACGGTGAAAGATTTAATGAAGACCAATGTGCCATAAACACTCGGTTTCAAGGAAGGTGAAATGTCGGGAATTTTTTAGTAAATTTTAAAAATTTTACGTTGTTTGATGAATCTTGAATTGAATTTCCTACATTCTCATCTTGACTATTTTCCTCAACACCTTGGAGACGATAGTGGAGAACACGATAAAAGATTTAATGAAGACCTATCTGTCATGAAAGCTCGGTATCAAGAAAGGTGAGATGTCGAGGACCTGTTGGTATAAATTTTAAAAATTTAGGTTGCTGGATGAATCTTGAATTGCATTTCCTACATTCTCATCTTGAATATTTTCCTTAAAATCTTGGAGTGCAGTGAAGAACAAGGTGATAGTTTTCATCAAGAATGCTCGGTACCAAGGAAGGTATGAGATGTTAAAAAGAAAAACTAATTAAACTAAAAAACGAAAGAGAAATCCGCTGCACAGATCGTTCTAAGACAAAAGAGTTTAATACAAGCGGAAAACAGTTTGAAATTTTTTTCTTTTGTAACGGGCTTCACAATAAGAAATCGGTTCATATTGATCCAAATCACTCCAACACTCTTATTTTTTACGATTTTCAGCAATTTTTAGTATTTTTCGCAGTTTACTCAAACTCAAACCTGATGGAGCAAACCGGACTCCGAATTTGAATTTGAATAAAAACGTACTGATCACTTTTTTTGTGTGCCAGTGTTATTAACAAAGAAAATTTCTCATGTAAGGTAAATATTGCTTGGTAGTACCTATATTATAAAACGTTTGTAATAATATGAAGTTATATTTGCATGTAATGTCTTCCAGACACAAAATAATGACAAAAATCAATCAGATGCAGCTTGAATTTATATAATTTGATCTGGTTGTAATTGTAACGTCGTGATGGATAATGTTCGCCACCTGCCCGTTAGGGGTCGCTTAAGATTAATCGACTATTGCGTGCTGAGGAACATACGTGGATTTCTATCCTAACGAGTAGTTGTTTTGAATGCTCGTAAATACACGTAGCATTCGTTACATTGCCGTCTCTTTTATCCTCTTTAATTTGTTGTTATTAGCTGATTCTTTAATGAGTGTTCTCAACTTTAATATTATTATCTTTTTTCTCATATAAATCATTATATACCTATAAAGTTTGGCCATAATGGCAACATTTAAAAGTATCATATAAATCTGTAACACGTCATTTAGATCATTTTTTAACAGAAGAGTCTATTTGTTGTCCGGCTTTAACACAAAAACTCTTCGAAGCATAATTAGCATAATTTGAAACATTTAGTACATTAATTTTATATTGAAATAAATATTTTATTGAAAAACTTTTTATTTAACAAAAGTATTAAATCCACCGAACATTTTTTAACTGAAGACGTTTGTGTTGTAGATTTAGGTATAACTTATTAAAATTAATATTAATAGGATCGTTATAACAGTGATATTTTGAGTATAATACGGTAGGCATGAAGAAATTAATGTTAATGTGAATGAAGAGATAAAATTGTGTTTTATAACCAGGGTAGGTAATCATTGGCTACCTAACGAGTTGCGATGCGTGTTAGGCAGCCGTATTCAGGACGACACATATTCAACTGTGCCTGTGTGTTGAGAAAACAAACATTCGTTTGATTAGTAATAGGTTCTCGTTATATAATGCAAGTAATCTTTCACGCTAGTCGTGCTCACAGGACAAAGCTGTTGTCTTTAGGAACCTGGGACACGCTATCTCAGCCTGGCAGCGCGTCATCACCATGGGCGTTTCAATTTCAAATGTTCTATTACTTTAACGAAATTTTACCTTCTAAACAAAATCTGTTTTGAAATATAAAACAACAATAATCGTATATGGAAGAATGTGGGAGTTACATTATGTGACCCCTCTAAAGTGTGTTTCTCACAACTTTCTTCTAACAAAAATGGATTTTTATGGTATAAGAGGACTTCCTCTCGAGCTTTTTCGATCTTATTTAACTAATAGAATTCAGGCAGTCGATATAAATGAGAACTATTCATCCTTTAAAAATATTTACCATGGTGTCCCACAGGGTTGCGTATTAGGACCTTTATTATTCATTCTATATGTCAATGATTTTAGCAATTACATGGCTTCTAAAAAATGTGTGTTATTTGCTGATGATACAACGTTAATTTCTTAGAGTGCCTTTTTTGTGTCAACTGTTATAATTTTGTGTAATTCCTTCATGTCTCTATAATTTCTAATTATTTTATAAAAATTTAACGCTTTTGTATTGCATACAATCGGGACTTACTGTGAAAATATTGCTATCATCATTTCGGTATAATTTTTTTGAATCAGATGGTCGAATTAAAGACCTAATTGGATGACGAACCAGTAGTCATTAAGTGACAAGGTATACAGAAAGTGGAGGTAAGCAACAAAATATGAAATTCAGACTGTGAATATCAAATAACAGCGAAAAGCTCCCAATTAGTAGTCACCCCGGCAACGGACGATGACTAGAGAGCGAAAGGTGGAAGGGAAATACTTTACCAGTCGGTCGAAAACGACAAAATTATTACTTTACTACTCTAGAGGTACAAATTAGAAAAACTTTTCAACTTGTAATGAATGGAACAGAATTTCCACATCTTCTCTTAAAAATTATGTTGAATAAAAATAAAGAGCCCTGAAATTAACTCAGCTCTAAATGAAATTTGAGGTTTTTTTTATTTATTTATGTATACTTATACATATTTGAATTAGGGAGAAGCAGATATTTCAGTTAATGATTTTTATATCTAGATATAGCAGAAATTTCAAGATCGAAATGAAATAAAATTAAATCTTTAAATACCTACATTATTATCTGCCTTTTAACCTAACAAACACTCTTTCATAACCTTTACTAATATTATTAATAACATTTTAAAAAATTTGTTTTGTCATAACAAACTTCTACAAATAGATAAATAATACAAAGATCACTCAATAATATGATAATTATTATATAATTAATACATAAATAGATGTTTAATATAATGTACTAATTAATAATTTTATTTACTTGCTAAACAAAGAATATTTAAATACTAATAATGATCTTATCATTGATCCTCGGGACATCTGTAATGGCTTATCTGATTTTTTCTCATCAGTTTTTGTACCAAGTGGCTCTAGTGATTTTCCCTCTACTTTTCAGAATTCCCCCTCTGAATATTACCCAATATATAAATAACTAGCAGCCCGCCCCGGCTTTGCACGGGGATTAAAGAAAAATAACAAAAGCCATTAAATTTATTGGGTCAACGCTTCCCTGTAAACAATATTAAATATTGTTTTATTTTCTGGCAGCAAAATAAATTGATTTTCAGGTGCTCCGACCCGCCTTAGGCGGTTGGCCATGAGGAAAACCAATCCCTACTAATTGGAAGGTTTGACCTTGAGACTTATTATTAGTAAAAGCGAAAGATGTTTTAATAGGAAATTGAAGCGGTTTAAATGGATTTGGTTGATCAGTTGGGATCATCGGTATCCTCAGTGTATGAGCTAGTTGACCAGCTGGTGGTTCAGTTATATTGGTTGCTACAACTTAATTGTCCTTTAATTCCTTTATAAGTAGCTTCGTCCCATTGCACATGCTAAATTTGTGATATCTGTCGTGATTATGAAATAAGTTATTTTGATAAGGATTAATACCAAGATAAAAACTTTTAAAAAATTAAAAAATAGTTATTGTGACGTAAGTATAACAGTTAGACATATGCTATCTCGGCATTTTTTGTAGATATTTATATATTCTTCAAAATCGTAGTACATTATTTTATTCTATAATCAATAGTATTCTCAGCGCACGCGATGTAAGGATTTTAAGGTCATTTTTGGTTACATTAATGGCATTTTAGTAAGGATCCCTATTTTTTTTTTAAATGAAACAGCCTATGTCACTCGGGAATAGTGTAGCTTGCCAACGGTGAAAGAATTTTTAAAATCGGTCCAGTAGTTTCGGAGCCTATTTATTTCAAACAAACAAACAAACAAAAAATCAAACCTTTCCTCTTTATAATATTAGTATAGACTAAGGACACAATGATATCAAAAATAGACATCTTGCCAGAAAAAGGATCTGGTTCAGACGAAATTCCTATTTTTTTTATTAAAAAATGTATGGATTCTCCAATAGATCCCCTATTTATTTTATTTAAAAACTCCTTAGCTAAAGGAAAGTTTCCTGTTAAGTGAAAAATGGCCTTCGATAAATAAGTCGATTCTTGGCTAAGGCCATTTTTTTAAGGATAACATATACTTACATATGTTTGACTCCAATGCTGTCAGTGAGCAGAGATGGCGTTACTTGCGATTGGTTTATACTTTCGCAATATTTTTACATCAAATACTGACCAGTCTATACCGGGGATGTGTCTTCATTAGTGACTGAAGAGAAAAACGTATACTGTACTGATGAGCTGTAACTAGAGCCATACACGTGTCTACAGTTTGGTTTTGCCCTTGTATAGACTGATCAATATTTATATCTATGTCGTAGCATCATGTGTCCTAGAGTTAGGAATTCTAACCAGGCACAAATCCAGGTTATGTATCTCGAATACACTGACAGCATGGCACTAGATACGTTTGTATCAATTTTCTACATCATGTTTTATATAGGTTATATTGTAATAGTGTTAAATGATTACTGTAAAATTCTGTGGACACTGCTTTAAACTAGTCCTGTTTGTGTCCCGAATAAATAAAAAGAAAACTACACTAAACTAAAATCACAAAGCGTGAAAATAGTTCATCAAATTTTCAACAAAAAATTATTAACCCGTTGATATATACCTAATACTCGAAAACTAAAAGCGAGTATTTAAAGAGACATTAAAGTTTTTTATAAGAAGCTATAATGGGATAAGTGGCAGTACTGAATAGTAGGACACCTAGTAATTTCATTTGGTTAAATTTCAACGTTTTTACATGTCATCCAATCAGCACGCAAGGACTACTCCATCATAATTTCAGTTCAGGTAAATAACACAACTTCTCAACTGTGTTATACGTATTACTCGTTCCGACACATGAAATAAATACTCTACTAAGGCTTTGAACTAGTCATTTTAAACCAATTTGCCAAGCAATACCTTCACTTACATGGGATATCTATCTCACTCTTCTTTCGTGTGTCCCAACATTATCTGACCTTCGTCTTAATCTTTCTCTAATTATTATCTTCGGGAATTCGTTGCATGTCACTCTCCCATATATCACACTTAAGTTTTATCTTGTAGGTTACATGGATATTCAAGAACCATAACTAAATAATTTATATTTATTAACCATTTTTTAATAGATTTAAATAACAATATTCAATTACTCTTATTATGTATTAGAACATTGATGGCGCTGAATTAAAGAAACACAGAACAAAAGTTTTGAAATTTAGGAATTATACAAACAAGAAAATAACATTAAGGAGAAATATAACAAAAAATGTGTTATTGAGTAGGAGCTGCAATCTTTACCTATAGCCGGTAACGCCTCTAACCACTTCAGCTACAGATTCATTAATAGTTAGTCGGCTTTTTGTTAGTTTGTATTCAATTTATGTCACAAATGACATTTACTTTATTCCTCATTAAGCATATGTTTTTTTTCATTTTTTGTTATTGAAGTTATACTTCTATTCATGCACTCGATTTGTGTGGGGTTAAATGAGAAAAATCATTACATACGTAATGGTGTGAGTAAGAGAGAGACTTAGAAACACATATAAGGTATATTGGTCGGTAAAAACAAAGATTAAATATTTACCACATGTTTAGTCATAACTATAAGTCCTTTAAATACCGTTTAAATATTCAGTACATTGAAAAGAAATAGATATACAAAAAACAGTCTGAGCTAATGTTTTGGATTATCATAGTGACGTATTACATTGTGTTTGACTGATTATTTTATAATTCTGTCACGTAAGTAAACATATAAAGTTTAGTCTATACTAATATTATAAAGAGGAAAGGTTTGTTTGTTTGTTTGAAATGAATAGGCTCCTAAACTACTGGACCGATTTTAAAAATTCTTTCACCGTTGGCAAGCTACACTATTCCCGAGTGACATAGGCTATGTTTCTGTTAAAAAAAATGGCCCTTTTGGTAAGCCAGGCGCATAATTAGGTTTATATTAATTAAATATATTAAAAGTATACGTTTCAGAAAAAAATATTTTAGATAAAAGTTGTAGGTCTCTTTAAGACAAACAAAAAAGTCCCCTAACATTTTTTTGTACAGGGTGAAGTAAAAAAGTTACGAATTTTTTTCCATTTTGATTTGATGTCACGCCCAAACGGCCGTACCGATTTGGCCCATTAACGAACTCGACCGAGATTTTGGGACGATTGATTTTTGTACCAAATTTCATTTCGATCCGTTAAGAAATGCGACCGCTATTGTGTCCACAGATTTCGTTATATCGGATCTATACATACATATCATAATCACGACAGATATCACAAATTTAGTATGTTCAATGGGGCGAGGCTACTTATAAAGGAATTAAAGGACAATTAAGTTGTAGCAACCAATATAACTGAACCACCAGCTGGTTAACTAGCTCATACACTGAGAATACCGATGATCCCAACTGATCTATCAAATCTATTTAAACCGCTTCAATTTCCTATCAAAACATCTTTCGCTTTTACTAATAATAAGTCTCAAGGTCAAACCTTCCAATTAGTAGGGATCGGTTTTCGTCATGGCCAACCGCCTAAGACGGGTCGGAGCACCTGAAAATCAATTTATTTTGCTGCCAGAAAATAAACCAACATGTAATATTGTTTACAGGGAAGCGTTGACCCAATAAATTTAATAGCTTTTGTTATTTTTCTTTAATCCCCGTGCAAAGCCGGGGCAGGCTGCTAGTATTTTATATTAATAATAATATTCAGTAATGAGTATTGTATTGTAGTTCATACTACCGTCACATGGTTGAATTATATCCAGCCCTATGCTTTTAAGGTTGTTGACTACATAAACAGAGTTTTTAAGAATAGTCGAAAAGTGCATTCCGAACAGACAATAGATAGAAAAATTACAACTCGGTAAGTATTCCAAATAGGTTCAATTTATGTACTCGGGTTTTTTTTGGGTCGCTGAATACGAATATGATAATGGCGATGGTGTCCAAAACACCTGGTACTTAAGACGGAACTCGTCTTCAGGAAATGTTATGCAAATTTGATACAAAATGAGTGTGTACTCGGGACTAGGAATATATATCATATAATGATTTTGCTACAGCATTCGTGTAAAAATTTATGAATCTGGGCGCGTGCATAGAAGTATAACTTCTGCCGGCAGTCCCACTGACTGCCACACCCTTTTTTTTTTAATCATAACTTTTTTCTGAGGTAATATAGGTATAGAAATAGCTTGACAAAAAAAGTAGACACTATAAACTTTAAATAGAGATGCTATAATAGCTTTTTCGGAGATATAATTTTTTGCGTTCACGACTTTTTATAAGTTTTTGTATTTTATATCATTTTTATTGAATTTTTTGTCAAAAAGAAGTATTTTAACTTTCTAAACCACTAAATCGATGAAAAATTTTATCTCCTACATTTCCTTGTCATTTTTTCTTAAAATCCATCAATTTTGAGTTAATCGCGATTTTCTAAAATCAGGACAAATTTATCTCTTTCTCATAAGAGCAAGGCTGACTTTAGTCGCACTCTGCGGTTTTTTTATATTTTGGTACCCAATTACCATAGTTATTATTGAAATTGCTCTTACCAATTTGCTTCTTATAACCCTCGTTTTTTTAGACAATAGCCGATGAAGAGATTTTAGAGATTTGGTATACGAACTTATTAGCACTTATACAGGGTCAGTTAAAAGATCGTTGCAGAGCAATTTTTTGTGTGGGAAAAGTATGTCAAATGTCCCAAAACATCGAACAAATGGGATAATGATAAAAGATGAAATTTAATAATTTTGTATTGCATTTTTCTACAACTTTTACATCGCAAAGTAATCAGGAAATGGAATTTTATTCAAAAAAGTCCCCTTTAGAGTTAATTTGCTCGGTCCACAAGTTTTTCGAATGAGGATTTAAGCTCATTGACCAGGATGTTGTTTAAAATGGTTGTCGACGCCTTTTGGATATCCTCTACGTCAGCATACTATGGACCCTTCATGAGCAACAGAAAAAAAAACGCTTGGTACATATACTGAGAAAATGGGGAGTGGTGGATGGTTAAAATTTCATTTTTTTGCCAAAAAATCGGATACAAGTGTCGATCGACATAATGGAGCGTTATCGTGCAACAAGTGCCATCTTCTTTCTTTGCGATATTCTGGCAAGTGCAAACTCCCCATAACATCAAGATAATACACATATTCTTAGTGAATAATTTTCTTCGAATCGTAGAAATAAATCAACATTTTCTTCACTTTTTTTCGGATTTTGCTAGCTTGGGTGCTTCCATCCGAACCTTTGATGCTTGGTTTCGGAATCGTATTGAAAACACCACGTTTCTTCACAAGAAAGTTTTTATCTTTTTCGGTTCCTTAATGATGTCTCTCGAATGTTGAATTCGAAGCATTTTTTGGTGAGCTTGTGCGAAACAAACCGTGAACACACCTTTCTCATTCCCAGTCAAAATGCGATAGATCAAATGTTTGGAGATATTTAAATCCATTTGCATTTATCTCCTAAACAAATACACTTTTTGGACATA
The DNA here is from genome assembly GCA_964028335.1 of Altica lythri. NCBI lineage: Eukaryota > Metazoa > Arthropoda > Insecta > Coleoptera > Chrysomelidae > Altica > Altica lythri. The sequence continues at coordinate 94,191,075 of OZ034800.1, read as the reverse complement.
TTTCAGCTGGCCAACATATTCGTCGTCGTCCAGAGACTCACGACCCCCTTTGGACCATGTAAACCACTCGTGGACTCGGCTAAGAGATAAAACAATCATCACCATAAACTTGTTTCAACAATCGATGGGTTTCGGTAAATGTTTTACCAAGTTTAAAATAAAACTTAATATTGGCTCTTTGTACGATGCTGATTTTTCGACCGATGTTAAAAAGGTACTGTCACTTTGAGCGCGATAACTAGAAATGAAGTAGTTCGATTGTCATGAAATATTGACAGGACATCAATGAAAGATGTACCTATCGAATGCTAACCCCAATAAAAGATGGCGCTACTAGTATCTGATATTTCTTAGTTTGCAACAGACCTCATATTACACAGTAGAACTGACTGGGAATTATTCCGAGATATTCTAAATGAAAAAATCAGTCTCAACCACTGCATAAAAAATAGTGATGAACTAGAAGAAGTAGTACAGTACCTAACACAAAATATTCAATCTGCCTCCTGGACAGCTACCCCTGAGTGATATAAAACGGAACAAGAACAACAAAATATACCATTCTACATCAGGCAAATGATCTCAGAAAAAAGAAGAGCTAGGCGAATCTGGCAAAGAAACAGAAATCCGTTGGACAAACGAAACTTAAACAGATTAAATCGCCAACTTACAAGAGTTCTACAAGATGCAAAAAATGAGAGCTTTCACTGGTTTATTACGCAGCTATTCCCTGACGACCACTCATTATGGAAATCAACAAAACAATTTAAACGACCAATCATGTCAATCCCACCATTAAGAAAAAATGACAGAACATGGGCACGTTCGAACTCCGAAAAATCCACAGTTTTTGCAGAACACCTAACAAATGTCTTCACTGCCAGCCAACAGCAAAATAACATTGAAGATGATATTGAAAACTTCTTAAATGATCCTTACCAGTTATCGCCTCCTATTAAAGCCTTCTCTCCAACAGAGACACTGCAGGAAATAAAACTATTAAATTCTCGCAAGGCACCTGGTCACGATTTAATAGTAGGAGATATCTTGAAGAATCTGCCACGTAAATCGGTAGTGTTACTAACAACTATATTCAATAGTAGGTATATTGAGGATCGGATACTACCCGATGCAGTGGAAACTTGCACAAATTATTATGGTAGCAAAACCTGGCAAACCACCAACCGAAACTAGCTCCTACCGGTCGATTAGTCTACTACCAATTATGTCAAAAGTATTTGAAAGACTATTACTTAAAAGGATAGAAGAAGCAGTGCCCTTAAACGAGCTGATACCTAATCATCAATTTGGTTTTCGAAGAAATCATTCAACGGTACAACAGTGCCACCCAATTGTTAACAAAATTAAAAGTAGCTTAGAAAGAAAAGAGTACTGTACTGGAGTATTTTTAGATGTCCAACAAGCATTCGACAGGGTCTGGCATGAGGGACTCCTGTATAAATTAAAAACTCACTTATCTGATAGATTTTATATCATCCTGAAATCATATTTAACTGATCGATACTTCCAAGTGAAAGTAGATGATACTGTCTCGGAATATAAACCAATAAAATCAGGAGTCCCTCAGGGTAGCGTGCTTGGTCCTCTACTCTACCTGATGTTTACAGCGGACCTCCCACAAACTGACCATATTATAACAGCTACATTCGCAGATGACACTGGGATAATAACCTCGGATATAGACCCGGAGAGAGCATCTCAAAGGCTACAAAATCACTTAGATACCGTTTCTCGATGGCTTCAAAAATGGAAAATTAATGTTAATACCAACAAATCGGCACAAATAACGTTCACTACAAGAAGAAGCAGGCCTCCTCAAGTTACCATAGATGACAAGCCTATACCCGTGAAGACTGAAGTCAAATATCTTGGACTACACCTAGACGAGAAACTTACGTGGAAAACACACATAAAATCAAAAAGACGACAACTTGACCTAAAAGTTAAAAATATGTACTGGCTAATCAATAGTAAGTCCAAATTGTCTCTTGAAAACAAATTGATCATCTACAAATACATACTTAAACCAATATGGACGTATGGAATTGAATTGTGGGGCTGTAGTAAGCCATCAAATACAAAAATATTACAGACATTTCAGTCCAAGACACTTCGTATGATATCTGGAGCACCTTGGTACGTAACAAATCAAACTATACATGAAGACCTGAAAATCCCATTAATAAAAGACGTCATAACTCCTAAACTAAATAAATACAAAGAAAGAACATCAGATCATGAAAATTTGTTTATACGAGATTTATTTACCCAACCCTTAGAAGAAAGAAGATTGAAAAGAATCTGGCCAGAAGACCTTCTTGATGATGAGTGACTGCACGGAGAACCATTGATGGATGGTACCCGACCCACGCCTAATATACTATCACATATTTACTTATTACTCTTAATATTAGTGTAGACTGTAGAGTAGATTGTAAATTTGCTACTATTAATAAAAAAAAAAATATTACACAATCAAGTATTGTGTGACAATTTTTATCTATGGAAATAGGTTGAGGCATAATGAAGATCCGTTGTTTTATAAATGCAGTCTTAATTGTTTTTTTAAACAGTTATTTATTTCTTATGTGGGTTTAAAAAAACATTTCTCCTCTATACTAAAATTAATATTATGTTATGTATTTATATCGATGGTTTAATAGGATCAAATAACTAATAAATTAACTATACGTAATTATTTAATGATTTTACTCAAATAAATATGTTTCAAATTTTATTAAAGTTGTTTAAAAGCGTCTTTCACTAAGATAATATTAGAAAAACTATTATGAGGGCAGTTTACATCAAATCTTTCATCTCCACAACTGATGTTATTAAAAGTTTCATAAATAGTGCTTGTTGGTTTTCGTACGTGTCATTTTTAAACAGAAATCGATAAGCACCGCATATGTGACACATGTAGAAGACAAATTATTAAAATAACTTAAGTGCTTCTGGTACTTCAATCTCGCACGTGTGGTGGCTTATGTAAATAAAGTGCTATTTTTATTACTGTATGTAAACGACGATAAAGTATACAGTGTGAAATAACTATTAAATTTGACATTTTATCATAATAGATTTCGTTGCTTACATTTCTATAAACATTAACTATTAACTGTAACAACGAGTTCGAAGAAGTGGAATACTTTAAATACCTGGGCGTGACAATAAACAAAACCGAAGAAAGAAAACCTAAAATAACTACTCAAAAGTAAAATGTCAAAGCAAACTAAAAATACAATAATTAGGCCAATATGCCAAAATGCAGCTGAGACAATGATTTACGGATAGTGGTGAAAAATTATGAGGACGATATTCGGAGCAATTCAAACGGTCCCAGATGTGTATCAAAGAAAAACAAATGTAGAAATTATGCAAAAATTGAAAAAAGACATTGTGACCAAAACAAAAAACAGTATAGAGTTAGATGGCTGGGACATATTTGGAGAGCAGGAAAGGAGGCAGGGACAATGGAATTTAGGAGGAAAGCAAAAACCAGGACAGGAATAAAGCAATGGAAACTAAAAACTAAAGACAGAAAAAAGTGGAAAGAAGTAACTGGAAAGATAAAATAATTCAAGGGACTAATCCCCCTAGAAATAGGACCTAGAAAGCTTTGGCTGAAAGTTAGGCTTCCATCGGTTCATGTTGTCCATTACAGAGGTACCTCTACTAGCTTGCAGATGTCTAAAAAATGGGTACCGTATGTTTGTGAAGGTACTCTGAATCTCCAAGAATCTTACCTTCTAGTTCTCGCTGTGCGTTAACCTGTTTTAGGGTCCCTGTTGCATAATATGCAGCTTAACTGCCCATTAAGCAAACCCTTGGTTTACAGGTCTACCTTGACCGGTGCATGGCGCCTAAGGAATCCTGTAATAGCTCTTTACTGATTCTTGCTGGTTTCATCTCATCTGGTACACGTCTGTTTAATACACATTTTTCTTTGCGCTTGGCCAGGTTTGTGATCTCACAGTTGGTTATTTCTCTGCGTATTCAGGCTTCATTCGGGTCCGGACCATTCTTTTTTGAACCCCTAGAGATGTCTCTGCACCGTAGAATATTGTGGTTGATCCTTTTTTGCAACCTTTCAGTGCTGGTTACAGTATTTACACATTTTCAACACTTGCTGGCTAATGCACGTTTAGTTTTATTGTTCATTTTATTCTTTCAGTTTTTCCAACCAAATCATTTTCAGTTAAAGCATTAATTTAGAAAAAAATAATAAACCTAAATGTGTTACAAAATTGGAAAAAAAGTATAGCAAAGCTAAATTTGAAATATTTATTTTATTAATTTTGTAACTACCTTATGTAAGTAATAAAATATACTTTGGCAAATAATAATTACGGCACAACGCGTAACAAGCAGTCTACAAAAGCTTTTGAATAAATTTCAATCACGTAGTGGAAGAGGAGGAGTTTTATGACATAAAATTGTCATTTTATCATTAGCGCTTATCAGAATCCTCATACCTGAGTGAATGTTAGCCCGCCCTCTTTTTCACTGTTGTCTCTTTTCTCGCTAATGTGCCCTTTCTGATACTGATCTCACTCCATTAGACAAGAAATTTCGTTAATGTAGTTCGCTTTTAATGATCTGTCAACTGTCGATGATCACTTTTTCAAACACCATTAATTGTATGTTAGTTATTACAACTTCGCCGCTAAATAAAGATTTTAAATTGATTTGATTTATACAAATTCACAATCAATGTTTAAATATTCTCTGTAACTTTTTTGTCCTAATCAAGGAAAATATAACAAGAATAATGATATTTTTTTAAGCTTTGGACCAGGCAATCGTTTGTCAATTTAAAAGATTTTATAATAATTAACAAATAAAACTTTTCTTTCCTTGCTTGTCTTGACATGACAGTAGCGTTTTATCCTTTTTTGTATCCTATCATCGTACAGGGTTTGTCCGGAAAGTAATAGGACTGTGTCGATTTAAAAAAATTTATTGAGCCAATTGTTACAATTCTTTAAAAACTTTGAAAATAGGCTCCTTCTGCGTCGATGCAGCGCTGCCAGCGCGATTTTCAAGCATTGAAGGCGTCACGGTAGGCATTCTCCGGAATAGCCTTGAGAGCCGCGGTGCATGCTGCTTGTATCCCCTCTGCCGTCTCAAAATGCTTGCCTTTCATCGGCCTTTTCAGGCGAGGAAACAAAAAAAAGTCTGGGGGGGCTACATCTGGGCTGTAGGGCGGCTGCGGAAGCGTTGGGATGCCAGCCTTGGTCAGGTAGCTGTTCACAAGAAAGGCAGTGTGAGCCGGGGCGTTGCGCATGTTCAAATGCACCGTCACAATGTCATGAACCACAGATTTTGGTAAATTTAACATCTGGGCAATTAAACGAATACTTAGTCGACGGTCTGAGTTCAAAACTTTGCGCACACGAGTCACATTGTCGGTGTTTGTCGAAGTCGAAGGTCTTCCAGCACGGTCTTCATCGGCGACCTCTTCCCGGCCCTCCAAAAAGGCCTGGTGCCACCGAAACACACCACTTCTTGCTAAAGCAACATCTGGGTAAGCCTGCTTGATCATATTAAACGTCTCTGTCGCAGATTTACCGAGTTTCACACAGAATTTAATCGCGTACCTCTGCTCTAACGAACGCTGCATTTTCGGCTTGCACCACTCACAGAAACACGTCGCGCGAAAATGCCTGTCCTGCCTCTCCAGGTGCTCGGAGACAACCGACCAGCCGCTCGTTCGTTAGCTAGGAACGCCCTCTACCGAATCCAGTCGGCGCGTACACGCTCCAAAGTACAGTCGCGGCGGAAGAAAATCAGTCCTATTACTTTCCGGACAAACTCTGTACTGTATCTACCTGTAGGAGAGGGGTGTTTCGTCAAGAAGGTTGTCAATTTCTGCAGGAAGGTTCCTGTCTACGGTAAGGAGATAAGGGAATCTTGATCTTCAGAATTCTTGAGGTTCTTTGGAGTCCTCCATTTCAGTGGGTATGGTGGGTCCTCTGGGTGGTGATGTTGGTTCCCTGTAGAGTCCGAGCGACGCATCGTTGTTATAGCGTCTGAAATCGAGATGGAAGAGAAAGTATTTCGATGCTCACAGCACTAACAATCTTCACTCTTCTGTCATCTATCACCATGCATATCAATGATTTATGGACTAGTAACGTCAACAGTGGATCTAGAATGTTCAGCCTTAATGGTCACACCGAAAATTGTAAAAATGGTTAAAAACTGTTTTTATCAAAGCTGCGGAGTCGCCCAGAGAGGACCTCAGGTAGCAAGATAAGGTGGTTAAAACTAGAAGGGAAAGATCACCAAAATAGATACCAAACAACAAGAAGAGGAAAATGAAGAGGTGAAAATAGATTTTTTTGTAATAGCAACAGAAAGGTGTCCGAAGGAGGAATTCCATAACTTTATTCGAAGATTTTGTGGTAGACAAGAATCGGAAATCTGGGGAACCGATTATATGACCATCGGTAGGTACCCCAGATTTCCAAATCTACTGAAGAGAAGAATATTTCATCACACTTAATAAGAGGTTTAAAATTTACAATCTAGATATCAAAAACTCCTTCCAAATTTTTACACAATAAAATACATTAAAATGCATTTGGTATCGTTTATAACACTGTTAAATGATTATTGATTTCTATATTGTCTGTTTGTTTTGAAGTATATATTGAACAAGGGAACATCATGTTAATAAATACACATAAAGGGTATATATTTCCGAGAGGCAATAAACTAAGGGTCCAATTATAGAAATTTCAATTACCACCTTTAGGAATGATGGATATTTAATTTAGGTAATGCGATCGAGTCAGTGTATGTGTTGTCATTGAGGAAAGCAAGTACAAAAATTTATGTTACGGCTATTCTCCTTTACATGTGTTTTATGTAAATTTAAAGGGGTTCTACTAAACTAGCCGTGAGTGAATTTGTTTTAGGCTAATTTGAAAAGACCAGAACTGAGTGCAAACGGTTTTTAACTTACAAACTTTTACGGATTTTGTGTTGTGTTAGTAAACATTTCCTTTTACCTGCATTTGTGTTATTTAAAGGGGTAGGGATAGTAAACGTTATTTCAAGATATTCACTTCATTACCCAATTCATTTGCCATTCAAACAGAAAAATTCCAGATGAAATGAGTTTGTTTAGCAAAAAATGTTTTCACTATGAAGAATACCTAATAGCTTACTAATTTTTAGCTTTCTGTATCATTTTCTCCTTCACTGCTATCCATAACACTTATTTACATAAAGAATATAAAATTTTTACAAAAAATTTATATAAAACCAGAGCTTTTAACATTTTTTATACATGTTTCTTAAATGTTTTACGGGGGTTGTCTTTTTATTTTTACAAATAGCCGCCACCAATAGAACCTTCAGACTCAAATCCAACCACAATCTTTTGTTGACATAAATCCAGAGTTTCATTGTGATACAAGTCATTCAGGTACCTACAGTGAAACTAAAAAGACAATCCTCGTATAATGTAGGTACTTATTGTTATTTACTTCAATAACTTTCAGTTTTTCTTCAGAATACAAGTTAAAAATCAATTTAAAATTTATTCGAAATTATTCGAATAAACAACGTAGGTAGGTTAGGATTCAATATTCTTATGTATTTCCGAGAACTGAATAGGTCATTATGTATTCGACATATGGCGAGGAAAGGGTTTATTAGGCACGATACTGATAAAAAAAGGGGAAGTTTGACATTTTCTGAGGGACGTGAATAAAACAGACTAAACTTTCATAAATATACTTAATACAACCCTTGTTAATATGTCAGCAAGTTGTATTTGGTATAATAGAACCATGAGTGGACAAAAAAAACTGTAGCTTCATTCAAAACACTGGTTTTATTTGGTGTCATTATAAGAGGTTTATAATTTACGGCATTTTTAAATTTATTTAGTATCAAGTTTAGTTTGATGATATAATTATAGGGTTCTGCAAAAAAAAAATTGATGGCGTCTAAATCAAAGCGTCGAGGACTGAAATAAAGATGAAAATTTCAAAGAGTGCCGTTAGAACTCGACCATTGTGATTTTAAATGAAATGATGGTGCAAGTTTCCTGAAAGGATCCGCTGTATTCAGATGTCGGTGACTATTTAGCATAGGGAGTGTTTTATTTGAATAAATACATCAATTTAGTAGTAAGTCTGAAGTTATCCGTTGTTGTAAGATGAGTGCTACCTTAAAGTAGCATATAAGTGTATTTAATGATTGATGTAGGCGACTGTCGACTATCACCCACGATGTTGCAATCATAATAAAATCGCTGAGTTATTTTTTAACCAAAAAGTGTGTATAATTTTTTTCACTAATATCCACTGTTTTTAGAACTTTGCAGGCTTCGCAAATGAGTAAGGAGATCTCCACGCTTTCCTCGCAGATGTCCACACTGTCTGTGCAAATGAATAAAAAGATATGCTGCGCACCGAGATATTAAATGAGATGGATGAGATAATGAATAAAAAAGTATCCAATTCGTCAGTCAGATAGACAGGATTAAATAAAAAGATGTGCACAGTGTCTAAGCAGACAGATCAGAAAGTCCTATGAGCTGCACACCTAACTCGTAAAGAGTTCAGATAAGGGGAAAGGCTCTGGAGATTACAAAAAAAGTTGCGCAACTTCCTTTCAAGCAGACTAGTAATATGGATTCGTTGGATTTTAAAATGAAGCTGCTAGAGAGGTGATTGAAGATCGGTTTCGTCAAGTTTCCAGAGATGAAGAGGATTCACAGAGTACCAGAAGATTTGATAGTAAGACACTTTAGGCTGGTGTCAACCGATGGACTTCTAAAGAAAAAGCGGAAGCCCTCACCGTAACACTCCGTGGAGAAGTGACCAGTGCTAGTTTAAATTCGCTTGTTTAGTTTCTTTATTACTGCTATTTGCTTGAATAAATTCACTAATATCACCATTTTTAGAGGCGTATAAATAAGTTTCGCAGGCTTCGCTAATGACTGAGGAGATCTCCACGCTTTCCTCAAATATGTTTACACTGTCTATGCAAATTAATAACAAGATATCCATGCAGTCCACCGAGATATTAAATGAGATGGATGCGAAAATGAATGAAAAAGTATCCAATTTGTCTACCGAGATATTCAGTCAGATAGATAGGATTAAATAAAAAGATGTGCAAAGTGTCTAAGCAGTCAGATGAGAAATTCCTTTGAGGTAGCAAACCGAACTCGTGAAGAGTTCAAGAGGAAAAGCTCTGGAGATTACAAAAAAAGTTGCGCAACATCCTTTCAATCACACTAGTGATTTGGATTTGTTGGATTTTGAAATGAAGCTGCTAGAGGTGATGAAGATCGGTTTTGCCGTCAAAAACCTGGCTGCGAACAAGAAGAGGAAACAGTAAAACATATAATGTATGACTGCTCTGGTTTTTCTGAAATCAGAAGATCCGTGTTGGGCGAGTACTGGCTTACACCGCCAATGTCAGGGAGATACCCCTCGGGAGCCTCATCACCTATTTTAAATCTCAAGGCCTGATGACAGCCTAAAGTGTGAATATGAGAATGCACAATGGGCCATATGTGGCCTCAGTGCTGAAAGAGCACTTGCTCGCCCCTCCCCAAATTTCCCGATCCAGATCCAGAGGTAGCAAACCTAACTCGTGAAGAGTTCATATAAGAGAAAAAGCTCTAGAGATTACAAAAAAAGTTGCGCAACATCCTTTCAATCAGACTAGTGATGTGAATTCGTTGGATTTTGAAATGAAGCTGCTAGGGGTGATTGAAGATCGGTTTTGCCGTCAAGTTTCCAGAGATGAAGAGGATTCTCAGTCTGAAATACCAGAAGATTTTAAAGCAAGAATGAAGCCGCTTAGCTTCGATAGGCTGGTGTCAACGGATGGACCTCTAAAGAAAAAGCGGAAGCCTTCACCGTAGCACTCGGTGGAGAAGTTACAAGTGCTAGGTTAAGTTAGCTTGTTTAGTTTTTGCATTATTACTATTTGATTGAATAAACTGTTAAACCCACCTAAACAAAAGAAAGTTATCCAATCTTTTTAAACAAAATTCTACACATACCCATTCGGCATTAATTTCAACTCATATAGTGAGTAATTTTGATAATTGATTTAATTAAAATCGATCTGTTTAGAACAATTTTCAATTCCGGTCAGGAATTCTAAATTAAAACGAAGTATTCATTGAAGCACGTAATGTAGGTATTGATTGAACTTTTCGAGACCTCTGGCTACCAAATATTGCTTAATAAAATTCATAAACTATTTAAAAATCAGATATCACAAAATATTTTTAATCAATATTCTCATCTCGGCCAACTTCAGTTTTCAAACTGCTAATAAACTTCTATTATATATACCTAAATGAACTTAGAAATTAAAATTTAATTGTTGTGAAAAACTAGTTTAATTACAATAAAAAAAATTATGGATGTTTTAAAAAGATTCATTGTTGACAGTAAAAAAGAAATATTTGTAAAGAATCAATAGAAGACAGCGACTATTAACCAGATTTCTCAAAAAGTGAATCGGAATACAATAGGGCAACAATAAAAGTGGTATTTTCGCATGAGCATAAATATAATAGGGTTGTTATAGTAAGAACCTAATATGGGGGTTGGTTGGTACATAATTATTAAACCCCTGAACGCAAAAGGGTTAATAGAGATTGTAGGGTAGGAAATGCGCCATATTTGATCAATAATTGAGTTAAACAACTGACGAAGGATGTACTTACTCATCCCGACGAGCGGACAAACCAGCATTTTCAGATCACAGCCTTCCATCATTTTATATTCGGTCCGTAGGGCACAGTCAACCCTTCATTGACGACAAACAACTCTCCCTTTTAAGAAATCCGTATTAAAATGAATGAAAAACAGTTTATTAAAAAAACTTTTTATTTGGGTATCCATTAAAATTTCTACTTTCTCAATTAATGTTTATAAATTATTATACATCAAGACATCAAGATATCACAGTAATCTACTGTTTATATTTTTTTTTCGCACTGTTAGAACATCCGAAAAACCAGCTTCATGTGCAATAAAAAAATGTATGATTCTAAGAGATGAAACAATATTGAAAACTTTTTGTTTGACAAAATAAATTCATGAATTTATTCAAGGTTTTCTTCACAATAGCGTTCGTATTTACGCTGATTATGTAAATTTCCACATTTTGAACATATTTCTATGTGAATATATTGAGAGAAAACAATTTAAAGTACAAAATCTATACAGAATTAAAAACGATCATCTATCTATCTATCTATCTATCTATCTATCTATCTATCTATATCTATATCTATATTCTATATATATAAAAATGAATGTTTGTCTGTATGTCTGTATGTACTCAATGAACTCAAAAACTACTGGACCGATTATTATGAAAATTGGTTTGTATATGAATTTTTTCACGGAGAAGGTTTGTGGGCGTCCATAAATTACGCGAGGTGTTCAGAGGGGGGAGGGGGTCAAGCTTAATCTTTCTAAATCTCACCTTGGGGGAGAGGGGGTGTTTTACCAAATATCACGTAATTTTTTTTTTCAAGTAGAAACGGTGTAAAGTTATGTAAAAGTAAAATTAAATTAAAGTACAAAAATGCTTCTAGAATGAAAATACCGCGAAATTTCACACAATAGTGTTTTTATAATTCACGTTCACAAAGTTTCTATTTCGACACTAAAAACAGTATCGAAATAGATTCATTGTAACACTGTTTTTGGTAACTTTTTGTTTTACACAATTGGTTGCACTGCACTGATTTTCAACGAAAGAGTTCAGGTAGTAAATCAAGAAGTATGTTGTAGTAAATTATTAACTACATTATCAGCGTTATTGCTAAATTCGGAATATTTTATACAAATTTGAAAAACATTCTAATTTAAAATCATTAAAACTGACAAGTGTCAAAACTGTCAAGATCGCCAACATAAATAAATATTTCGAAAAACTCTCATTTTTTTTTTATACTTTTTAAAGTTCATTATAAAAAATAGTATGTAACACTCGAATTACAATGACGGTTTGTAGTACTCGTTCTTTGCGAAACTCACCGCTTCGCGGTTCGTTTCACAAACTGAACTCGTACTACGAAACCTCTGTCATTGTAACACTTGTATTACAATATACTATTGTCGTATTTGTCCAAACCCCGCAGAGCAGCACCACTATGGCTACTGCCCATGGATTGAATTAGAATAAATGTTATTGCTAGTTTTTAAAGTAAAAGTAATGGAACAAATTATGTTCTTGTATTATTTTTTTTAATCCAACGCGATTACAGTTAAAATACCAATTTTTTAAAAATCTCACGTGAGATTTGGGGACGGGGGAGGGAGTTAAGGAAAATCTTATGAAATCTCACCAGAGGGGGCGGGGGGGTCGAAAAATCCAGAAAAATGCCTCACGTAATTTGTGGACGCCCCCTGTATGATATGCTTATTGATGCCACTTGCCACCAGGTGCGCTGCAGAGTAGCAACTTCTGTCCCGTTCAACCGATTGTCATGAAAATTGGTATGTATATGTATTTTTCTACGGAGAAGATTTGTATGATATGCTCATTGATGCCACTCGCCACCAGGTGGCGCTGCAGACTAGCAACTTCTGCCCTGTTCAACCGATTCTCATGAAAATTGGTATGCATATGTATTTTTCCGAGGAGAAGGTTGGTATGATATGCTCATTGATGCCATTCACCACCAGGTGGCGCTGCAGAGTAGCAACTTCAGTCCCGTTCAACCGATTGTCATGAAAATTGGTATGTATATGTATTTTTCTACGGAGAAGATTTGTATGATATGCTCATTGATGCCACTCGCCACCAGGTGGCGCTGCAGACTAGCAACTTCTGCCCTGTTCAACCGATTCTCATGAAAATTGGTATGCATATGTATTTTTCCGAGGAGAAGGTTGGTATGATATGCTCATTGATGCCACTCGCCACCAGGTGGCGCTGCAGAGTAGCAACTTCTGTCCCGTTCAACCGATTGTCATGAAAATTGGTATGTATATGTATTTTTCCACGGAAAAAGTTTGTATGATATGCTCATTGATGCCACTCGCCACCTGGTGGCGCTGCAGAGTAGCAACTTCTGCCCTGTTCAACCGATTCTCATGAATATTGGTATGCATATGTATTTTTCCGAGGAGAAGGTTTGTATGATATGCTCATTGATGCCATTCACCACCAGGTGGCGCTGCAGAGTAGCAACTTCAGTCCCGTTTAACCGATTGTCATGAAAATTGGTATGTATATGTATTTTTCTACGGAGAAGATTTGTATGATATGCTCATTGATGCCACTCGCCACCAGATGACGCTGCAGAGTAGCAACTTCTGCTCCGTTCAACCGATTGTCACGAAAATCAGTATGATGATGTATTTTTAATGGGTAAGATAAATATGATATTCGTATTAATGGAAATTACCACCAGATGGTGCTTCCATGTATCAAGTTCAATACTGATTTTAATAGATATCTATACGAATTCGTACAAATAAAAGTTCTTAAAATATATTGTTGGTGCGATAAGTAAAACAAAACTATAAACTTTCTTTCCTTTCCTATCTCTTCTTCTCTTTTATTTTTCTTAAATTTATTTTATTAGTTTATGGCGTAGCAACGCGCGCCGGGTACAGCTAGTTCTTTGTGTTTATTCCATCGTCTAAACTACCTACCAAAATTATATCTAAAATAGTTTACCTAAACGCAGTAACTTCCACTAATTGGAGGTAGAAACAATCAGCTTTTGATGCAGATTTTCTATAATCTAAGAGAATCATCGAATACATCCACTAAGTATTGTATAGAGAGCAACTCAATTAAGGATTTATTGGTTTCTGTGAAAATTATACAATTAGTTTCAAAAGTCTTTAACTGTGTTTTGGAGTGTGTTTGGTACCTACTTAATTAATAATTATTAGGGTAAAATAAAAATATATCAAAAATTGTAATGTTACGTAACTGTATTAGGTAATAAAAGAAATTGTCATTTTTTACACGTCACAATTATGAATACCTTGAGTGATGTTATTTAGGTATTCTTCAGAAATATTATTGCAATTGATCTAGACAAGTAGTCCCAGACATGCTTAATGGGTTTTATGACCGGGGAAAAAGGTGACCACTGTAATCTGCCAATTCTTAAAGAATCTTTTGGACTATTTAAAATCGATAAGAGTGACCACAAAGATGAAATTGGTACCTCCTTTTTTTGGAATTGGTGTCATAATACCTAAGCCGAAGGTCGATATAAACTTGGCTGGTCATGGTGGCAGGATCATGAACCAAATGGGTTCTTTTTCCATACATGAATCCAATCTACAATACTACTCCCGCTACTCGGACAAAAACAAGCCTTTGCAATGTCTCCGAACGATCGTCAATCCTTGTCTCATCCATAAACATAAATTTTGGCCAATGAGACAAAAGCAAAAGGTGTGGTTACCACATCCAGTTCTAATGAGACTATCTATATCTATGTAATAATCTTAGACTCAGGTTTGCTGCTGAGGCAATGATGCCTCTTTTGATGGTCGCAATAAAAACCACTTGGTGGTATGTGTGCTGGAACTGCTTTTGAAGAAAAAACTTTTTCCATCGAGTAATTTGAGCTATATATAGGTCTTGCCTTACGTTTATAACTTTTAGTTGCCCACTTGAAGGCCTACGTTCCTCAAAATCCAAATTAATGTGACCATATTGTGGTCACAATCTAATCTATCGGCGATTTGTCCATATAATGGTCCTAAAAACATGAAGGAAGATTATTCGTATACGCGCGATGTTCATTACCAAGCGGATCTTTAGGACGATTTTTCAATATCGTTTATACTAAAACAATTACAAAACTGCATATTTTGTTTTACAATAGTCTCTTCTTCTTGTTATTCTTTTATTAGATATGTCGATCTGTTAATTTCGAACGTTCCGCTGTAGCATTTCCTGTGATGTGGACTGCCAGCTGTTCCGTCCTCTCTTTGGGGGTCTCCCCAGCGGTCGTTTTCCTGCTGGTCTTCCAACTAACGCTATTTTTGGTAACCTGTTCTTATCCATTTTTCTTACGTGGTTGTGTCACTGCCTCTTCTTTGTCTTCCCCATCTTACTACAACCTGTATTCCGCATTGCTCTCTTACTTCTGTGTTCCTGACTCGATCTCGTCTTGTTTTCCCTACTATTGTTTTTAGTATGTTCATTTCAGCAACTCTCAACATACTTTTGGTCTTATTCGTGTCCTCGCGAGCTTCTATTCCGTTTGTCATCTCTTGTAGATTTTGATCTTACAATATAAAAAGATTTATTGGAACGAAGTTCCTTTTCGCGCGTTACGAACAGTTACGACTGACGCTAGGAGCTAGCCCAAAAAAATTCATACCAAAAGTTGTCACGACACTATGCACCGACACACGCATGTTTCTCTCTCTTACAGACCAAAAAATAAATAACTCTCTCTCCCTCTCTCTCATAGATAGATATATTACAATTAAAAAGACACTATTTTAAATTAAACGAAAATGTACATTAAAAAGAAAATACTGTAGAAAAAA
This sequence comes from Altica lythri, assembly GCA_964028335.1. Classification (NCBI taxonomy): domain Eukaryota; kingdom Metazoa; phylum Arthropoda; class Insecta; order Coleoptera; family Chrysomelidae; genus Altica; species Altica lythri. The sequence continues at coordinate 94,175,524 of OZ034800.1, read as the reverse complement.
ACATAATTACCTATAATAGTATTATATTTTATTTCATCCTGTTTTTATAAATTAATAAATTCATAAACATTTTAAAAATAGTTCGTAACTTGACTACGTCAAATTACCTTAACTGTCAGTCACTGTCAAATATTTTAATTTTAAATTTTTTGTATTGAATTGTTAATTCCTGTTTTAAATTATAAAAAGTAATTTTAAAAAGATGTGTTATTTAAAGCTCTGGTATTGTATAAATGGACACTTTTGTTAAAAGAAACGAACTGTTAGGTAAGTAGAGATTTTATACAGACAATAATAAATGCTTATGTATGTATAAACATTCTGTTATGTTTACAAATTACTAATTCCTTCACTAATTAATCGAAAGGAACTTCGTTCCATCCGGGTGTCCCTTGACACCTCACACTTTTTTTTCCTAAGTCATATACTTAAAAAATAAACACTTAGTCAAAGAGACCAAGACCCATATCATCGTCAGACTCTTCAGGTTCGGGTTCTTTCTTTTTCTCCTCCTTCACTGGGGCTGCGGCGGCTGCAGGTGCTGCAGCAGCAGCAGCTCCACTTGGTGCTGCGCCTACACCAGATCTAATATTGGTAATAAGTTCTTTAATATTAATTCCTTCAAGATAATGATTAATCCACTCGTTTTTTTCTATGTTTGTATTATTTTTTATATTAAAAAAGTAACCAAATAAATACCTACATTATTCAAATTCAATTTAACTTATCATTACAGGGTGGTGCAAGATTTTTGATACTGAGTGAATTGTACCGGTAATCCTTCAATAGGTATCCGATTCATTAACTTCATATTTTTCCATTTCAGAATACTAAACTCATTATGAAACAGGAAGTATGGTTTAATTACCTAAAAGCATATACTTAGAATTACACAATATATTAAAATGAACAGTCTCAATGATTTGAAAGAGTGACATTGCTTAAATATACAATGGTCCACTTGAATATAAATAATTATGATACACGTTGAGACTATCGACTTTTTTTTCTAGGTGTCAAAATAATCTGCAACAATAGAGAGTTGACGTCTATTCAACACTTGAAATTTTACCAAATGACTTTTAAAATTTGCTATTGATTGACGTAACTTTGACACAGCATTTTTTTCGAGAGGATATCAAGTGGTTAAAACGACAATCGAAGTGTCATAGTCACTTTAACAATGACGCATATTGTTAGGTTTTTACTTTGTCACCTATATAGTATCTTTAGTGGAATTCGTAATAAATGGTTCTTTATATATTTTAAAAATAAACAAAAGTTAATAGTTTTTAAAATATTAAAAATACCTACGAGGTCTGTCGCAAAGTAAACAGGACAAAGAAAAAAAAGAGTGTGCGTGTAACCTTTACGCGCGATTGAAGTAAAACTTGTTGACGTACGTATCGGAAAATAAATATTTAATTACAATTCAATCATATTTATTGTCTATATACTTTACAAAAAATGAGATGTTATATTTATATTATTCATTAGAAATAGGAATTTGAAAGTTATCATTATTTTTTATATATGAAATAATAGGTTTATGATAACTAAAATGTGAAACATAGATTTTACTCTCTAAATACCATTAATGTATTTGAAACCGTTTGAAAATTTTGAACATTTCATAAATAAATTTTGAAAATTTAAGCTTCTCCCATAGCTGAAATCACACCGTTACTTCCATCAGAATCTTCCATTAGAATCTAACGTTAGAGTTACCCCTAGTCGCGCCTAAAGAAGTTTTGCTTCAATAATAGGTAAGCAATATTAAAAATATACACACATTACGTTTAGAATGTGTGATTTTGTAGCTGTATCAACCTTATTGTAATACAACACAACACAAGAGCCTTCGATAGTTAGATAACCATTTCATTTTGTAGCATTTTATAGCATATTCCATAAAATTTTAAATCCTGAGTTGAGTTTGTTTTCTTCAGTTCTACGAAGGATCTGTTATTGCTGGTAAAAGATCAGCCATCCTGACTAGTGGTTTTATGGCCTTTTTATTGTAATACAACACAACACAAGAGCCTTCGATAGTTAGATAACCATTTCATTTTGAAGCATTTTATAGCATATTCCATAAAATTTTAAATCCTGAGTTAAGTTTGTTTTCTTCAGTTCTACGAAGGATCTGTTATTGCTGGTAAAAGATCAGCCATCCTGACTAGTGGTTTTATGGCCTTTATGGCTACCTAACCAAACCTAAAATAAGCAGTTCAATCGGAAACGACTAATATCGTATTCCGTCAGCGTCCTGTCAAACGAATTCTTAAAGGGCTCGATGTCAGGAAGGCTTCTGGTCCAGATGAAATTCCTATTATAGTGCTCAAGGAATGCGCTGATGAGCTAACACCAATATTTTGTAGACTTTTTAACATATCCTACAAAAAAAGGAATATTTCCATCTTGCTGGAAGAAGGCAAGAGTTCAGCCTATACCAAAGAAAGGCAAGAAAACCATGCCAAATAACTATCGACCTGTCGCATTGCTTTCAGTTATATCAAAAGTGATGGAGAAAGCTATTAACCAACAACTTCTAAAGTACCTAGAGGGCCTTAATATTATCAGCGACCATCAGTACGGCTTTCGTAAGTCCAGATCAACAGGAGACCTCCTAGCATATGTCACCCATCTTTGGAGCAACGCAGTCGAACATCATGGGGAGTCCCGGGCTATTGCACTGGACATTTCTAAAGCATTTGATCGTGTCTGGCACGAGGGGCTCCTAAGTAAACTGCGATCCTACGGTATGCCCGGTCGATTCTGTTCATGGCTTTCTAGCTTTCTTCAGGACCGTTCTCTGCAAGTGGCGATTGACGGGTTTCTCTCGGACACCTTTACCATCAATGCTGGTGTTCCTCAGGGGTCCATATTATCCCCAACCCTCTTCTTACTATACATTAACGACCTTCTAGCGAAGACAGAAAATCCAATTTATAGCTTTGCTGACGACAGCACACTTATCTCATCGTTTACTTTGAATTCTCAAACATCGGCTGCTGACGCACATCTTCGCAGACAGCATGAAGTATCACGACTCAATAAAGACCTGGAAGAAATTTTGTTCTGGGGTGACAGTAACCAAGTCGAATTTAACGCTAAAAAAACCCAGGCAGCAGTTTTCTCTAAGAAGGTTAACATTGCAGAAGCAGATATAGTCATGGCAGGACCCGCAATTCCACTGGCTTCGTCTATTAACTTACTGGGTGTCAATCTGGGAGGAGATATGTCTTGGCATAATCACGTGGTAACAATCGCCAGGACAGCTTCTCAGAAACTCGGAGTACTTTTCCGTACCAAAAAGCTGTATACACCACAACAACTTTTGACACTCTACAAAGCCCAGATTCGACCATCACTGGAATACTGCTCTCATGTCTGGAGTTCTGCACCGAAGCATACCCTTCGGTTGTTGGATTCCATCCAAAGGAGAGCCATTCGCCTGATCGGTGACCACGAGCTAACCAAGAACCTCGACAGCTTAGAACATCGAAGACAGGTTGGTGATTTGACCCTCTTTTACAAATATTTCCATGGCAAGTGTTCTACTGACATTGCCCGCTTGATTCCACCTAGAGCAATTCATAGCAGAAATACACGACAAACCACTTCCGCCCATCCCTATGTGGTTCAACTTAATACTCCTCGAACATCATTGTTTAAGAACTCTTTCTTCTGGAAGACATCCTCTTTGTGGAACGGCCTTTCTGAGACCGTATTTCCCACCGAATATAACCTTCAAAGATTCAAGAACAACGTGAATCGCTTTCTTCGCACACGCACCGCTCTCAGAGCGCCTTAAAGGAATTTTCCTGCAGTGCTTGTGCTTGACCATAAAAAAAAAATAAGCAAGTGTTAAAACATTTCGAATATTATTATTTTATGAACAAAAACGTGCAACATGCTTCTTTACTTAACGTAAAGCTTGCCTATAAATAATTATTTACTATCATAATATGTATGTATGTATATAAACTTACTTAATCAAATCATAATGAATGTCGCTGTCTCGTCTTTTTTCATTTTCATTTTTCTTCAAATCTTTCTGGCGCTTATAATATGCCCTTTGACGTTCACAATTTCTTTTTCTTTTGAGCTCTTTAAGTCTATAAAACGAAAATAGCTAGGTATAAATAATAGGTATAAATAATTAGGTATAAATAGTGTAATTACACACCAAAAATAAAATGTATGCATATAGAGTAGGTAGGTACTCACTCATTGTCATTCAATATTTTTTCATCACTTTCTTCATTAATAAATCCACTTTGTTTATTCATATTTAAAACAAACACTTTATACACAAATTTAAACTATTTACCACCAATGTATTTTGGTTGACAAGATGACAAGCTGTCAATTCATACAATTACAGATTTAATTTTATTTAATATAGTAGGCAGAATCGTGTTAGGTATTTTGTATCAGGTTTTGCTTCCGGTACGCGGTACATTAGAATGACGTCACGTCCGTTAGAATTACTGAGTTACCCCTAGTGCCGCTAAAGAAATTTTACTTCAAAAATTAACAATTTTTGGAGCGTAAATTTCTTGGAGGAGTGTATATCCAGTTAAAAAATAACTTAACAATTTACAAACTATCGTATGCATCATAAAAATCACTCGTTAGTAAACTAATATTGTCAATGCATATTATACAGATAAAGGTATTCATACATATACCACTCTTTTCTCCACTTCTATCTTTTATCTCCCATACTCTTTCACTTTGTTCTTTTTACAAACAATCGTTTGACGATGAGATCAGTTTACTCCAATGTAAAAAATTCTGTAGCAAGTAACTATTTAAAAAATAATTACATTCCGATTTAAGATGCAAGGGCGATTTATGCAATCAATTTAATCATTTATGATTTTCTGTAACTATTTATTGTTTAATAATGATAGTTTAAACTACTTCTTTTTTTTTCTAGAAGTGTGTCGAACGTTAATATATTTCCAGGTAAAAATATAAAGGTGTTTGATTTTATTATCAATAATGAATAAAAGAGACTAGAAACGGGACATACCATCATGAAACATAAAGTATATCCACAGTATCACGATATTCGGTAGAATGGATATCGAAAAATAACAATGAAAATTCCATTAAGGAACGAATAATGAATTTATTTGGAGTCCCCTTTGTTGCCTTCGTCACTCATCATTTTATTAGCAGCACATCATGATTTTGTTGATACGGGGTGATTCAGAGATTAGTGTCAACACATAAATATGTGCATATATAATTTTTAATATAACTGTAGGTAGGCTAAAGTAGCAAAAGATAAAGAAAATAAATGTAGACCAGTACAACTATTTTTGGATAAACTAAAGCAATTAATTGATGTAACTCTATCAACCTTGGATAGACACGGTAAATGCCACTGTGTTTTGATTTCTAAATTATTCAACATCTAACAATGAAGACAAACCGGAAAAATACAAAATGCTACGAAAACAAAAATACTTAAAACAAAGAATATGCTTAAATCAACAAAAACATAAAAAAAAATAAGAAAACAATCGGATAAATGAGAAAGAATCGTAAAAATTGGAAAAACGAATCATTTATTTTTAGGCGGTACAAAGCTTGCCGGGTCTGTTTGTATTAAATAAAAATGGTGATATTTTGAAAACTAATTTATGAAAATAAGAGCCGTCTCTGGTGATAAAGAGTGGTACTAATGATATGCAGGTATTGGTTAAGATTCTGAAAGTCATTTAGGCAAGTCATAAAATATTGTCCACCTTGTATGGCACTTAACGATGGGACACGTTAAAAAATCGATTATCCGAAAGCATTGTTAATTAACTGCTATTATTAGATGATGCCACAAGTGCCCTTTTGAAAAATTCGAATGGTTTAGTGCCTGGTACCGTATTACAGAGGTGCACTGTGACAAATTCTCTTTAATAGTTTGTCTCTTCTATTAACACCAGCTTCTGTTCATACGTCCATTTAAACAAATTATTTTCTATTTGTTCCAGTCTGGTTTGTCATTTCTTGTGTCTCTTCTGTAATTAGAAGCTTTTAAATGGTGTAAACAATTTGTACGCGACTTTTAAAATTGTATTTGTTCTTTTTAAAACTGTCTACGTGCTTACACTTTTTTATTTCCCATATTTTTTTGTAGATTTAATACTGCTTTATAGTTTTAAGTCATCTTTACAAATATACTCAAGGGCAGGCTTAAAGGACGACTGGTAGTTTTAAGTGTTACAACATTAAATTTAATTTGTAATTATTAATCCAATTTACACAATTTTTTAAGTGGCATTTTTTAGATCTCAAATTAATGCTGTTTTGTTGTTAGAAACGAAGACATGTTTAATACAAAAATGTGTAAGACATTTAGATAGTTGCGTGAGAAGTGATGTTTGGACCAGTTACTTTCTGTATAACTATTTATTCCAATTACTCTTATAAGTATACGAGGGTTGTCTTTTTAGTTTTTCACAAAATATATAAAGTAATTGCTTTTCAAAATATGTCCCACCAAGATCGATACACTTTTGCATACGTTCAAACCATTTGGTAAAAGACTTATTCCAGTCTTCAGTTAACACTTTCAAAATCCCTGTTTTCAAGACATCGATGGCTTCTTCTGGCGACTGGAATCGCTGCACACGCATTGAATTCTTGATCTTTGGGAACGTGAAGAAGTTGAGGGACTATATGTACGATAGACGATAGCTACTGGTAAACAAACGTTTATATACCAATTGGAAGTAACCATTCTTCGATCATCTAAAGCAATTGTTGCCACAGGAACATATTTTGACACAAAAGTTGCGACCATATTCTTTGACACACTTCAAGAACGGATCACTTTTATTGGTTTTTTCTCATCGTGAAGCACCCACACAGCGGATTGGCGTTAGTTTCCGGTTCTTACAAGTAAATCGAAGTTTTTTTTTTTTTCATTAAGGATGTCCTCGTAGGTATAAACCTAAATACAAATGTACCGAGAACATCTATTGGGGCAGAAGAGGTAATTTATTTGGGATTTAAAGTCCTGCAAGTTAGGACGAGTGGGGAAGACGTGGGGAGGTAAGGAGTTCCACAATCTGGAGACCCTGGGGATGAAGGAACGATCGAATCGAGCCGTTCTCGATGTTGGGCACTGAACAGTATAAGGGTGCATGGAGTTGGCACGTCGCGTTGCTCTGGCTGGTCTGGCAAGTGGAGGCATTATAGAGCGGAGTTCTTCTGAACAAAATCCGTTTATGTATCGGTAAAACAAGGAAAGATCAGCCACTACTCTTCGGTGGGATAATGGGGCTAGGTTTTTGGTGATACTGGTGTCGTTAATTAGTCGAACTGCCCTTCTCTGTATTGCATCAAGAACTCCGAGCCTTGACGGAGCCGCCGATCCCCATACATGCGAGCAGTATTCAAGATTAGGCCGTATTTGAGCTTTGTAAAGAGTAGCTAAGTTGGATGGAGAAAAATATTTCCGTGCTCTAAACAAAAAGCCTAATTTCTTTCCTGCTGCAGTTGCTATGGATGCAATATGTTCATTCCATAGTAAGTCTTGGGAGATCGTGATACCAACCAGCGTAATGGAGTCGCCCGCTACCAGTGTCTGATCGTTGATTGTAATAGATGAGTCGCATGTTTGCCTCTTGTTGGATAGGCAACATGTCTTTGTCTTGGAAGCGTTGAAATTAACAAGATTGTCTCTTCCCCACTCGTCTACAATTCTCAAATCTTGATTGAGAGAAGCCGTTGTGGATCTTCTGTCCTCTTCCAGAATATCTAGAGGTATGGGACGGTTGTGCGCTTTGCTACAGTGTAGGTTGCTATCATCTGCAAAACCATGTATCAGGTTATTAGTGGCTTCTAGTAGATCATTAATGTGTAGTAAGAATAGAGTAGGAGCTAGAGCCGATCCTTGGGGAACTCCAGCGTTGATCTTGTAGAGGTTGGAAGAATGTCCATCTACAGCAACTTGGATGTGCCTGTTGGAGAGAAAGTTGGATATCCATCTGCAAACGTTTTGCGAGAGTCCGTATGAAGGCAGTTTGTTCAAAAGAGCTGCATGCCACACTTGATCAAATGCTTTTGAGATATCTAGTGATACTATTTGAGTCTCCCCATAGCGGTGGATGGCATCACTCCAGACATGAGTTACATATGCTAGCAAATCGGCTGTTGACCTTTGTGGGCGAAAACCATATTGCCTATCACTTAAAAGGTTGTGTGTCTCAAGGTAGCTCAGGATCTCGTGATTGACGTATTTCTCCATAGTTTTGCTAATAACAGATAGAAGAGCTATGGGTCTGTAGTTAGAAGGGTGGGTTTTAGAGCCTTTCTTGGGGACTGGTTGTACTCGAGCAGTTTTCCAGGATTCTGGAAAAATACCAGTATCATATGATAGTTGAAATAGCTTAGTGAAAACTGGCGCTAGTTCAGGAGCACAACATTTTAAGAGTAAAGCAGGTATTTCATCGAGGCCGCTTGCTTTGTTGGTATTTAGAGTAGCAAGGACTCTCTGCACCCGCTTAACCCTAAATATGATATTTTTCATTGTGTGGGGAGCCCGTGGAATAGAAGGTAGCTCTATGTTGTCCGGTGGGTTAAGTGTCGAGTTCGAAGAGAATATTTTGGCAAAGAGTTCTGCTTTTTCTGTGGAGGACGTAACTATTGAGCCGTCATCTGATGTGAGTGGAGGGAACGCACTAGTTGTGAAATTGTTGTTGATATGTTTGGCGAGAGTCCAAAAGGACCGGCTTCCATTAGGGTTTGACATTACTTTCTCTCTCATTCGAGCGTCAAAGAGACTTTTGGAATTGGAAATAGTGGTGTTGTATCTGTTTCTAGCGTTTATATCATCCTGTTTTGTTTCTTCTGATGGATTTTGTATAAATAATTTGTGGGACTTGATCTTAGCTTTTCGGGCTACATCGCAATCTTTATTAAACCATGGCTTCTGTTTGGCTTTTAAGCGTTTGGTAAAGTGAGGAATGTAAGCTTCCATAGCACACTGAATGATTTCAGTTATGATGTTGCAAACAGCTGATGGATCTTTGTTAATAAAGCAGACTGGATTCCAGGGAAAAGTTGCAAAGTAGTCTCGAAGGCCTTCCCAATCTGCTTTTTTTAAATTCCAAAAAGTTCTCGTGGGTGGTGCCTCGAATGGGTGAGGTTCTATTGAACTGTTGAACTGTTTCCATTTTTTTTCCACACCAATTGACGCGAACCGCTTTTTGCTCTTCTGTGAGCAAATGAGGGATCCAACGGAAAACCAATTTCGTAACACCCAGTTCTTCATGAAGGATTTTTGGATCAAGGTCTTTGAAATGCATCTATCATTAAGCTGACGAATCGCATCAATGTTTTGCTGTGTGACTGCTGTTTTGGGTGGATCTAGCTTGGATTGCTAAGACTGGAGCGATCACGTTGAAATTCACAATACCTGCAGAGATTAGTTGAATGTTGTGGTGCTTCATTCCCAAACACATAAACCATTTCAAAGTTAAGATAATCCTCTCCGATCCATACCTACACGACTTATATCGCAATGAAAGTCTACATTTATATCAACCAAAGATGGAGGTTAAATTTGTGTCTGAAGGTTCTATTGGTGGCGCCTTTTAAACGACTATAAGCAAAACTAAAAAACAAGCCTCGTATTATCGCCGTATTGATCTTCATGCTTGTTTGTGGCCTGGAATGTTTTACAGTAGGCTGTATAAAGTAACTAAAAAAGTTTTACTATAAAAATGTATTTGGTAGATATCTATAAAAAGTACGTCACTGGTCGGTATATTGAGTGTTTCAAAAGCCATCAAATCCGGTCAGTGACAACGTATCGATAGGATTCAGCAGCGTCATCCTCTTGATTAGGACAGATCTTGGTGCCTCTGAACCTTTCCATGATAGTGCAGAAAAAGTGTAGACTTGAACGTGTATAGTTAATACGCACGCCGGTATTGGTGTCACTTCGTCATCTTCAATCTTCCATACTGAATAGTGGCCGCTACGACACATCTTTTTGAATGACAATTTAAACGAATTATACATAATAAGCACCTTGCTTTTTATTAATATTTTTTTAATCATCTGCTAGGAAGCTGCGATTCATCTTAAAAAATCGAAAGTAATCATCGGCAATTATTCTTCTCGAATTCTTTGTATCACCATAAATTAAACCATTATGACAATTTCTGATTTCTAATGGATTTAAGATTTGATGATGATATTTACTTTAAAATTGCTTTGTTTTAATTAAAAAATAAAAAGCATACAATAATTGAGAAAAAAAGAGAAAGTTTTTTTATTTCAGAACACATAATTCGATGTAGGTACCTATCTATTAAAAAAAATGATTTAGTTAGATAGTTCAAATAATGTTGACTTACAAAACTTTGCTGCAAAATGACTTTCTAGATATAATTGCAGTTACTATAAAATATAATTGCTTCCTGTTTTTCTTTAAAAAAAAAAAAAAAAATTAATGGAACAGATTCTGGCTCAAAAATTCGGAAAAAAATATTCTGGGTTTCATATTGTTGGCCTGTGTGTTACTTTCACGGTGCAGTTCAATACACTTTTTTGGTATATCACTGCACTTCTCCCCACATTCTATTTACACAGCTAGGTATTTCCTTTTCTATCCTATTTCCCGGTTACATTTGTTACATTTCCACAAATTTTTAAGTGATCTATTTTGCAAATAAAACAATCCTTTTCAATTTTTCTGGTAATGTTAAGTGAAAAATAAAACAAAAATTGAATTTTTAAATAACCTCATTGATAAAACTTTTGTTTAATGAGAGATTAAATTTAACTTGTCAAAGTTTATTATTGAAAATGTCTATCCATTGTATTCATTAGAACCATTATCAGTTAACACACCTGCAAAGAATACGGAGTTTCCCATGATATTAAACGATATCTTTTTATTAGATCTAGAATGTGATCGTGATAATAAGCTGCAAAATAAATACTCAACACTTCTATATTACTTACCTACATTCAAATAATTAACCAAAATAATATAAGATTTTTATACAAACATTCTCAAAATCTAGGGATATTTAAAAACTCATACGTGGGAAGAGGTAAATGAACGAAGATATTAAAATGACCCATTTTCATAAAAAATAAGACAATGGAACAAAAAAAAAAAAATAGTATTATATGTTACAAGGTCGGTATGTGACTTATTACAGTACGAGTTAGTTTACGGACGAGGCGACGTAGGAGCCAAGTCCGGAAATAAAAACGAGTACTGTAATAACACCTAACGACCATGTATCGTATTATATTTTATTCACAATCACATATGTAATGTAACCATTATCGACATTTCAAAAGTTAGAAAGTAAAACTTTTTTATACAGTAGCACTTCCCGACCTAGGTCGGGAAATGGCCACTTCCCGACCTGTCATTCTTCTTCTTTTTTATTATTATTTACTAAGCTTCTTAATTTTAACTCGGACAACTTGACAGTGATATAGAAATGGAAAATACTCCTCCAGAAATAACTGAAATGGCTAACAGTGTCATTCAATCTTTGCTTCCTGATAAAAGTAAAACACGTTACGAAAACGTATATTCACAATATAAGAAATGGTGCACAATGAAGAATGTTAACATCGAATCTGAAACAGTTATCTTAGCATATTTCAGTGAACTTAGCAAAAATAAAAAAGCATCATCATTATGGTCTACCTATTCTATGCTAAAAGCTACATTGAATATCAATAATAATATTGATATTTCAAAATATGGAAAACTGGTAGCATTTTTAAAAACATAGTTTATAAATTGTTATTTTTAAATTATTTTCTGAAACAATTGATTGTGAATAAAATAGTATACAAACCTCAGTAGAAAGTTTCCTACTGTCTCGAGATGTAACTGACTTCGGCGCTACGCGCCTCAGTCAGTTATCTCATCTCTCGACTCTCGACAGTAATGAAACACTTTCCACCTCGGTGTGTAATATACTATTATTTCATCCTGTTTTTATAAATTAATCAATTCATAAGAATTTTAACATTAGTTCGTAACGTGACTAAAAATAGTTCGTAACTTGATTAGTTAGGTCAAATTACCTTGAAAGCCATCTGTCACTGTCAAATAATTTTTTTATTATTAAGATTTAATTGTTAATATAAAATTGAATAACACTGACTTATTTTTAAATATGGATGTAAAAGTAAGTAATTACTTATTTTATTTTTATTTTATAGTCATTATAGTATTTTTAAATGTCAAAAATTAAAAGTAATTGTCTTCCCTTAAGCAATCAGAGCAACGTTGCTAGGCAACACATTACAGTACCTGATACCCTAATGTTTTACTTACCGGTGCCAAATTGATTATAGGGAAGTGTATTTATTGGACAGAATGAAATAAAATATTTTAGTAAGGAATATAGCTTTTTCGTGCATTTATGATGATTCTACAGCGTCTTTCCATACTAAGGATCAAGTTATCCAGATCTTCTTGAGGAATTGCCATCCAGCACTGTTGAAAAGCTTGAAACAGCTGATTGTGATTTTGAAATCGATTCTGGCCTTGAAACATATTGGACCCTGCTGAATAGGATTAAGATCGGGCAATTGAGCTGTGCAGAAATTTTTTGTCACTCACGAACTCAGTTCTCCTGATAAGCGAAATTTCTGACCATACCATAATTGTGCCTTCTCTCTAGCTGTGAGTCTCTTGTGTATGTTGCATTCGATTTCTTGCGCCAGGTTCTCTCCATACGCGTATCATTAGAGAATCTGGATACAAACCAAACAGAGATTCATCGGTAAAAAGAACATTTTGTCATTGAATTTGCTCCCATATAAAATGTTCTTGTGCGCAAAGTAGTCGACTGGTGCGATTCCGTCGATTTAAAGGTTGGCATCTCCAAGGTCTTCGGCGAACTAAATTACCTTCTTTCAACCTTCTGTAGATGGTATGTCTAGGAACAGTCACATTATGAGCTCCACGGAGGTGATTGCCGTGCCGTCACTGTGCGATTTTTTCGATTGTACCAAATGCCTTTCCTCTCAAAGCCATGAGATAACTTTCTGAGTGGTTTCTATAGCGTTTGCCACATCAATTTGGCGCACTTTTGCCTCAATCATCACCACAGCCCTCAACAATTTTTCAAACCACCTTTGCAAGAAACCAATAATTGATAAACAACTAATGAAATCACGACTGAAATTATAAATTATCAAAATAATTTCTTATCATGTGTGTAAAATGTATCACAAATTTGATGTATTTAGATTATAAATATTAATTATTAACATTCTGCGTCTTAACTATACAGAAGTGAAGGTTTAAAAAAATTTTTGTGATCAATGACATAAAGTCATGTTCCGATCAATATGTGAAACGGTTGTTGTCTAAAGGATTTGTTATTACATTACACAAACATCTAAATAAAGCCAGTCAAGTTTAATGATATATAAACATTGTTATTTAAAATGAAATATTGTACGTATGGGAATACGTTAACAAGCTTTACGTTAAAGAATATACCCTTTGTTTCAAACCGCACTTGAACAACAGCTCATAAATACTCTGGATAGTAGTAAACTATATCCATTGACACCTCAAATAAAATTGGTGTCCTAAAGTGTATTCGACGATCTGAACAGGACCGTATTTATTTTAATCTAAAGAGTAGCCATAAAAATAGATCTAAAATTTTGTAATAAATTGTAGAAACCTCAAGACTAGCAAAACTGTAACGGTGTTGTTTTAGCAGTCATCTTCTTAGCGACTCAAAAAAAAACATCATTGGACTCATTTTCGTGAATAATTACCGAGTTGTAAATTTATCTATATATATAAAAATGAATGTTTGTCTGTATGTCTGTATGTACTCAATGAACTCAAAAACTACTGGACCGATTATTATGAAAATTGGTATGTATATGTATTTTTTCACGGAGAAGGTTTGTATGATATGCTTATTGATGCCACTCGCCACCAGGTGGCGCTACAGACTAGCAACTTCTGTCCCGTTCAACCGATTGTCATGAAAATTGGTATGTATATGTATTTTTTCACGGAAAAGGTTTGTATGATATGCTCACTGATGCCACTCGCCACCAGGTGGCGCTGCAGACTAGCAACTTCTGTCTCGTTCAACCGATTGTCATGAAAATTGGTATGTATATGTATTTTTCCACGGAGAAGGTTTGTATGATATGCTCATTGATGCCACTCGCCACCAGGTGGCGCTGCAGACTAGCAACTTCTGTCCCGTTCAACCTATTGTCAGGAAAATCAGTATAATGATGTATTTTTAACGGGTAAGATGAATATGATATTCGTATTAATGGAAGTTACCACCAGATGGCGCTTCCATGTATCAAATTCAATACTGATTAATAGATATCTACAAGAATTAGTATAAATATAAGTTCGAAAAATATATTTTTGGTGCGATAAGTAAAACAAAACTATAAACTTTCTTTCCTTCTCTATCTCATCTTCTGTTTTATTTTTCTTAAATTTATTTTAGTTGCTGGCGTAGCAACGCGCGCCGGGTACAGCTAGTTTGTTATAAATTCAATAAAACCATGCATTTTTTTGATGCACAATTGCATTTTCCTATGTAATAGGATCAAATATGGTCACAAAATTACCTGATGCTGTGACCAATCAAGATGGTTTGGTGACACTTAAGAGGACTGTTTTTTAAAGTCTATTGAAACAATTTTGATATAATATTGCATATTTTTATGACTAGTAAAGAGTCAATAGAGTTATTATTTTTCTTAGTTACCTACGAAAAATTGTATTACCTTAATTTTACTATAAATATTGCCCTTTAACAAAAGTTGCCCAGTTTACAGGAAAATGCCCTGCTCTTAAAAATTTTTTGTCTGTACTTTCTCGATATACAGATTTATGTGACGATCTTAATAGGAATTTTTGATATGGAAGTTCGGTTCTGTATGAGTCTGAACAGGTTATGGGTTGCCACTGCATCCTTTGAATTGTGGTCGCCTTGCGAACGTTACGCCCATCTCTAAAGAGTCTCAAAGGTTGTATGACATTAAAAAATGAATATTACCGCAAGAGAAAATTAACTCCCAACTCCATTTGAGACTGGCGCGACTGTCTTAAGCAAATAGTGATTATTAGTCAGGATGGCAGATGGTTCGTCTATATATCAATAACAACACTATTGATATATGTCATGTTCTAAGAAAAATATTTCGCAAGACACTAATTGCGTTCTAAGAACCGAAGTAATATTTTAATTTGTAACTATAGAATCGCTGGAACTTAACATATTTTTAAATCAATTTTTAAATGAGTGGCGCGCTTTTAAAATAATATAGAAAACCAGTCGAGCAGTGTTTGATTGACATTTAAAATTACTATTACAGGTATTATACAATTAGTGGACTTACCCAAGATTCACAAAAGTACCGTCAAGTTAACATATTCTTTAATTTGGTTACCAAATCTTTGTAACAAAATATGTACATATAAATTAGTATAATAAACATTTGTAGGATTAGGAACGTATACTATCGTAATATAAAATAGAAAGGAAAAATCGATCCTAAATAATGTTTTAAACATTTTCTAAATAAACCAAGCTTTCGACCATAAAATGAAAATTTCGACCTTAAAATACAAAATATGTCAAAAAATACAAAAAATTGACTCAAAATACGAAAAATCGACAGAAAAGTGCTGGTTTTATGGTGTTTTTACATTTTGAAATCAAATGACTAAAAATGAAAATTTCGACTATAAAATGCAAAATATGAACAAAAATTAATGTCCAACCGAAGGTCTATTTTTGGCCGAAGCCAAAGCCGATTAATCGGCAATCGCCACAACCTTCGGCCGAAGCCGAAGCCGAAGGTTTATAATCTCTCAGTAATTAATTTTATAATTTTGTTCAATACTGTCTACAAGCTACAATTAATATTAAAATTATTTCAAGACTTCAATATTAAACGTTTATATTGACTGTCTCCTGTCTTATATAGAAGTTGATTTAGAGATGGTAATAAAAGTTTGTGATTTTGTGATTTATTTGTAAAAAATAATCTTTTCTTTATTATGTAATTCACAAATTACAATTAGACCACTTGTCTTGATGCGCATGCAATGTGCAATGTGATATTTGACAGTGACTCCCCGCGGCCTCAGCAAATACGACCGGTCTGTCCCTCCCTCTCTTAGTCTTTCGTAACAGTTCGTTCAATCTCGACGGTTATTCGGACCTTCGGCGAAACCTACGGCTTCGGCCTGGCTTTGGGCCGAAGCCGAAGGTTTCGCCGAAGATGGTTTTTTTGGCCGAAGGTGGCCGATGCCGAAGCCGAAGCCGAAGCTTCGGTCGGACACTAACAAAATTTAATTTCAATTATTTTTATTAATTCAACCTAAAAATTACATTTGTCAGTGAGATGTGTAATATGTGAATGTAAGTTTATTAATTTTATTTATTGTACTCCAGCAATTATTCTTGTTATATTTTAGAAGTCTGATGATGCTCGTATGAGCGAAACGCGTCACAATAAGAATTAATATAAATATTTTGCTGAGACCGAGACTTTGATTTATTTTACTTGGTATTTGAAAAAATCCTGTTTTAAACAAAAACTAAGTAAGTTAATAATTTGATTGATCTTATTATCTGAAATTCTTTTGTCTAGTAATAATTTAGTAACAATTGGGATAGTTTCGTCTCTAGGAACATTGGTGAAAAGATTACTAACATCAAAAGAAACCATTAAAAAGTCATTAGGGAGTTGACAATTTTTGATCTTATCTATCAAGTGTAAAGAATTTTTAATAGTATGAGAAGGGGTATATCCCAATAATTCAGTGAGTAAATTATTAACGAACTTAGCTAATAATGAAACAGGAGTGTTGAAAAAACTAATATATAAAACTTTATTTACATCTTAAAGGTAATGTCACTTTGCTTAGTTCTTCTTTTCTGTCAACTTCAGTAAAATGTCAAATTCTTCTTTCCTATTTCATATTTAGTTAACTTTATTCAGCCATAAGTTTCAAATATTCAGTAGTTGGTATCACACACTACGTCACTTCCATTTCCTCCCTCTTAATCACGACTTTTACTACGTACCACCATCTTTCTCAGTAGCATGGACCTTCTGTTTCGGAGTCGGACTTAGTGATGTTAGACCCAGAAGCCGACCGGATTTTCCATTATTTTACTCACTAATTGGCTTTTACCACTCTAATGCCTTGTGCGAGCTTCTTTTTGTACTTGATTTGGCTTTTCTCCTTCTTTGATGCCTCACAGCAAGTTCGAGCCTTTTTCTTATATTTTTTCAATTTTTAAAAAATAATTTTCTTGCAGCTCCTTCGTTGACTGGTTTTAATATTAATTTTAATTTCCCTTTCCTTCTCTTCTTCAAAGAGCTTGAAAGTTTTAACTTGTAAATGTTTGATGTTGTTTTTTCGACCACCATATGGTAGTTTCTATGGAATGGTTAATTTTGGATGACTGTACAGTCTTCCTTTCATTTTCTCCCCTGGGGTATTGATTTACCTTGACGTAAGTTTACAATTTGTTTATTTTAGTAAAATTTTATCAATTTTTAATTAGTTTTAGCTCTGATGATGGCCGGTGTTTAGGCCGAAAGCGCTCAGCTAACAATTTATAATTATTTGCAATACACGCTTCGTTAAGAAAAATACTTCTTTTCCTGTTCCTCTTACTCCAGTAAGCGTGTACAAGTCTTTTACAGTCTATTTCATTATTTTTAAAATGTTTATGAATTTATTAATTTATAAAAACAGGATGAAATAAAATGTAATACTATTATAGTTAATTATTATTTTTTCTACAGTATTTTCTTTTTAATGTACATTTTCTTTTAATTTAAAATAGTGTCTTTTAAATTGTAATATATCTATCTATGAGAGAGAGAGAGTGAGTTTTTTATTTTTTGGTCTGTGAGAGAGAGAAACATGAGTGTGTCGTGTCATAGTGTCGTGACAACTTTTGGTATGAATTTTTTTTGGCTAGCTCCTAGCGTCAGTCGTAACTGTTCGTAACGCCCGAAAGGGAACTTCGTTCCAATAAAAACTGTAAAACAAAAAAAAAAAGGATAGGCTTATATTTACAATTATTTCATTGCTTTCTAAAAAAGATACAATCGTATTCCCACACATTTTACATGTATTTAACATTAGCATGTCGTATGTCGCGAAATCGTAAAAACCGTAGAAAGTGCTTAATGCGGTTAAAAAAGTTTTCACTTAAAAAATATGTTGTATAATCAATATACCATAAATGATAAATTAGCATGTCCACTATGGAATCAAGTAAATATCATAATGCTTTATATAGATAATTATCTTCATAAAGCAAGGCCTTGCAGCCACACAATTTATAGAAAAGTGTTATTTACGTATAATAAATGTTATATAAGGACAGTTCCAAATGATAGCGCATCGGCTTCGGCAGTCTTTGATCGAGAAGTCGCAGTCGCCAAGTTGACGCAAGGTTGCACCGTTGCACCAGTACCATAAAGATGTTTAGGTGTCACACAGCAATGTTTATTATAGCTGGGTTCACCGACATTATTGACCCTTCTCGAATGTACGTCCCATTTACCATTTCCTCACACCAGATATATGCTGGTAAATCCAACCGATTTATTAGATATCTCAATTTTACGCGTTCCGACTTTTATTACTTACATGCTTAGTCATACCTTCAATACATTATGGCTGGAAGATCGATCTCGATAAACAAAATATTTGTAGGTATGAAAGTTTTAAATTGTATACAGGGTTTCAGATGTTTTCTTAAACGTTTATGTCAATGCATGGTAGAAGCTACAACACTAGAAAATATTTTTTATATTACAAATTAGATCAAGTAGAAATAACATTAAGAAAAACGAGTGTGGCAGTCAGTGGGACTGCCGGCAGAAGTTATACTTCTATGCACGCGCCCGGAAACATAAATTTGTCGGCGAATGATTTAGCAAAATCATTATATGTTATTCGTGTTCAGCGACCCCAAAAATATCCTAGTGCCAAGTGCACACTCATTTTGTTTCGATTTTGCATAAAATTCCTGAAGACGAGGTCCGTCTTTTAAGTACCTATCAAGTGTTTACTCTAACGAATCCAATGCAAAAAAACACATTCCGATCCATCTTACTTTACAAATTTCGGAGGTTTTGCTGATTTTAGTGCTTTATTTCCTCAACTTTTCTTAAAAACTCTGTTTATGTAGCCAACAATATCAAAAGCATAATGCAGGATATACTGCAACCATGTGACGGTACTTTAGACAACAATACAATACTCATTACTAAATGTTATTATTACTATAAAACAATAAACTTTATATGTATACTTACGTGACAGAATTATAAAATAATCTATCAAACACAATGTGATACGTCACTATGATAATAATACATTAGCTCAGACTGTTTTTTGAAGTTATACTTCTATTCGGACACTCTGTGGAATGAATTAGTGTGTAGCTAAATGGGAAAAATCATTACATATGTAATGAAGAAGAAGAAGAAGAACTTGACATTTCTATACATAAGGTACATGTGGTAAAGATTATATGAATGAAATAATTTAAACAATATTTAAAAGCAACATTAACCCTTAAAATTTATCGACAATGTTATGCATAATAGTATATACAAATATAATATTTTCTTGTAGATTTCCTATTTTAAAATACACAATAGTTCATGAACTCTTCTACACTATAAAAGCAATGTTTTAATAAAAATTCTTTAGCCAGATTTCCAAATTTCAATTTCCGTAATTTTTTAATGTTTACATGGTGTGAGTAAGAGAGAGACAGAATCACATATAAGGTATATTGTTCGGTAAAAACAAAGATGAAATATTTACTACATGTTATTAGTCATCACTATAAGTCCTTTGAATACCGTTTAAACATTCATTGCATTGAAAAGAGATAGATATACAACAAACAGTCTGAGCTATTATTGTTATTGTATTACATTGACGTATCGCATTATGTTTGACATATTATTTTATAATTCTGTCCAGTAAGTATACATATTAAGTTTAGTATTTTATATTAATAATAATATTCAGTAATGAGTATTGTATTGTAGTCTAAAATACCGTCACATGGTTGCATTATATCCTTCACTATGCTTTTGAGTCGAAGACATGCGTGTGAGTTAAAACCTGTTTCTGCAAAGTTACTGAAAAGTGCAGTTCAAAGTGCGTTAAAATTTTGTAAAAGTGTGTACCTATATGTTGTTAGAAAATGTTTTGCATTGTTTTCTAGTGTTTTAAAATCTGTAATAGCCCACGGTAAGCAAATCGGGTTTTGTAAACACTTTTTTTGTACATTGTGTAACGTTAAAAATACCCTTGGCTAGCTCCAGAGGGTCGTGACTTTCCTGCTGAATTTTTGCCTAGTTTTTCCCCAATCAAGTTTTTTAATAGGGCGCCAGTACAGATATACAAATAAAATTTATAGATCAGTTTAAAATGGTTTATTTCAATAAAATTCGAATTATTAATGCAGACAGTTAATATTAATTAATTAAATCTCTTATCTGTGGTTTTTCGATGGCTTGATAATCGGAGTTTCTTAAGCTCGTGTTGAAATTGGATGATTTCTACTGAAGGACTTCTCAGACAACAGGACTTTCCCTTCGGAATTTTCTGACTGGAAAATCAGAACTGAAGCGGACTTTCTGCGATGATACCTCTTGACGAAAAAATAATTGTAGTTTTTGGTAAACCAAATAATAGGGCCCTTCTTCTAGTTGGCAATAACCCAGAGACAGAAGGGCAAAGATGGTCGGAAACTCTGAATTTCTTAAAAATTCAACATTAAAATGAACGAAATATAATCAAAAATTAACTACGAAACCTCGACTCTCCTTCCACTCTGCAGTCTCCCACTCGTTACAACGCCAAAACAATAGATAATTTAAAAATATTTATAGTCCAGGAGAATTGTTCGAAAATTAACGATACAATCGTTACAATTGATCGTTTTACTGTTTGGTTTTCGTGTTTGAAGTAAGGACACACATCAACTGGTCTTATTTTTCTTAGTATTTATTTAATTGAATACAGTTAATTTAAAAAAAAATATTTCTACTTGCCTGTGTTTGTAGTTCTTAAGTTTTATTAGTTAACAGTGCATAGAAGTATAACTTCTGCCGGCAGTCCCACTGACTGCCACACCCTTTTTTGTGTATCTATCCCTTTTCAATGTACTGAATGTTTAAACTGTATTCAAAGGACTAATAGTTATGACTAATAACATGTGGTAAATATTTCATCTTTGTTTTTACCGACCAATTAACCTTATATGTGTTTCTGTTTCTCTCTTACTCACACCATTACATAGGTAATGATTTTGCCTATTTAATCCCATACAAATTTTTACCGCCAGGTACACGAATAGAAGTATAACTTCAAACAGAATTGATAAAAACGTCAAAAATACGAAAAAAATAATATACTAAAAAAAAGGGTGGGGCAGTCAGTGGGACTGCCGGCAGAAGTTATACTTCTATGCACTGTTAACTAATAAAACTTAATAACTACAAACACAGGCAAGTAGAAATATATTTTTTTTTAATTAACTGTATTCAATTAAACGATCAATGTACAAAAAAAGTGTTTACAAAACCCGCTTTGCTTACCGTGGGCTATTACAGATTTTAAAACACTAGAAAACAATGCAAAACATTTTCTAACAACATATAGGTACACACTTTTACAAAATTTTAACGCACTTTGAACTGCACTTTTAAGTGCAGGAACATGTTTTAACTCACACGCATGTCTTCGACTCAAAAGCATAGTGAAGGATATAATGCAACCATGTGACGGTATTTTAGACTACAATACAATACTTATTACTGAATATTATTATTAATATAAAATACTAAACTTAATATGTATACTTACTGGACAGAATTATAAAATAATATGTCAAACATAATGCGATACGTCAATGTAATACAATAACAATAGCTCAGACTGTTTGTTGTATATCTATCTCTTTTCAATGCAATGAATGTTTAAACGGTATTCAAAGGACTTATAGTGATGACTAATAACATGTAGTAAATATTTCATCTTTGTTTTTACCGAACAATATACCTTATATGTGATTCTGTCTCTCTCTTACTCACACCATTACATATGTAATGATTTTTCCCATTTAGCTACACACTAATTCATTCCACAGAGGTCCGAATTGAAGTATAACTTCAAAAACAAAAAAAAATCAAAACGATATAAGACTGAAAAACCGAATAAAAAAATTAAGCAACCAAAAAAACTTCTTTGCGTCAGTTTTCTAACCACCCTCGTGTATAACTAATATGAAGATTTTGGTATGTAAGTAAAATTTGATTTCGTTGATACAACTAGGCATCCCAAAATCACTTTGTGATATTTCTATTATTTATTTATTTTAAAATATACTCTTTACAGGTATTGTGTGATAACAATACATAGAAATACAGCTTACGAAAATTTAATGATGCAAAATTGCTTTAGTATGCTGACAATAGGGTAAAGAAAAAAGTTAAGTAGGAATACAAAATATGAAGCTTTTTTTTTATAAAATGCGTGAGCTAAAAAGGAAAATTGTTTTCAAGAAGCTTGGGCTAAGATTGTATGAATGTAATTTAGAGACGTAATGAAAGAAAAGGGTTGTGTCCTGGAAAGGATAAAAATTAATTTGATCCTTTTATGTGGCAAGGAGTAAAAGGGTCCCTGATGATGCAAGTCGTCTCATTGTTTCATGTCAGAGAAATTGGCGTCAAGCTCAATGGTCCCCTTGGGAGCTTTAAAAAGAACCAATTTGAATATTTTTGACATGGATTTTAAGAAGCGTGAATTTTTATCACCTATATTGGTCTCTCAGCTTGGGGGAATTCGTATGATATATACGATGACTAAAATAGAAAGATTACGTCCGGCAAGGAGCTGTATGTCACACTTAATAACCCTCAAAATGTTACAGGACAAATTGCCTAAACGCCCTTTCTTTCCACTATACTCGGACACTTAAAATTTTCTACACACAGCAACGTCTTACATTTTATGTGAAAGTTACAATAACAACTAATACACCAAGATAAATACATAAAAGATCTGTATCTCCATATTAATCATACTTTGATTTTTATTTATACTAAGAAATAGTTATAAAAATAATAATTTGAATTATACCAAATTTCCTCTTTATGATTTGTTGTTGTAAATATTCGTGCGATCGCTCCGGTCCCGCACGTAAGGGTTAAATGAATGGGTATAGTCACCTAAACGAAGCTGTACCTACCCTAAATTTGATTAATCAGATTTGATAAATTCTGTAACGTTGCGATGGCGGTTGATATATTTGTAAAGGACACTTTAATGTGTTTGGATACCGATCCAAACCGAATCGAATACCAAGAGTGGGTTTTAGAAAGGGTTTGCTGTTAGCAGTCTGTCTTCAGGCCATTTATAAACATCTTTCTTGTCGACATGCAAATCATACGGCGGACCCCTGATTTTGATTGATCTATTCATAAGATTGATTATATGAGGACCGCGCACATTGTCTATTCAAAACTGTGTTCAACTGTTTTGCAGGATATTTCTTATGCAATTTATTTTCCTCAAAATGAGCTTCTGTAACTCATTCATCTAAAATTTCAAATATTTAAAGTTAAAGGGTTGATCGCAAAAAAGTTTTCCTTATTTCTTAAAAATACAGAGTATTCTTTATGAATTTGATAAGCAAGACTAATTTTGAGAACATAGTAATTACTTATCTACATATGTAGGTCAAAGTTTGACTGAAAAGTAAAATATAACATCAGGTACTTCGGAGACCATCGCCGTCATGAAATTCGTATTTAGGACATCAAAATGATTATTGTGATTTTTAATGAATTTAACATAAAACTCTAGATGACGAGGTCCACCCTGAGCACCGGGTACTTTGGACACTATCGCCACCAAAAAGTAGTTTTTTACTTGTTACTCTCACCAGTGGAGCGATGAGATCTATTCTAGGCACCAGATACCTCAGCCAACACGATATTTGCGTTCATGACCCCAAAAATCTACGAGTATTGGAATCATTTTAGTCGATATATTTAACATACGATAGGGTCCACCCTGGACACCATCGCCCTCATGAAATTTGTGATCAGGACGTCTTGAGTAATGATTATTGACTATTTTTTAATGAATTTAACATAAAACTCTAGGCGACAAGGTCCACCCTTAGCACCGGGTACCTCTGACACTATCGCCACCATGAAATTTCTGCGACCTTAAATATCCCCAGGTAGAAAAATTGATATTTCCCAAATTACAAATTTATCATGTGCTATCTCTTCAAGGTGCACTTCAAAAATGCATTTTCTTTGTACTATGCCAAAAGTACGTTGCTCCGGCTTCAATATTACGGCAGAAAGCCTAACTTTTATGTCGTAATAACGTCGCGCAGACAGCGGGCCAAAAGAAATTATTCCTGCACTGATGTCACTGTCAGTGATACTGTGACTGCAAATGTCGGGGCAGGCATCGATATCTTTTAATACAGAAGGCAATTTCCTTCATACTTTCGGCACAGTACAAAGAAAAATAGTATACACTACATGGGCAGAAAGATTGAGAGCCCTGCACTGCGCGCCATGATGCCCACGGCTTCGCCTTGGGCATCATGGCGCGCAGTGCAGGAATCTCAAACTTTCTGCCCTTGTAGTGTAACATACTATTACTATATGCACAAAATGTCATTTTCATCTGTCAGATATTAATTTAGTGTAACTTTTCCGACTCTCTCCCGAAACGAATGCAAAAATTTGGAGGCTGATTCTTCTTGCTTCACTAAATTTGTAGATTTAGATCTTTTTAGTGCCTTATTGCTTCGCCTAAATAGGTACTTGGTACTTTATATTCTTTTACGGAACAGCTTGATAAATTTCACTTTGTATCTTTTATATATTTGGGTCCCAATTTTTAGATAATTTAAACAATTCCCTACAGATAGGTATTTTGCATACAAAGTGTATAAGAATTTAAAAAAATCTTATTAAAAAGTTTAATTGAATTGACTAAAACTAATTAGTTTATGACTAACTAAAGTTCATAATTCGTCACGATTACATGACACAATATGTGTTTAGCATCATAATCGTCATACGAGATTTAATTGTAATTGTTAACGTTAGCAGATAATTATTTACAATTTTCAAGTTTCAAAAGACAGACCATAAATTCATCATTTGTATTGAGTTGTTGTTATTTGGTGTTGATAATTTTAATTATCTATTCTTTGAAAAATTTGATATTTAGGATATTTTCAATTTTCTATGAATAATGAGCATTTTATATTATTTTACTTACAAGGAGACCATCGGTTCTATCTTTATTACAATTAATATTTTTATTATTCAAAATAGAAACAACCGAGAAAAAATCGCTGAAATTAAAAAGAAAAATTACTTCAAAAAGAGAAAAAACGAAATATAATCGAAAAATTTAGACAAAAAAATGTATAAAAGACAATAAAAAACAAAAAAAAGCTAGTGAGGCAGTCAGTTATACTTCTATGCACGCGCATGGATTCATAAATTTGTATGCGAATGATTTAGCAAACTCATTATCCCAACCAGCAACGATACGTACACAAAACGTTTGAAGTACGTTATCATCTGACTAAAGTTACGTCCATAATACGTACTTTATTGTACGTAGTACGTAGTACGTACACAGTACGTTTTTAGAATGTACATTTTCCACAATGCAGTATGTCCAAATTACGTACAGAAATTACATACAATAGACGTACACACATACAGCTAATCAATATTATGTATGTACATAAAACGTTTATATTTTGTCTTGTTTGTACCAACCACAATAGTGTACATCCAACTGTTGTAATATGTATACGTCCACTGTACATTGTATATACACTGTACCTACACATAACTACTCATTTTTTTTAACACTAAAACCAATTATTTTACAGTACATGAATATAAAACTTAAAAGATCTATTTTATATTTGTGTAATATTACTTTAACATAGCCTGAGAAGGTGTCTACCAAAAAGGATAATAAAAGTCAAAATCTGGAATTTCTTTCTATATTCAATATTAATTATTTTTATTGAATGCCCTCAGCCTCTCTTGAGTTCTTCTTAGCCAGCGTGCTATCTCCTGCTCCGCTTTCTTAGCCTCTGTACATTTTTTTGATTTCAATGCTGCATCTGAAATGGGAACAAAATACATTAAAAAAATATTTGATGTACAAAAAAGTTTCTTGAATGCATGCTAACTACCAAAAGAGACAATAAATTTGTGATTCCATGCGAGTTCTAATTAGATGCTGAAGAGAAACTTGACATAAATTTCTGATCACTTGGCCCACACGAATGGCAACTCATTTGCGGGCTCTGGTTAATAAAATGAGAAGACAGAGGGGGTGCGTGTTATACTTTTAACTGTTCTATTGTTCAATTTTATCCGCAAAAAATATGCTCCGTTCTGTATTCAATGCAAAATATGATAATATTACACTACTTTGACAACTCAATTAACTGCCTAACCTACAGTTTTTTATATCTATAAAATATACTTTATACTTATCACTACTTTGGCTACTTCATAGTCAAAAAACTTTTTCTTTTCTCTCCTTCCGAGCCAACTGAATCCAACTGCCAGCTGGTTACCTATCAGGTTCCCCCATCAACCTTCTTATAAAATCTGTTAACTTTTCGTATATCAACCAACTACACAAACTAAATTTTAGTGTCACAGCGTAATAAACACAGTTTAACACAATCAAAAACTAAATCATAAAAAAACTATTATTTTCAGAAACCGTATTTTATGCAAAAAGATAGTAAAAGGCACAGCATATAGGGAAACAAAGCGCCAAACCGTTCTTCTTTTGCGCGTTACTTGGTTATACATTTAAAGCACAGATTATAGGTTAGGTAAATCTTCTTTTTTTTTGCTAACAGTGGCAATATCAAAATGAACATATTTTGTACATACAGGGTACGTATACAAAGTACGTTAAAATAAGTTTGTCTTAAGTACGTACTTACTGCTTATCGTATAGTACGTACAGCCAATATCCTTTACTGAACGTACATTTTATATACATATTTCGTTTGCTATGGGACAAGGACGTAACGACTTAAAAAGAGCCTTAAATGTACGTACACTGGACGTATCTTGCTGTTTGGGATATGATATTCGTGGTAAGCGTCTCCAAAAACCTCCTAGTACCGTGTGCACACTCTTTTTGTATCGAATTTGCATAAAATTTCTGGAGACGAGGTCCGTCTTAAGCACCAGGTGTTTCGAACACCATCGCTATTATTATAATCGTATTTAGCGAATCAAAAAAACCACCGAGTACCAAGTGTGCACTGATTTCGTACAGAATTTACATAAAACCCCAGGAGAAGAGGTAAATACCCTAGACACCAAGTGCCGCAGAGGCTTTTGGAATCGTGATATTAGTGTTCAGCGACTCCAAAAACCCCGAGTATATAAATTGAACCCATTTTTAGCAATACTCACCGAGTTGTAAGTTTTCTCTCTATTGTCTGAATGTACTTTTCGAATGCAGAAATGCAATTTCCATTTTTACATTATAAAATATAGCGACAAATTTCCTGATACTCTAACGAATCCAATGCAAAAAACGCATTCCGATCCATCTTACGTTACAAAATTCGGAGGTTTTGGTGCTTTATTTCCTCCACTATTGGTAAAAACTCTGTTTATGTATCCAACAACCATAAAAGCATGGAGCAAAATATTGAAACACTTATGGGGGCTTTTTACACAATTTATTTACAAAATTGTTAAGATACACTGAACTCTGCTGGATAACGTCTAACTACTTGACAATACAATGAACTCTTGTGAATACTTGAACTTAAACTGACGTTAACTGCCCATGCATCCCCTTATGTACAACATTATTTAATCTAGTCAGTGTGTTTAGAAGTTTCTAGAATTTTCTAGAAACATTATTTAAAATGGTCAGTTGATTTTTTTACAAACTTCTAAAAATCAACTGTCAACAACAATCTTTCAAATTAAGGTCCCTTCCTTTACGGTTATCCCGTTACACTGCCCCCCCCCCTTAGATTCATTCCTCCTGGAATGTTATTTCCTACATCGGAATCCCGCACACTCCCTGAGCTAGCCAAACCATCTTCTTGGAGTTGCTGCGCATCTCCACTGTGGTTTCCCTGGTAAGGCGCCAAACGATCATGATGGACCACGATGGGTTTCCCTCTGGGAATTTTCACGATCCGATAAATGACATCGTTAATCTTCTTCTTGATGGTGTAAGGACCTTCCCAGTTCTTTTGTAATTTGGGACAAATACCTCGACGCCGTCGGGGGTTATAGAGCCAGACTAAATCTCCAACTTGGTAACTCTTTTCCATTGTCCGTGTGTCATAGTACCTCTTCATCCGATCACTAGATAATTGTAGTTTTCCACGCACCAGGTTGTGTATATTTTCCATTCGATTCTGAAGGTCGGCGACATATTGTTCACGTGCCATTTCTTCACCAGGTTTACAACCAAACACCAAGTCACATGGTAGCCTCATTTCTCTACCGAACAGGACCTTCGCAGACGTTTGGCCAGTTGATTCGTTGATGGCCGATCGAATTGCCATTAGAAATAGTGGAATATGTCGATCCCAATCCCTCTGACAATCTGACACCACTTTTGACAGATAGTTGGTTATAGTCCGGTTCATTCGTTCCACCATTTCATCAGACTGAGGGTGCATCGCTGTGGTTCTCGTTTTGTGGATGCCTAATCTTTGGCAAACTTCTTGAAACAGCTTGCTTTCAAAATTTCTTCCTTGGTCTGAATGTAATTCTAATGGTACCCCATAAATCGGCTTACGAATTCTTCAACCAATATATCTGCTAAAGTGGTAGCTTCCTGATTGGGAACTGCATATGCTTCAACCCATTTAGTGAAGTAGTCCATTACAACAAAGATGTACTTGTTTCCAACATCGGTCTGTGGAAGTGGCCCCAATACATCTACCGCGATTCTTTCAAAAGGACAAAAGGTATTGCTGCATTTCCGCCTTCGGTTTTCGGTGCGGTTACTGGCAGCACATGTAGTGCATTTACGACACCAATCTTTAACATCATTAGTGCAATTTACCCAGTAAAATCTATCTCGGATCTTTTGCAGCGTTTTCGTAATACCCAGATGTCCTCCAGAATTATCATTATGCATCTGTTTTAAAATTTCTGGTACAGCATTTCTTGGGACCACTATTTGTTTCCTTGTTTCTGTGCCCTCGGAATTTTCTTTTAACGAGCCCACCGTCCAAAACTAAAGAGTTCCATTGGGACCAGTATGCTTTTAAAGCAGGAGAGGATGAGGATATCTCTCTCCACAACGGACGACGGTCCATTCTCTTCCACTCCCGAATCTTTTTCAGAACGGGATCGTTTTCTTGTTGCTCCTCCAGCATAGAGCTCTCGTCTTCTGGCACAACCTTAACTAAGGCAAGTTTTTCCTCGTTCTGTTCCATACGGGTACAATGGGGGCAAGTATTTCTTATGTGGCCTAGTTCTCCGCAGTTCCAGCACCTCACTGGGCGCCTTCTTTTTGAAGAAAACTTCATTAACCTCTCCACTACCGCTTCGACTTCTCTGACGGCATAAACGGCATGGTCGAAGTTACCAGTGTCTTCCATTAGTCGAGCAGCTGCATGTGAGGCCTCCGTCGCCGTATCGAACTCCAGGGCAATGGTCAAGGCGTTTACAAGAGATCTTGGCCTCGCCAACCGTACAGCCCGTTGCAATTCGGCGTCTCGAAGACCATCGGTAAAGGTTTGGATCGCCAGGCACTCCAAAAAATCTTCCGCTGCATTTGGATACGCAAACCGTACCATTTTTTCCACTTCAGCTTTGAACTCCTGGATAGTTTCTACATTTTTCTGCTTCCGGCTTTTCAACTGCACTCGGTATACCGGTTGTAGATGACTTTGACCATAACGCATCTCTAGACGATTTACCAATAGCTCAAAATTGTCAACCTCATCCGGTGTCAATACATGCAGGACGTCTAAAGCCTCGCCTCGCAGAGCCATGGTTAGGAATAATGCCTTCTCTTGGGGTGACCATCCATTCGCTCTGGCCACTGCGTCAAATTGTTTCAGGTAATTGGACAAGGAAGTCATCCCGTCGAAGGTCGGGGGTTTTATCGTCATCCGTACCTGGGCCGCCTCTCCGTTTCCTCGTCGTTCGACGTCTACGTGGCCGGTTTCCCTCCTTTCTGCATTTCCGTCGCCGTGGTGGATGATTTGGTTTCGGCGACAAGCTGCCAGTTCTTGTTGAAGCTTTCTTATTTCGGACTGCATTTGCTGGTTGATCTTCTCTCGCAATTTGGCCACTTGCTGGTTTTGCTCGTCTCGCAAGTTGGCGACTTGCTGGTTCAAGTTGTCCACTTGCTGATTTTGCTCGTCACGAAGATGTGATATTTGCTGGGAGAACGAACTGGATAACTCATCTGATAGGGTAGACATCCGTTTTGATAGCTCCTCTTGTTGGCTCTTCATCTGACTGGATAGCACCTCTTGTTGGTTCGTCATTCGTTGTGACAGCTGGGACATATCTTCACGCTGGCTCTTCATCTGACTGGATAGCTCCTCATGTTGGCTCGTCATTCGTCCTGATAGCTCCTCTTTCAGCTGGGACATATCTTCCCGCTGGCTCTTCATCTGACTGGATAGCTCCTCATGTTGCCGGGAAAGGTGTTGAGCTTGTTCTTCTTGCAGCCGGGAAATTTGTTGAGTTAGTTCAGAATTTGCTTTTTGAACTGGGTCTTCGAACTCCACAGCGTCGGGGTCCAAATTGTTATTTACGTAGTATTCACGGAGCCTTCTCAACAATACGGATTTGGTCCCAGTAGTTTCCAACTCCAATTCTTCGAGCTCTTTTCTGAGCTCAGCCACCAATAGTTCATTTATCTTTTTTCCAGGCATTCTTGTATCTTCACCCCACACCTGACACCAATTTGAAACACTTATGGGGTCTTTTTACACAATTTATTTACAAAATTGTTAAGATACACTGAACTCTGCTGGATAACGTCTAACTACTTGACAATACAATGAACTCTTGTGAATATTTGAACTTGAACTGACGTTAACTGCCCATGCATCCCTTATATACAACATTATTTAATCTAGTCAGTGTGTTTAGAAGTTTCTAGAATTTTCTAGAAACATTATTTAAAATGGTCAGTTGATTTTTTTACAAACTTCTAAAAATCAACTGTCAACAACAATCTTTCAAATTAAGGTCCCTTCCTTTACGGTTATCCCGTTACAATATACTTCAACCATGTGACGGTATTTTAGACTACAATACAATACTCATTACTGAATATTATTATTAATATAAAATGCTAAACTTTATATGTATGCTTACGTGACAGAATTATAAAATAATCTGTCAAATAATCATGTGGTCCGTCACTATGATATTCATACATTAGTTCAGACTGTTTTTTGTATATCTATCCCTTTTCAACGTACTGAATGTTGAAACGGTATTCAAAGGACTTATAGTTATGACTAAGAACGTGGTATATATTTTATCTTTTTTTTTTACCGACCAATATACCTTATAAGTGTTTCTGTCTCTCTCTTACTCACACCATTACATATGTAATGATTTTTGCCATTTAACTCTACACAATCTTTTTCTACAGGGTGTACGAATAGAAGTATAACTTCAAAAATAGACAAAAACCCAGAAGAAAAAAGAAAAAAGTGTGGAACAATCCTATTTTGTTTTTAAAGAGTAGAGAAAAATAAAACGTAATTGTTATGCGGTAAATTCCCTGGATCAGCCGGTTTTATTATAAAAACAATAGATATCTGAGTTTGGCTCTTACTGGAGATAAAGAAAATATTGCATATTAAAGTAATTTTTCTTGAATTGATTCCTTTAGGATCATTCTAGCTTACCATTTCAGCTAATAGTGGTTTAAAGTATTTGTTGACTTCCTATAGTGGTATTTTCAGAATTACATAAATGGATATTTCAACCAGAGCGCAGAATTGAAAATACGTAAATGAATGTAATCAGAGCAATAGATATTTGCTGAATATCAGAGCTTCGTTTGGAATTCAGTGTAAAGTTTTAGAACACGCTCGTTCTATGAGAATTATGTAATATTTAATAAACTTTTACCAGCGGCTACCGGTAGAATGCTCGCAAATATGTGAATTGATTTTTGAATTTCAATCTCGAAAACTCAATTTACTTTGACCACCAGGTGAGCTCTCATATATAACCATTGAACTAAAACTTTCCTGTTTAGGAGTATTGGTATTTAGTTCAATTAATAATTATATCTAAATTAACTGATGTAGCGTATACATTATTGATTAGTTTTAGATGCTGTCGTACTTATTCCGTAATAGTTAACTAAAGTTTTCTTAATCCTTTGAAAAAAAAGTTTTAAAGAATATTTTATTAATTAACCGAACTTTGGTACAAACATTTTATATGGTTTTATTTGTAAATTTTCACAAAGTTGATGTTTACCAAGTAATAAAAGTTTAATTTCTTAAGATAATTTAAAAGCAGTAATTTTTGTCATGTTTTAAGTTTTAATTAACATTCGCTTTGGGAACTCATCTACTATAAAGTGCCTTGTTCTAATTCTCGGCCTGCTTATAA
Organism: Altica lythri; assembly: GCA_964028335.1. Lineage (NCBI taxonomy): Eukaryota > Metazoa > Arthropoda > Insecta > Coleoptera > Chrysomelidae > Altica > Altica lythri. Next base: position 94,142,794 of record OZ034800.1, on the reverse strand, counting down.
TTTCACCCCTTTACTCCAGACACTTCAACATTATTTTAATAAATATACTACTTTTATAAGTTTTAACTTAACAAGGGACAAGTTAAATCAGTTTGCGAGAACGCTAATAGCTTATAAGCCAAAAATGTGTGTTTAGGGAAAACTAAATAAAAATTAATGGAGTTTAGGGGAAGTTTTTTTAATCAAACTTTTCCAAAATACATATCGAAATAAAACTTGCCAAATATATAGGTATCTATCTACAACATCCTATTCAATCTGTACATTATTTCTATACAAAAAATACGTTCATTGAACCAAATCTTTTTAACACTAACTAGTTTTTGTAAATAGAAACTCAATATTCAACTAAACTATACTGGAGAAAGAAGTAACTAAATGGTTGAGAAGTTTTCAAATTTGTTTATATTGACTTTTGACCCTGAAAAAAGAAGGGTTTAAAGACAAAACTCGTGACATGTGTAGCCAGTGTCCGAATTACTTTACATCTTCTACGCTATTTTAACCGTTACCGCTACCAGTAGATAGTTAAACAAACTCAACTACTCTATTTCCGCTATTTTTAACCGACTTCAAAATGGAGAAGATTATCAATTCGACCATATTTTTTTTTTATTTTTTTTTTATGGATGTTACCGAATATCTCCGGTATTTATAACCCGATTTTAAAAATTCTTTTTTGCATTCAAAAGGGTAGAGTGTCCCATTGGTCCCATAGAAATTTGGTTACGGTCTGGTCATCAATGTGAAAGTTATTCAAGGAAATAAGGAGAAAGATCTCAGTTTGACCATATTTTTTTTTTTACGTTACTGAATATCTCCGGTACTTATAATCCGATTTAAAAAAATCTTTTTGCATTCAAAAAAGTAGAGTGCCCGTGTGGTCCCATAGAAATTTAATTAGGGTCCGGTTATCAATGTGGAAGATATTCCAAAAAAATACCACAAAAATCAGCATTTCAGCGAATATCTCCGGTATTATAATCCGTTTTTTAAAAATTCTTTTTGCATTCAAAAGAGTGGGGTGTCCCATTGGTCCCATAGAAATTTGGTTACGGTCTGGTCATCAATGTGAAAATTATTCAAGGAAATAAGGAGAAGGATCTCAGTTTGACCATATTTTTTTGTATACGTTACTGAATATCTCCGGTACTTATAATCCGATTTAAAAAAATCTTTTTGCATTCAAAAAAGTAGAGTGCCCGTGTGGTCCCATAGAAATTTAATTAGGGTCCGGTTATCAATGTGGAAGATATTCCAAAAAAATACCACAAAAATCAGCATTTCAGCGAATATCTCCGGTATTATAATCCGTTTTTTAAAAATTCTTTTTGCATTCAAAAGAGTGGGGTGTCCCATTGGTCCCATAGAAATTTGGTTACGGTCTGGTCATCAATGTGAAAATTATTCAAGGAAATAAGGAGAAGGATCTCAGTTTGACCATATTTTTTTGTATACGTTACTGAATATCTCCGGTACTTATAATCCGATTTAAAAAAATCTTTTTGCATTCAAAAAAGTAGAGTGCCCGTGTGGTCCCATAGAAATTTAATTAGGGTCCGGTTATCAATGTGGAAGATATTCCAAAAAAATACCACAAAAATCAGCATTTCAGCGAATATCTCCGGTATTATAATCCGTTTTTTAAAAATTCTTTTTGCATTCAAAAGAGTGGGGTGTCCCATTGGTCCCATAGAAATTTGGTTACGGTCTGGTCATCAATGTGAAAATTATTCAAGGAAATAAGGAGAAGGATCTCAGTTTGACCATATTTTTTTGTATACGTTACTGAATATCTCCGGTACTTATAATCCGATTTAAAAAAATCTTTTTGCATTCAAAAAAGTAGAGTGCCCGTGTGGTCCCATAGAAATTTAATTAGGGTCCGGTTATCAATGTGGAAGATATTCCAAAAAAATACCACAAAAATCAGCATTTCAGCGAATATCTCCAGTATTATAATCCGTTTTTTAAAAATTCTTTTTGCATTCAAAAGAGTGGGGTGTCCCATTGGTCCCATAGAAATTTGGTTACGGTCTGGTCATCAATGTGAAAATTATTCAAGGAAATAAGGAGAAGGATCTCAGTTTGACCATATTTTTTTATATACGTTACTGAATATCTCCGGTACTTATAATCCGATTTAAAAAAATCTTGTTGCATTCAAAAAAGTAGAGTGCCCATGTGGTCCCATAGAAATTTAATTAGGGTCCAGTTATCAATGTGGAAGATATTCCAAAAAATACCACAAAAATCAGCATTTCAGCGAATATCTCCGGTATTATAATCCGTTTTTTAAAAATTCTTTTTGGTTCAAAAGAGTGGAGTGTCCCATTGGTCCCATAGAAATTTGGTTAAGGTCTGGTCATCAATGTGAAAGTTATTCAAGGAAATAAGGAGAAGGATCTCAGTTTGACCATATTTTTTTATATACGTTACTGAATATCTCCGGTACTTATAATCCAATTTAAAAAAATCTTTTTGCATTCAAAAAAGTAGAGTGCCCGTGTGGTCCCATAGAAATTTAATTAGGGTCCGGTTATCAATGTGGAAGATATTCCAAAAAATACCACAAAAATCAGCATTTCAGCGAATATCTCCGGTATTATAATCCGTTTTTTAAAAATTCTTTTTGGTTCAAAAGAGTGGAGTGTCCCATTGGTCCCATAGAAATTTGGTTAAGGTCTGGTCATCAATGTGAAAGTTATTCAAGGAAATAAGGAGAAGGATCTCAGTTTGACCATATTTTTTTGTATACGTTACTGAATATCTCCGGTACTTATAATCCGATTTAAAAAAATCTTTTTGCATTTAAAAAAGTAGAGTGCCCGTGTGGTCCCATAGAAATTTAATTAGGGTCCGGTTATCAATGTGGAAGATATTCCAAAAAATACCACAAAAATCAGCATTTCAGCGAATATCTCCGGTACTATAATCCGTTTTTTAAAAACTCTTTTTGCATTCAAAAGAGTGGAGTGTCCCATTGGTCCCATAGAAATGTGGTTAAGGTCTTGTCATCAATGTGAAAGTTATTCAAGGAAATAAGGAGAAAGATCTCAGTTTGACCATATTTTTTTTTTACGTTACTGAATATCTCCGGTACTTATAATCCGATTTAAAAAAATCTTTTTGCATTCAAAAAAGTAGAGTGCCCGTGTGGTCCCATAGAAATTTAATTAGGGTCCGGTTATCAATGTGGAAGATATTCCAAAAAAATACCACAAAAATCAGCATTTCAGCGAATATCTCCGGTATTATAATCCGTTTTTTAAAAATTCTTTTTGCATTCAAAAGAGTGGGGTGTCCCATTGGTCCCATAGAAATTTGGTTACGGTCTGGTCATCAATGTGAAAATTATTCAAGGAAATAAGGAGAAGGATCTCAGTTTGACCATATTTTTTTGTATACGTTACTGAATATCTCCGGTACTTATAATCCGATTTAAAAAAATCTTTTTGCATTCAAAAAAGTAGAGTGCCCGTGTGGTCCCATAGAAATTTAATTAGGGTCCGGTTATCAATGTGGAAGATATTCCAAAAAAATACCACAAAAATCAGCATTTCAGCGAATATCTCCGGTATTATAATCCGTTTTTTAAAAATTCTTTTTGCATTCAAAAGAGTGGGGTGTCCCATTGGTCCCATAGAAATTTGGTTACGGTCTGGTCATCAATGTGAAAATTATTCAAGGAAATAAGGAGAAGGATCTCAGTTTGACCATATTTTTTTGTATACGTTACTGAATATCTCCGGTACTTATAATCCGATTTAAAAAAATCTTTTTGCATTCAAAAAAGTAGAGTGCCCGTGTGGTCCCATAGAAATTTAATTAGGGTCCGGTTATCAATGTGGAAGATATTCCAAAAAAATACCACAAAAATCAGCATTTCAGCGAATATCTCCAGTATTATAATCCGTTTTTTAAAAATTCTTTTTGCATTCAAAAGAGTGGGGTGTCCCATTGGTCCCATAGAAATTTGGTTACGGTCTGGTCATCAATGTGAAAATTATTCAAGGAAATAAGGAGAAGGATCTCAGTTTGACCATATTTTTTTATATACGTTACTGAATATCTCCGGTACTTATAATCCGATTTAAAAAAATCTTGTTGCATTCAAAAAAGTAGAGTGCCCATGTGGTCCCATAGAAATTTAATTAGGGTCCAGTTATCAATGTGGAAGATATTCCAAAAAATACCACAAAAATCAGCATTTCAGCGAATATCTCCGGTATTATAATCCGTTTTTTAAAAATTCTTTTTGGTTCAAAAGAGTGGAGTGTCCCATTGGTCCCATAGAAATTTGGTTAAGGTCTGGTCATCAATGTGAAAGTTATTCAAGGAAATAAGGAGAAGGATCTCAGTTTGACCATATTTTTTTATATACGTTACTGAATATCTCCGGTACTTATAATCCAATTTAAAAAAATCTTTTTGCATTCAAAAAAGTAGAGTGCCCGTGTGGTCCCATAGAAATTTAATTAGGGTCCGGTTATCAATGTGGAAGATATTCCAAAAAATACCACAAAAATCAGCATTTCAGCGAATATCTCCGGTATTATAATCCGTTTTTTAAAAATTCTTTTTGGTTCAAAAGAGTGGAGTGTCCCATTGGTCCCATAGAAATTTGGTTAAGGTCTGGTCATCAATGTGAAAGTTATTCAAGGAAATAAGGAGAAGGATCTCAGTTTGACCATATTTTTTTGTATACGTTACTGAATATCTCCGGTACTTATAATCCGATTTAAAAAAATCTTTTTGCATTTAAAAAAGTAGAGTGCCCGTGTGGTCCCATAGAAATTTAATTAGGGTCCGGTTATCAATGTGGAAGATATTCCAAAAAATACCACAAAAATCAGCATTTCAGCGAATATCTCCGGTACTATAATCCGTTTTTTAAAAACTCTTTTTGCATTCAAAAGAGTGGAGTGTCCCATTGGTCCCATAGAAATTTGGTTAAGGTCTGGTCATCAATGTGAAAGTTATTCAAGGAAATAAGGAGAAGGATCTCAGTTTGACCATATTTTTTTGTATACGTTACTGAATATCTCCGGTACTTATAATCCAATTTAAAAAAATCTTTTTGCATTCAAAAAAGTAGAGTGCCCGTGTGGTCCCATAGAAATTTAATTAGGGTCCGGTTATCAATGTGGAAGATATTCCAAAAAATACCACAAAAATCAGCATTTCAGCGAATATCTCCGGTACTATAATCCGTTTTTTAAAAACTCTTTTTGCATTCAAAAGAGTGGAGTGTCCCATTGGTCCCATAGAAATTTGGTTAAGGTCTGGTCATCAATGTGAAAGTTATTCAAGGAAATAAGGAGAAGGATCTCAGTTTGACCATATTTTTTTATATACGTTACTGAATATCTCCGGTACTTATAATCCAATTTAAAAAAATCTTTTTGCATTCAAAAAAGTAGAGTGCCCGTGTGGTCCTATAGAAATTTAATTAGGGTCCGGTTATCAATGTGGAAGATATTCCAAAAAATACCACAAAAATCAGCATTTCAGCGAATATCTCCGGTATTATAATCCGTTTTTTAAAAATTCTTTTTGCATTCAAAAGAGTGGAGTGTCCCATTGGTCCCATAGAAATGTGGTTAAGGTCTGGTCATCAATGTGAAAGTTATTCAAGGAAATAAGGAGAAGGATCTCAGTTTGACCATATTTTTTTATATACGTTACTGAATATCTCCGGTACTTATAATCCGATTTAAAAAAATCTTTTTGCATTCAAAAAAGTAGAGTGCCCGTGTGGTCCCATAGAAATTTAATTAGGGTCCGGTTATCAATGTGGAAGATATTCCAAAAAATACCACAAAAATCAGCATTTCAGCGAATATCTCCGGTATTATAATCCGTTTTTTAAAAATTCTTTTTGTTCAAAAGAGTGGAGTGTCCCATTGGTCCCATAGAAATTTGGTTAAGGTCTGGTCATCAATGTGAAAGTTATTCAAGGAAATAAGGAGAAGGATCTCAGTTTGACCATATTTTTTTGTATACGTTACTGAATATCTCCGGTACTTATAATCCGATTTAAAAAAATCTTTTTGCATTCAAAAAAGTGGAGTGCCCGTGTGGTCCTATAGAAATTTAATTAGGGTCCGGTTATCAATGTGGAAGATATTCCAAAAAATACCACAAAAATCAGCATTTCAGCGAATATCTCCGGTATTATAATCCGTTTTTTAAAAATTCTTTTTGCATTCAAAAGAGTGGAGTGTCCCATTGGTCCCATAGAAATTTGGTTAAGGTCTGGTCATCAATGTGAAAGTTATTCAAGGAAATAAGGAGAAGGATCTCAGTTTGACCATATTTTTTTATATACGTTACTGAATATCTCCGGTACTTATAATCCGATTTAAAAAAATCTTTTTGCATTCAAAAAAGTAGAGTGCCCGTGTGGTCCTATAGAAATTTAATTAGGGTCCGGTTATCAATGTGGAAGATATTCCATAAAATACCACAAAAATCAGCATTTCAGCGAATTTCTCCGGTATTATAATCCGTTTTTTAAAAATTCTTTTTGCATTCAAAAGAGTGGAGTGTCCCATTGGTCCCATAGAAATTTGGTTAAGGTCTGGTCATCAATGTGAAAGTTATTCAAGGAAATAAGGAGAAGGATCTCAGTTTGACCATATTTTTTTATATACGTTACTGAATATCTCCGGTACTTATAATCCGATTTAAAAAAATCTTTTTGCATTCAAAAAAGTAGAGTGCCCGTGTGGTCCCATAGAAATTTAATTAGGGTCCGGTTATCAATGTGGAAGATATTCCAAAAAATACCACAAAAATCAGCATTTCAGCGAATATCTCCGGTATTATAATCCGTTTTTTAAAAATTCTTTTTGCATTCAAAAGAGTGGAGTGTCCCATTGGTCCCATAGAAATGTGGTTAAGGTCTGGTCATCAATGTGAAAGTTATTCAAGGAAATAAGGAGAAGGATCTCAGTTTGACCATATTTTTTTTTTACGTTACTGAATATCTCCGGTACTTATAATCCGATTTAAAAAAATCTTTTTGCATTCAAAAAAGTAGAGTGCCCGTGTGGTCCCATAGAAATTTAATTAGGGTCCGGTTATCAATGTGGAAGATATTCCAAAAAAATGCCACAAAAATCAGCATTTCAGCGAATATCTCCGGTACTATAATCCGTTTTTTAAAAATTCTTTTTGCATTCAAAAGAGTGGGGTGTCCCATTGGTCCCATAGAAATTTGGTTACGGTCTGGTCATCAATGTGAAAATTATTCAAGGAAATAAGGAGAAGGATCTCAGTTTGACCATATTTTTTTATATACGTTACTGAATATCTCCGGTACTTATAATCCGATTTAAAAAAATCTTGTTGCATTCAAAAAAGTAGAGTGCCCGTGTGGTCCCATAGAAATTTAATTAGGGTCCGGTTATCAATGTGGAAGATATTCCAAAAAATACCACAAAAATCAGCATTTCAGCGAATATCTCCGGTATTATAATCCGTTTTTTAAAAATTCTTTTTGGTTCAAAAGAGTGGAGTGTCCCATTGGTCCCATAGAAATTTGGTTAAGGTCTGGTCATCAATGTGAAAGTTATTCAAGGAAATAAGGAGAAGGATCTCAGTTTGACCATATTTTTTTGTATACGTTACTGAATATCTCCGGTACTTATAATCCGATTTAAAAAAATCTTTTTGCTTTCAAAAAAGTAGAGTGCCCGTGTGGTCCTATAGAAATTTAATTAGGGTCCGGTTATCAATGTGGAAGATATTCCAAAATATACCACAAAAATCAGCATTTCAGCGAATATCTCCGGTATTATAATCCGTTTTTTAAAAATTCTTTTTGCATTCAGAAGAGTGGAGTGTCCCATTGGTCCCATAGAAATTTGGTTAAGGTCTGGTCATCAATGTGAAAGTTATTCAAGGAAATAAGGAGAAGGATCTCAGTTTGACCATATTTTTTTATATACGTTACTGAATATCTCCGGTACTTATAATCCAATTTAAAAAAATCTTTTTGCATTCAAAAAAGTAGAGTGCCCGTGTGGTCCCATGGAAATTTAATTAGGGTCCGGTTATCAATGTGGAAGATATTCCAAAATATACCACAAAAATCAGCATTTCAGCGAATATCTCCGGTATTATAATCCGTTTTTTAAAAATTCTTTTTGCATTCAAAAGAGTGGAGTGTCCCATTGGTCCCATAGAAATTTGGTTAAGGTCTGGTCATCAATGTGAAAGTTATTCAAGGAAATAAGGAGAAGGATCTCAGTTTGACCATATTTTTTTATATACGTTACTGAATATCTCCGGTACTTATAATCCAATTTAAAAAAATCTTTTTGCATTCAAAAAAGTAGAGTGCCCGTGTGGTCCCATGGAAATTTAATTAGGGTCCGGTTATCAATGTGGAAGATATTCCAAAAAATACCACAAAAATCAGCATTTCAGCGAATATCTCCGGTATTATAATCCGTTTTTTAAAAATTCTTTTTGGTTCAAAAGAGTGGAGTGTCCCATTGGTCCCATAGAAATTTGGTTAAGGTCTGGTCATCACTGTGAAAGTTATTCAAGGAAATAAGGAGAAGGATCTCAGTTTGACCATATTTTTTTTATATACGTTACTGAATATCTCCGATACTTATAATCCGATTTAAAAAAATCTTTTTGCATTCAAAAAAGTAGAGTGCCCGTGTGGTCCCATAGAAATTTAATTAGGGTCCGGTTATCAATGTGGAAGATATTCCAAAAAATACCACAAAAATCAGCATTTCTGCGAATATCTCCGGTATTATAATCCGTTTTTTAAAAATTCTTTTTGCATTCAGAAGAGTGGAGTGTCCCATTGGTCCCATAGAAATGTGGTTAAGGTCTTGTCATCAATGTGAAAGTTATTCAAGGAAATAAGGAGAAGGATCTCAGTTTGACCATATTTTTTTTTTACGTTACTGAATATCTCCGGTACTTATAATCCGATTTAAAAAAATCTTTTTGCATTCAAAAAAGTAGAGTGCCCGTGTGGTCCCATAGAAATTTAATTAGGGTCCGGTTATCAATGTGGAAGATATTCCAAAAAAATACCACAAAAATCAGCATTTCAGCGAATATCTCCGGTATTATAATCCGTTTTTTAAAAATTCTTTTTGTTCAAAAGAGTGGAGTGTCCCATTGGTCCCATAGAAATTTGGTTAAGGTCTGGTCATCAATGTGAAAGTTATTCAAGGAAATAAGGAGAAGGATCTCAGTTTGACCATATTTTTTTGTATACGTTACTGAATATCTCCGGTACTTATAATCCGATTTAAAAAAATCTTTTTGCATTCAAAAAAGTGGAGTGCCCGTGTGGTCCTATAGAAATTTAATTAGGGTCCGGTTATCAATGTGGAAGATATTCCAAAAAATACCACAAAAATCAGCATTTCAGCGAATATCTCCGGTATTATAATCCGTTTTTTAAAAATTCTTTTTGCATTCAAAAGAGTGGAGTGTCCCATTGGTCCCATAGAAATTTGGTTAAGGTCTGGTCATCAATGTGAAAGTTATTCAAGGAAATAAGGAGAAGGATCTCAGTTTGACCATATTTTTTTATATACGTTACTGAATATCTCCGGTACTTATAATCCGATTTAAAAAAATCTTTTTGCATTCAAAAAAGTAGAGTGCCCGTGTGGTCCTATAGAAATTTAATTAGGGTCCGGTTATCAATGTGGAAGATATTCCATAAAATACCACAAAAATCAGCATTTCAGCGAATTTCTCCGGTATTATAATCCGTTTTTTAAAAATTCTTTTTGCATTCAAAAGAGTGGAGTGTCCCATTGGTCCCATAGAAATTTGGTTAAGGTCTGGTCATCAATGTGAAAGTTATTCAAGGAAATAAGGAGAAGGATCTCAGTTTGACCATATTTTTTTATATACGTTACTGAATATCTCCGGTACTTATAATCCGATTTAAAAAAATCTTTTTGCATTCAAAAAAGTAGAGTGCCCGTGTGGTCCCATAGAAATTTAATTAGGGTCCGGTTATCAATGTGGAAGATATTCCAAAAAATACCACAAAAATCAGCATTTCAGCGAATATCTCCGGTATTATAATCCGTTTTTTAAAAATTCTTTTTGCATTCAAAAGAGTGGAGTGTCCCATTGGTCCCATAGAAATGTGGTTAAGGTCTGGTCATCAATGTGAAAGTTATTCAAGGAAATAAGGAGAAGGATCTCAGTTTGACCATATTTTTTTTTTACGTTACTGAATATCTCCGGTACTTATAATCCGATTTAAAAAAATCTTTTTGCATTCAAAAAAGTAGAGTGCCCGTGTGGTCCCATAGAAATTTAATTAGGGTCCGGTTATCAATGTGGAAGATATTCCAAAAAAATGCCACAAAAATCAGCATTTCAGCGAATATCTCCGGTATTATAATCCGTTTTTTAAAAATTCTTTTTGCATTCAAAAGAGTGGGGTGTCCCATTGGTCCCATAGAAATTTGGTTACGGTCTGGTCATCAATGTGAAAATTATTCAAGGAAATAAGGAGAAGGATCTCAGTTTGACCATATTTTTTTATATACGTTACTGAATATCTCCGGTACTTATAATCCGATTTAAAAAAATCTTGTTGCATTCAAAAAAGTAGAGTGCCCGTGTGGTCCCATAGAAATTTAATTAGGGTCCGGTTATCAATGTGGAAGATATTCCAAAAAATACCACAAAAATCAGCATTTCAGCGAATATCTCCGGTATTATAATCCGTTTTTTAAAAATTCTTTTTGGTTCAAAAGAGTGGAGTGTCCCATTGGTCCCATAGAAATTTGGTTAAGGTCTGGTCATCAATGTGAAAGTTATTCAAGGAAATAAGGAGAAGGATCTCAGTTTGACCATATTTTTTTGTATACGTTACTGAATATCTCCGGTACTTATAATCCGATTTAAAAAAATCTTTTTGCATTCAAAAAAGTAGAGTGCCCGTGTGGTCCTATAGAAATTTAATTAGGGTCCGGTTATCAATGTGGAAGATATTCCAAAATATACCACAAAAATCAGCATTTCAGCGAATATCTCCGGTATTATAATCCGTTTTTTAAAAATTCTTTTTGCATTCAAAAGAGTGGAGTGTCCCATTGGTCCCATAGAAATTTGGTTAAGGTCTGGTCATCAATGTGAAAGTTATTCAAGGAAATAAGGAGAAGGATCTCAGTTTGACCATATTTTTTTATATACGTTACTGAATATCTCCGGTACTTATAATCCAATTTAAAAAAATCTTTTTGCATTCAAAAAAGTAGAGTGCCCGTGTGGTCCCATGGAAATTTAATTAGGGTCCGGTTATCAATGTGGAAGATATTCCAAAAAATACCACAAAAATCAGCATTTCAGCGAATATCTCCGGTATTATAATCCGTTTTTTAAAAATTCTTTTTGGTTCAAAAGAGTGGAGTGTCCCATTGGTCCCATAGAAATTTGGTTAAGGTCTGGTCATCACTGTGAAAGTTATTCAAGGAAATAAGGAGAAGGATCTCAGTTTGACCATATTTTTTTTATATACGTTACTGAATATCTCCGATACTTATAATCCGATTTAAAAAAATCTTTTTGCATTCAAAAAAGTAGAGTGCCCGTGTGGTCCCATAGAAATTTAATTAGGGTCCGGTTATCAATGTGGAAGATATTCCAAAAAATACCACAAAAATCAGCATTTCTGCGAATATCTCCGGTATTATAATCCGTTTTTTAAAAATTCTTTTTGCATTCAAAAGAGTGGAGTGTCCCATTGGTCCCATAGAAATTTGGTTAAGGTCTGGTCATCAATGTGAAAGTTATTCAAGGAAATAAGGAGAAGGATCTCAGTTTGACCATATTTTTTTGTATACGTTACTGAATATCTCCGGTACTTATAATCCGATTTAAAAAAATCTTTTTGCATTCAAAAAAGTAGAGTGCCCGTGTGGTCCTATAGAAATTTAATTAGGGTCCGGTTATCAATGTGGAAGATATTCCATAAAATACCACAAAAATCAGCATTTCAGCGAATTTCTCCGGTATTATAATCCGTTTTTTAAAAACTCTTTTTGCATTCAAAAGAGTGGAGTGTCCCATTGGTCCCATAGAAATTTGGTTAAGGTCTGGTCATCAATGTGAAAGTTATTCAAGGAAATAAGGAGAAGGATCTCAGTTTGACCATATTTTTTTGTATACGTTACTGAATATCTCCGGTACTTATAATCCAATTTAAAAAAATCTTTTTGCATTCAAAAAAGTAGAGTGCCCGTGTGGTCCCATAGAAATTTAATTAGGGTCCGGTTATCAATGTGGAAGATATTCCAAAAAATACCACAAAAATCAGCATTTCAGCGAATATCTCCGGTACTATAATCCGTTTTTTAAAAACTCTTTTTGCATTCAAAAGAGTGGAGTGTCCCATTGGTCCCATAGAAATTTGGTTAAGGTCTGGTCATCAATGTGAAAGTTATTCAAGGAAATAAGGAGAAGGATCTCAGTTTGACCATATTTTTTTATATACGTTACTGAATATCTCCGGTACTTATAATCCAATTTAAAAAAATCTTTTTGCATTCAAAAAAGTAGAGTGCCCGTGTGGTCCCATAGAAATTTAATTAGGGTCCGGTTATCAATGTGGAAGATATTCCAAAAAAATACCACAAAAATCAGCATTTCAGCGAATATCTCCGGTACTATAATCCGTTTTTTAAAAATTCTTTTTGCATTCAAAAGAGTGGAGTGTCCCATTGGTCCCATAGAAATGTGGTTAAGGTCTTGTCATCAATGTGAAAGTTATTCAAGGAAATAAGGAGAAGGATCTCAGTTTGACCATATTTTTTTTTTACGTTACTGAATATCTCCGGTACTTATAATCCGATTTAAAAAAATCTTTTTGCATTCAAAAAAGTAGAGTGCCCGTGTGGTCCCATAGAAATTTAATTAGGGTCCGGTTATCAATGTGGAAGATATTCCAAAAAAATACCACAAAAATCAGCATTTCAGCGAATATCTCCGGTATTATAATCCGTTTTTTAAAAATTCTTTTTGCATTCAAAAGAGTGGAGTGTCCCATTGGTCCCATAGAAATTTGGTTAAGGTCTGGTCATCAATGTGAAAGTTATTCAAGGAAATAAGGAGAAGGATCTCAGTTTGACCATATTTTTTTGTATACGTTACTGAATATCTCCGGTACTTATAATCCGATTTAAAAAAATCTTTTTGCATTCAAAAAAGTAGAGTGCCCGTGTGGTCCTATAGAAATTTAATTAGGGTCCGGTTATCAATGTGGAAGATATTCCATAAAATACCACAAAAATCAGCATTTCAGCGAATTTCTCCGGTATTATAATCCGTTTTTTAAAAACTCTTTTTGCATTCAAAAGAGTGGAGTGTCCCATTGGTCCCATAGAAATTTGGTTAAGGTCTGGTCATCAATGTGAAAGTTATTCAAGGAAATAAGGAGAAGGATCTCAGTTTGACCATATTTTTTTGTATACGTTACTGAATATCTCCGGTACTTATAATCCAATTTAAAAAAATCTTTTTGCATTCAAAAAAGTAGAGTGCCCGTGTGGTCCCATAGAAATTTAATTAGGGTCCGGTTATCAATGTGGAAGATATTCCAAAAAATACCACAAAAATCAGCATTTCAGCGAATATCTCCGGTACTATAATCCGTTTTTTAAAAACTCTTTTTGCATTCAAAAGAGTGGAGTGTCCCATTGGTCCCATAGAAATTTGGTTAAGGTCTGGTCATCAATGTGAAAGTTATTCAAGGAAATAAGGAGAAGGATCTCAGTTTGACAATATTTTTTTATATACGTTACTGAATATCTCCGGTACTTATAATCCAATTTAAAAAAATCTTTTTGCATTCAAAAAAGTAGAGTGCCCGTGTGGTCCCATAGAAATTTAATTAGGGTCCGGTTATCAATGTGGAAGATATTCCAAAAAATACCACAAAAATCAGCATTTCAGCGAATATCTCCGGTATTATAATCCGTTTTTTAAAAATTCTTTTTGGTTCAAAAGAGTGGAGTGTCCCATTGGTCCCATAGAAATTTGGTTAAGGTCTGGTCATCAATGTAAAAGTTATTCAAGGAAATAAGGAGAAGGATCTCAGTTTGACCATATTTTTTTATATACGTTACTGAATATCTCCGGTACTTATAATCCAATTTAAAAAAATCTTTTTGCATTCAAAAAAGTAGAGTGCCCGTGTGGTCCCATAGAAATTTAATTAGGGTCCGGTTATCAATGTGGAAGATATTCCAAAAAATACCACAAAAATCAGCATTTCAGCGAATATCTCCGGTATTATAATCCGTTTTTTAAAAATTCTTTTTGCATTCAAAAAAATGGAGTGTCCCATTGGTCCCATAGAAATTTGGTTAAGGTCTGGTCATCAATGTGAAAGTTATTCAAGGAAATAAGGAGAAGCATCTCAGTTTGACCATATTTTTTTGTATACGTTACTGAATATCTCCGGTACTTATAATCCGATTTAAAAAAATCTTTTTGCATTTAAAAAAGTAGAGTGCCCGTGTGGTCCCATAGAAATTTAATTAGGGTCCGGTTATCAATGTGGAAGATATTCCAAAAAATACCACAAAAATCAGCATTTCAGCGAATATCTCCGGTACTATAATCCGTTTTTTAAAAACTCTTTTTGCATTCAAAAGAGTGGAGTGTCCCATTGGTCCCATAGAAATTTGGTTAAGGTCTGGTCATTAATGTGAAAGTTATTCAAGGAAATAAGGAGAAGGATCTCAGTTTGACCATATTTTTTTGTATACGTTACTGAATATCTCCGGTACTTATAATCCAATTTAAAAAAATCTTTTTGCATTCAGAAAAGTAGAGTGCCCGTGTGGTCCCATAGAAATTTAATTAGGGTCCGGTTATCAATGTGGAAGATATTCCAAAAAATACCACAAAAATCAGCATTTCAGCGAATATCTCCGGTACTATAATCCGTTTTTTAAAAACTCTTTTTGCATTCAAAAGAGTGGAGTGTCCCATTGGTCCCATAGAAATTTGGTTAAGGTCTGGTCATCAATGTGAAAGTTATTCAAGGAAATAAGGAGAAGGATCTCAGTTTGACCATATTTTTTTATATACGTTACTGAATATCTCCGGTACTTATAATCCAATTTAAAAAAATCTTTTTGCATTCAAAAAAGTAGAGTGCCCGTGTGGTCCCATAGAAATTTAATTAGGGTCCGGTTATCAATGTGGAAGATATTCCAAAAAATACCACAAAAATCAGCATTTCAGCGAATATCTCCGGTATTATAATCCGTTTTTTAAAAATTCTTTTTGGTTCAAAAGAGTGGAGTGTCCCATTGGTCCCATAGAAATTTGGTTAAGGTCTGGTCATCAATGTGAAAGTTATTCAAGGAAATAAGGAGAAGGATCTCAGTTTGACCATATTTTTTTATATACGTTACTGAATATCTCCGGTACTTATAATCCGATTTAAAAAAATCTTTTTGCATTCAAAAAAGTAGAGTGCCCGTGTGGTCCTATAGAAATTTAATTAGGGTCCGGTTATCAATGTGGAAGATATTCCATAAAATACCACAAAAATCAGCATTTCAGCGAATTTCTCCGGTATTATAATCCGTTTTTTAAAAATTCTTTTTGCATTCAAAAGAGTGGAGTGTCCCATTGGTACCATAGAAATTTGGTTAAGGTCTGGTCATCAATGTGAAAGTTATTCAAGGAAATAAGGAGAAGGATCTCAGTTTGACCATATTTTTTTATATACGTTACTGAATATCTCCGGTACTTATAATCCGATTTAAAAAAATCTTTTTGCATTCAAAAAAGTAGAGTGCCCGTGTGGTCCTATAGAAATTTAATTAGGGTCCGGTTATCAATGTGGAAGATATTCCAAAAAATACCACAAAAATCAGCATTTCAGCGAATATCTCCGGTATTATAATCCGTTTTTTAAAAATTCTTTTTGCATTCAAAAGAGTGGAGTGTCCCATTGGTCCCATAGAAATTTGGTTAAGGTCTGGTCATCAATGTGAAAGTTATTCAAGGAAATAAGGAGAAGGATCTCAGTTTGACCATATTTTTTTATATACGTTACTGAATATCTCCGGTACTTATAATCCAATTTAAAAAAATCTTTTTGCATTCAAAAAAGTAGAGTGCCTGTGTGGTCCTATAGAAATTTAATTAGGGTCCGGTTATCAATGTGGAAGATATTCCAAAAAATACCACAAAAATCAGCATTTCAGCGAATATCTCCGGTATTATAATCCGTTTTTTAAAAATTCTTTTTGCATTCAAAAGAGTGGAGTGTCCCATTGGTCCCATAGAAATTTGGTTAAGGTCTGGTCATCAATGTGAAAGTTATTCAAGGAAATAAGGAGAAGGATCTCAGTTTGACCATATTTTTTTATATACGTTACTGAATATCCCCGGTACTTATAATCCAATTTAAAAAAATCTTTTTGCATTCAAAAAAGTAGAGTGCCCGTGTGGTCCCATAGAAATTTAATTAGGGTCCGGTTATCAATGTGGAAGATATTCCAAAAAATACCACAAAAATCAGCATTTCAGCGAATATCTCCGGTATTATAATCCGTTTTTTAAAAATTCTTTTTGGTTCAAAAGAGTGGAGTGTCCCATTGGTCCCATAGAAATTTGGTTAAGGTCTGGTCATCAATGTGAAAGTTATTCAAGGAAATAAGGAGAAGGATCTCAGTTTGACCATATTTTTTTATATACGTTACTGAATATCTCCGGTACTTATAATCCGATTTAAAAAAATCTTTTTGCATTCAAAAAAGTAGAGTGCCTGTGTGGTCCTATAGAAATTTAATTAGGGTCCGGTTATCAATGTGGAAGATATTCCAAAAAATACCACAAAAATCAGCATTTCAGCGAATATCTCCGGTATTATAATCCGTTTTTTAAAAATTCTTTTTGCATTCAAAAGAGTGGAGTGTCCCATTGGTCCCATAGAAATTTGGTTAAGGTCTGGTCATTAATGTGAATGTTATTCAAGGAAATAAGGAGAAGGATCTCAGTTTGACCATATTTTTTTGTATACGTTACTGAATATCTCCGGTACTTATAATCCAATTTAAAAAAATCTTTTTGCATTCAAAAAAGTAGAGTGCCCGTGTGGTCCCATAGAAATTTAATTAGGGTCCGGTTATCAATGTGGAAGATATTCCAAAAAATACCACAAAAATCAGCATTTCAGCGAATATCTCCGGTATTATAATCCGTTTTTTAAAAATTCTTTTTGGTTCAAAAGAGTGGAGTGTCCCATTGGTCCCATAGAAATTTGGTTAAGGTCTGGTCATCAATGTGAAAGTTATTCAAGGAAATAAGGAGAAGGATCTCAGTTTGACCATATTTTTTTGTATACGTTACTGAATATCTCCGGTACTTATAATCCGATTTAAAAAAATCTTTTTGCATTCAAAAAAGTAGAGTGCCCGTGTGGTCCTATAGAAATTTAATTAGGGTCCGGTTATCAATGTGGAAGATATTCCAAAAAATACCACAAAAATCAGCATTTCAGCGAATATCTCCGGTATTATAATCCGTTTTTTAAAAATTCTTTTTGCATTCAAAAGAGTGGAGTGTCCCATTGGTCCCATAGAAATTTGGTTAAGGTCTGGTCATCAATGTGAAAGTTATTCAAGGAAATAAGGAGAAGGATCTCAGTTTGACCATATTTTTTTGTATACGTTACTGAATATCTCCGGTACTTATAATCCGATTTAAAAAAATCTTTTTGCATTCAAAAAAGTAGAGTGCCCGTGTGGTCCTATAGAAATTTAATTAGGGTCCGGTTATCAATGTGGAAGATATTCCATAAAATACCACAAAAATCAGCATTTCAGCGAATTTCTCCGGTATTATAATCCGTTTTTTAAAAATTCTTTTTGCATTCAAAAGAGTGGAGTGTCCCATTGGTCCCATAGAAATTTGGTTAAGGTCTGGTCATCAATGTGAAAGTTATTCAAGGAAATAAGGAGAAGGATCTCAGTTTGACCATATTTTTTTATATACGTTACTGAATATCTCCGGTACTTATAATCCAATTTAAAAAAATCTTTTTGCATTCAAAAAAGTAGAGTGCCCGTGTGGTCCCATAGAAATTTAATTAGGGTCCGGTTATCAATGTGGAAGATATTCCAAAAAATACCACAAAAATCAGCATTTCAGCGAATATCTCCGGTATTATAATCCGTTTTTTAAAAATTCTTTTTGCATTCAAAAGAGTGGAGTGTCCCATTGGTACCATAGAAATTTGGTTAAGGTCTGGTCATCAATGTGAAAGTTATTCAAGGAAATAAGGAGAAGGATCTCAGTTTGACCATATTTTTTTATATACGTTACTGAATATCTCCGGTACTTATAATCCGATTTAAAAAAATCTTTTTGCATTCAAAAAAGTAGAGTGCCCGTGTGGTCCTATAGAAATTTAATTAGGGTCCGGTTATCAATGTGGAAGATATTCCAAAAAATACCACAAAAATCAGCATTTCAGCGAATATCTCCGGTATTATAATCCGTTTTTTAAAAATTCTTTTTGCATTCAAAAGAGTGGAGTGTCCCATTGGTCCCATAGAAATTTGGTTAAGGTCTGGTCATTAATGTGAAAGTTATTCAAGGAAATAAGGAGAAGGATCTCAGTTTGACCATATTTTTTTGTATACGTTACTGAATATCTCCGGTACTTATAATCCAATTTAAAAAAATCTTTTTGCATTCAAAAAAGTAGAGTGCCCGTGTGGTCCCATAGAAATTTAATTAGGGTCCGGTTATCAATGTGGAAGATATTCCAAAAAATACCACAAAAATCAGCATTTCAGCGAATATCTCCGGTATTATAATCCGTTTTTTAAAAATTCTTTTTGGTTCAAAAGAGTGGAGTGTCCCATTGGTCCCATAGAAATTTGGTTAAGGTCTGGTCATCAATGTGAAAGTTATTCAAGGAAATAAGGAGAAGGATCTCAGTTTGACCATATTTTTTTGTATACGTTACTGAATATCTCCGGTACTTATAATCCGATTTAAAAAAATCTTTTTGCATTCAAAAAAGTAGAGTGCCCGTGTGGTCCTATAGAAATTTAATTAGGGTCCGGTTATCAATGTGGAAGATATTCCAAAAAATACCACAAAAATCAGCATTTCAGCGAATATCTCCGGTATTATAATCCGTTTTTTAAAAATTCTTTTTGCATTCAAAAGAGTGGAGTGTCCCATTGGTCCCATAGAAATTTGGTTAAGGTCTGGTCATCAATGTGAAAGTTATTCAAGGAAATAAGGAGAAGGATCTCAGTTTGACCATATTTTTTTGTATACGTTACTGAATATCTCCGGTACTTATAATCCGATTTAAAAAAATCTTTTTGCATTCAAAAAAGTAGAGTGCCCGTGTGGTCCTATAGAAATTTAATTAGGGTCCGGTTATCAATGTGGAAGATATTCCATAAAATACCACAAAAATCAGCATTTCAGCGAATTTCTCCGGTATTATAATCCGTTTTTTAAAAATTCTTTTTGCATTCAAAAGAGTGGAGTGTCCCATTGGTCCCATAGAAATTTGGTTAAGGTCTGGTCATCAATGTGAAAGTTATTCAAGGAAATAAGGAGAAGGATCTCAGTTTGACCATATTTTTTTATATACGTTACTGAATATCTCCGGTACTTATAATCCAATTTAAAAAAATCTTTTTGCATTCAAAAAAGTAGAGTGCCCGTGTGGTCCCATAGAAATTTAATTAGGGTCCGGTTATCAATGTGGAAGATATTCCAAAAAATACCACAAAAATCAGCATTTCAGCGAATATCTCCGGTATTATAATCCGTTTTTTAAAAATTCTTTTTGCATTCAAAAGAGTGGAGTGTCCCATTGGTACCATAGAAATTTGGTTAAGGTCTGGTCATCAATGTGAAAGTTATTCAAGGAAATAAGGAGAAGGATCTCAGTTTGACCATATTTTTTTATATACGTTACTGAATATCTCCGGTACTTATAATCCGATTTAAAAAAATCTTTTTGCATTCAAAAAAGTAGAGTGCCCGTGTGGTCCTATAGAAATTTAATTAGGGTCCGGTTATCAATGTGGAAGATATTCCAAAAAATACCACAAAAATCAGCATTTCAGCGAATATCTCCGGTATTATAATCCGTTTTTTAAAAATTCTTTTTGCATTCAAAAGAGTGGAGTGTCCCATTGGTCCCATAGAAATTTGGTTAAGGTCTGGTCATCAATGTGAAAGTTATTCAAGGAAATAAGGAGAAGGATCTCAGTTTGACCATATTTTTTTGTATACGTTACTGAATATCTCCGGTACTTATAATCCGATTTAAAAAAATCTTTTTGCATTCAAAAAAGTAGAGTGCCCGTGTGGTCCTATAGAAATTTAATTAGGGTCCGGTTATCAATGTGGAAGATATTCCATAAAATACCACAAAAATCAGCATTTCAGCGAATTTCTCCGGTATTATAATCCGTTTTTTAAAAATTCTTTTTGCATTCAAAAGAGTGGAGTGTCCCATTGGTCCCATAGAAATTTGGTTAAGGTCTGGTCATCAATGTGAAAGTTATTCAAGGAAATAAGGAGAAGGATCTCAGTTTGACCATATTTTTTTATATACGTTACTGAATATCTCCGGTACTTATAATCCAATTTAAAAAAATCTTTTTGCATTCAAAAAAGTAGAGTGCCCGTGTGGTCCCATAGAAATTTAATTAGGGTCCGGTTATCAATGTGGAAGATATTCCAAAAAATACCACAAAAATCAGCATTTCAGCGAATATCTCCGGTATTATAATCCGTTTTTTAAAAATTCTTTTTGCATTCAAAAGAGTGGAGTGTCCCATTGGTACCATAGAAATTTGGTTAAGGTCTGGTCATCAATGTGAAAGTTATTCAAGGAAATAAGGAGAAGGATCTCAGTTTGACCATATTTTTTTATATACGTTACTGAATATCTCCGGTACTTATAATCCGATTTAAAAAAATCTTTTTGCATTCAAAAAAGTAGAGTGCCCGTGTGGTCCTATAGAAATTTAATTAGGGTCCGGTTATCAATGTGGAAGATATTCCAAAAAATACCACAAAAATCAGCATTTCAGCGAATATCTCCGGTATTATAATCCGTTTTTTAAAAATTCTTTTTGCATTCAAAAGAGTGGAGTGTCCCATTGGTCCCATAGAAATGTGGTTAAGGTCTGGTCATCAATGTGAAAGTTATTCAAGGAAATAAGGAGAAGGATCTCAGTTTGACCATATTTTTTTATATACGTTACTGAATATCTCCGGTACTTATAATCCGATTTAAAAAAATCTTTTTGCATTCAAAAAAGTAGAGTGCCTGTGTGGTCCTATAGAAATTTAATTAGGGTCCGGTTATCAATGTGGAAGATATTCCAAAAAATACCACAAAAATCAGCATTTCAGCGAATATCTCCGGTATTATAATCCGTTTTTTAAAAATTCTTTTTGCATTCAAAAGAGTGGAGTGTCCCATTGGTCCCATAGAAATTTGGTTAAGGTCTGGTCATCAATGTGAAAGTTATTCAAGGAAATAAGGAGAAGGATCTCAGTTTGACCATATTTTTTTATATACGTTACTGAATATCCCCGGTACTTATAATCCAATTTAAAAAAATCTTTTTGCATTCAAAAAAGTAGAGTGCCCGTGTGGTCCCATAGAAATTTAATTAGGGTCCGGTTATCAATGTGGAAGATATTCCAAAAAATACCACAAAAATCAGCATTTCAGCGAATATCTCCGGTACTATAATCCGTTTTTTAAAAACTCTTTTTGCATTCAAAAGAGTGGAGTGTCCCATTGGTCCCATAGAAATTTGGTTAAGGTCTGGTCATCAATGTGAAAGTTATTCAAGGAAATAAGGAGAAGGATCTCAGTTTGACCATATTTTTTTATATACGTTACTGAATATCTCCGGTACTTATAATCCAATTTAAAAAAATCTTTTTGCATTCAAAAAAGTAGAGTGCCCGTGTGGTCCCATAGAAATTTAATTAGGGTCCGGTTATCAATGTGGAAGATATTCCAAAAAATACCACAAAAATCAGCATTTCAGCGAATATCTCCGGTATTATAATCCGTTTTTTAAAAATTCTTTTTGCATTCAAAAGAGTGGAGTGTCCCATTGGTCCCATAGAAATTTGGTTAAGGTCTGGTCATTAATGTGAAAGTTATTCAAGGAAATAAGGAGAAGGATCTCAGTTTGACCATATTTTTTTGTATACGTTACTGAATATCTCCGGTACTTATAATCCAATTTAAAAAAATCTTTTTGCATTCAAAAAAGTAGAGTGCCCGTGTGGTCCCATAGAAATTTAATTAGGGTCCGGTTATCAATGTGGAAGATATTCCAAAAAATACCACAAAAATCAGCATTTCAGCGAATATCTCCGGTATTATAATCCGTTTTTTAAAAATTCTTTTTGGTTCAAAAGAGTGGAGTGTCCCATTGGTCCCATAGAAATTTGGTTAAGGTCTGGTCATCAATGTGAAAGTTATTCAAGGAAATAAGGAGAAGGATCTCAGTTTGACCATATTTTTTTGTATACGTTACTGAATATCTCCGGTACTTATAATCCGATTTAAAAAAATCTTTTTGCATTCAAAAAAGTAGAGTGCCCGTGTGGTCCTATAGAAATTTAATTAGGGTCCGGTTATCAATGTGGAAGATATTCCAAAAAATACCACAAAAATCAGCATTTCAGCGAATATCTCCGGTATTATAATCCGTTTTTTAAAAATTCTTTTTGCATTCAAAAGAGTGGAGTGTCCCATTGGTCCCATAGAAATTTGGTTAAGGTCTGGTCATCAATGTGAAAGTTATTCAAGGAAATAAGGAGAAGGATCTCAGTTTGACCATATTTTTTTGTATACGTTACTGAATATCTCCGGTACTTATAATCCGATTTAAAAAAATCTTTTTGCATTCAAAAAAGTAGAGTGCCCGTGTGGTCCTATAGAAATTTAATTAGGGTCCGGTTATCAATGTGGAAGATATTCCATAAAATACCACAAAAATCAGCATTTCAGCGAATTTCTCCGGTATTATAATCCGTTTTTTAAAAATTCTTTTTGCATTCAAAAGAGTGGAGTGTCCCATTGGTCCCATAGAAATTTGGTTAAGGTCTGGTCATCAATGTGAAAGTTATTCAAGGAAATAAGGAGAAGGATCTCAGTTTGACCATATTTTTTTATATACGTTACTGAATATCTCCGGTACTTATAATCCAATTTAAAAAAATCTTTTTGCATTCAAAAAAGTAGAGTGCCCGTGTGGTCCCATAGAAATTTAATTAGGGTCCGGTTATCAATGTGGAAGATATTCCAAAAAATACCACAAAAATCAGCATTTCAGCGAATATCTCCGGTATTATAATCCGTTTTTTAAAAATTCTTTTTGCATTCAAAAGAGTGGAGTGTCCCATTGGTACCATAGAAATTTGGTTAAGGTCTGGTCATCAATGTGAAAGTTATTCAAGGAAATAAGGAGAAGGATCTCAGTTTGACCATATTTTTTTATATACGTTACTGAATATCTCCGGTACTTATAATCCGATTTAAAAAAATCTTTTTGCATTCAAAAAAGTAGAGTGCCCGTGTGGTCCTATAGAAATTTAATTAGGGTCCGGTTATCAATGTGGAAGATATTCCAAAAAATACCACAAAAATCAGCATTTCAGCGAATATCTCCGGTATTATAATCCGTTTTTTAAAAATTCTTTTTGCATTCAAAAGAGTGGAGTGTCCCATTGGTCCCATAGAAATTTGGTTAAGGTCTGGTCATTAATGTGAAAGTTATTCAAGGAAATAAGGAGAAGGATCTCAGTTTGACCATATTTTTTTGTATACGTTACTGAATATCTCCGGTACTTATAATCCAATTTAAAAAAATCTTTTTGCATTCAAAAAAGTAGAGTGCCCGTGTGGTCCCATAGAAATTTAATTAGGGTCCGGTTATCAATGTGGAAGATATTCCAAAAAATACCACAAAAATCAGCATTTCAGCGAATATCTCCGGTATTATAATCCGTTTTTTAAAAATTCTTTTTGGTTCAAAAGAGTGGAGTGTCCCATTGGTCCCATAGAAATTTGGTTAAGGTCTGGTCATCAATGTGAAAGTTATTCAAGGAAATAAGGAGAAGGATCTCAGTTTGACCATATTTTTTTGTATACGTTACTGAATATCTCCGGTACTTATAATCCGATTTAAAAAAATCTTTTTGCATTCAAAAAAGTAGAGTGCCCGTGTGGTCCTATAGAAATTTAATTAGGGTCCGGTTATCAATGTGGAAGATATTCCAAAAAATACCACAAAAATCAGCATTTCAGCGAATATCTCCGGTATTATAATCCGTTTTTTAAAAATTCTTTTTGCATTCAAAAGAGTGGAGTGTCCCATTGGTCCCATAGAAATTTGGTTAAGGTCTGGTCATCAATGTGAAAGTTATTCAAGGAAATAAGGAGAAGGATCTCAGTTTGACCATATTTTTTTGTATACGTTACTGAATATCTCCGGTACTTATAATCCGATTTAAAAAAATCTTTTTGCATTCAAAAAAGTAGAGTGCCCGTGTGGTCCTATAGAAATTTAATTAGGGTCCGGTTATCAATGTGGAAGATATTCCATAAAATACCACAAAAATCAGCATTTCAGCGAATTTCTCCGGTATTATAATCCGTTTTTTAAAAATTCTTTTTGCATTCAAAAGAGTGGAGTGTCCCATTGGTCCCATAGAAATTTGGTTAAGGTCTGGTCATCAATGTGAAAGTTATTCAAGGAAATAAGGAGAAGGATCTCAGTTTGACCATATTTTTTTATATACGTTACTGAATATCTCCGGTACTTATAATCCAATTTAAAAAAATCTTTTTGCATTCAAAAAAGTAGAGTGCCCGTGTGGTCCCATAGAAATTTAATTAGGGTCCGGTTATCAATGTGGAAGATATTCCAAAAAATACCACAAAAATCAGCATTTCAGCGAATATCTCCGGTATTATAATCCGTTTTTTAAAAATTCTTTTTGCATTCAAAAGAGTGGAGTGTCCCATTGGTACCATAGAAATTTGGTTAAGGTCTGGTCATCAATGTGAAAGTTATTCAAGGAAATAAGGAGAAGGATCTCAGTTTGACCATATTTTTTTATATACGTTACTGAATATCTCCGGTACTTATAATCCGATTTAAAAAAATCTTTTTGCATTCAAAAAAGTAGAGTGCCCGTGTGGTCCTATAGAAATTTAATTAGGGTCCGGTTATCAATGTGGAAGATATTCCAAAAAATACCACAAAAATCAGCATTTCAGCGAATATCTCCGGTATTATAATCCGTTTTTTAAAAATTCTTTTTGCATTCAAAAGAGTGGAGTGTCCCATTGGTCCCATAGAAATTTGGTTAAGGTCTGGTCATCAATGTGAAAGTTATTCAAGGAAA
The DNA here is from genome assembly GCA_964028335.1 of Altica lythri. Classification (NCBI taxonomy): domain Eukaryota; kingdom Metazoa; phylum Arthropoda; class Insecta; order Coleoptera; family Chrysomelidae; genus Altica; species Altica lythri. Next base: position 94,117,339 of record OZ034800.1, on the reverse strand, counting down.
TAAGGAGAAGGATCTCAGTTTGACCATATTTTTTTGTATACGTTACTGAATATCTCCGGTACTTATAATCCGATTTAAAAAAATCTTTTTGCATTCAAAAAAGTAGAGTGCCCGTGTGGTCCTATAGAAATTTAATTAGGGTCCGGTTATCAATGTGGAAGATATTCCATAAAATACCACAAAAATCAGCATTTCAGCGAATTTCTCCGGTATTATAATCCGTTTTTTAAAAATTCTTTTTGCATTCAAAAGAGTGGAGTGTCCCATTGGTCCCATAGAAATTTGGTTAAGGTCTGGTCATCAATGTGAAAGTTATTCAAGGAAATAAGGAGAAGGATCTCAGTTTGACCATATTTTTTTATATACGTTACTGAATATCTCCGGTACTTATAATCCAATTTAAAAAAATCTTTTTGCATTCAAAAAAGTAGAGTGCCCGTGTGGTCCCATAGAAATTTAATTAGGGTCCGGTTATCAATGTGGAAGATATTCCAAAAAATACCACAAAAATCAGCATTTCAGCGAATATCTCCGGTATTATAATCCGTTTTTTAAAAATTCTTTTTGCATTCAAAAGAGTGGAGTGTCCCATTGGTACCATAGAAATTTGGTTAAGGTCTGGTCATCAATGTGAAAGTTATTCAAGGAAATAAGGAGAAGGATCTCAGTTTGACCATATTTTTTTATATACGTTACTGAATATCTCCGGTACTTATAATCCGATTTAAAAAAATCTTTTTGCATTCAAAAAAGTAGAGTGCCCGTGTGGTCCTATAGAAATTTAATTAGGGTCCGGTTATCAATGTGGAAGATATTCCAAAAAATACCACAAAAATCAGCATTTCAGCGAATATCTCCGGTATTATAATCCGTTTTTTAAAAATTCTTTTTGCATTCAAAAGAGTGGAGTGTCCCATTGGTCCCATAGAAATGTGGTTAAGGTCTGGTCATCAATGTGAAAGTTATTCAAGGAAATAAGGAGAAGGATCTCAGTTTGACCATATTTTTTTATATACGTTACTGAATATCTCCGGTACTTATAATCCGATTTAAAAAAATCTTTTTGCATTCAAAAAAGTAGAGTGCCTGTGTGGTCCTATAGAAATTTAATTAGGGTCCGGTTATCAATGTGGAAGATATTCCAAAAAATACCACAAAAATCAGCATTTCAGCGAATATCTCCGGTATTATAATCCGTTTTTTAAAAATTCTTTTTGCATTCAAAAGAGTGGAGTGTCCCATTGGTCCCATAGAAATTTGGTTAAGGTCTGGTCATCAATGTGAAAGTTATTCAAGGAAATAAGGAGAAGGATCTCAGTTTGACCATATTTTTTTATATACGTTACTGAATATCCCCGGTACTTATAATCCAATTTAAAAAAATCTTTTTGCATTCAAAAAAGTAGAGTGCCCGTGTGGTCCCATAGAAATTTAATTAGGGTCCGGTTATCAATGTGGAAGATATTCCAAAAAATACCACAAAAATCAGCATTTCAGCGAATATCTCCGGTACTATAATCCGTTTTTTAAAAACTCTTTTTGCATTCAAAAGAGTGGAGTGTCCCATTGGTCCCATAGAAATTTGGTTAAGGTCTGGTCATCAATGTGAAAGTTATTCAAGGAAATAAGGAGAAGGATCTCAGTTTGACCATATTTTTTTATATACGTTACTGAATATCTCCGGTACTTATAATCCAATTTAAAAAAATCTTTTTGCATTCAAAAAAGTAGAGTGCCCGTGTGGTCCCATAGAAATTTAATTAGGGTCCGGTTATCAATGTGGAAGATATTCCAAAAAATACCACAAAAATCAGCATTTCAGCGAATATCTCCGGTATTATAATCCGTTTTTTAAAAATTCTTTTTGGTTCAAAAGAGTGGAGTGTCCCATTGGTCCCATAGAAATTTGGTTAAGGTCTGGTCATCAATGTGAAAGATATTCCAGGAAATAAGGAGAGGGGTCTCAGTTTGACCATATTTTTTTTTATATATGTTACCGAGTATCTCCGGTATTTATAATCCGATTTGAAAAAATCTTTTTGTATTCAAAAGAGTAGAGTGTCCGTGTGGTCCCATAGAAATATGATTAGGGTCTGGTCACCACTGTGGAAGATATTTCAAGAAATACCACAAAAATCAACAGAATAAGCTCTGCAGTTCAGTTAATTTGTTAATAATGATGTATAATATAAAAACATAATAATTAGCCCATTACTGTCCCACTCTAAAGCCAAAGACCTCTTCTCACAAGGAGGAGGAATGATCATTTAATCAATTCTCTTGCTTACTGCGAGTTGGTGATTTCAGACAATTTATTCCACGTTTCATCACGATGTTTTCCTTTACCGTTCGTGCTTCGTGTTTTTAGGTGTTAGACAATTTACTTATGTCTCCAAAAACTCACATTGGTACATATCGGGATTGTTGGGGATTAAACTCAGTACCTCTTGCACGGTTATTGAAGGTCTTTGAAAATTGTACATCATAAATCAAGTAGCAAATAAAAATGATAAAATAAAAACTTTATAAAAAAAATTAAACCGCCTTCAAAAAATTTACTCTAAAAAGCCAGAAATAAAATCTTTATTTCTTAATAAAATTGGAACCAACTAGGCATCTGATTTCGATTTCCTTGAAGTCGGCTCCAATGGCAAATTACCCTCTATTTTAATCTTAGCTATTAAATCTAGATTTCGAATGTTAGTTACAAAGATATAAACCATTGGAGCCGACTTCAAGGAAATTGAAATCAGATGCCTAGTTGGTTCCAATTTTATTAAGAAATAAAGATTTTATTTCTGGCTTTTTAGAGTAAATTTTTTGAAGGCGGTTTAATTTTTTTTAAAAAGTTTTTATCACTCGTATTGTCTCAGTTTGTATTGACATTTGACTATAAAACAGGAAGGTTTTAACGATAAAACCCGTGACATGTGTAGCCAGTATTCGAACTACTCTTCTTCTTCCTCTGAGCGATTTTCACCGCTACCGCTACTAGTAGATAGTTAGACCTACTGAACTACTCTTTCTCCGCTATTTTCATTCGTATTGTCACATTTTGTATTGACTTTTGACTATAAAACAGGAAGGTTTTGACGACAAAACCCGTGACATGTGTAGTCAGTATCTGAACTACTTTTCGTCTTCTTTTTCTGAGCTATTTTTACCGCTACCACTATAGTAGATAGTTAGACCTACTGAACTACTCTTTTTCCGCTATTTTCACTTGTATTGTCACATTTTGTATTGACTTTTGACTATAAAACAGAAAGGTTTTAACGCCAAAACCCATGACATGTGTAGCCAGTATCCGAACTACTCTTCATCTTCTTCTGAGCTTTTTTCACCGCTACCGCTACTAGTAGATAGTTAGCTCTACTGAACTACTCTATTTCCGCTATTTTTACTCGTACTGTCACATTTTGTATTGACTTTTGACTATAAAATAGGAAGGTTTTAACGACAAAACCCGTGACATGTGTAGCCAGAATCCGAACTACTCTTCGTCTTCTTCTGAGCTATTTTCACCGCTACCGCTACTAGTAGATAGACCAACTGAACTACTCTGTTTCCGCTATTTTCACTCATATTGTCTTATTTTGTATTATTTTGACCATGAAATATGTAAGTTTGACAACAAAATCAGTGACATGTATAGCCAGTGTCCTAGATTAACTACTCTTCGTCTTCTTATGTGCTATTTTCACCGCTATACCGCTACTAGTAGATAGTTGGACCTACTGAACTACTCTATATTCTCTATTTTCATGGATCCTTGTGAAACACCGAAAATAAGTAGATACCTTATCGTATAATTAAGAGAAAAATGTATAAATGTATTGGTATGTGTCACCGGACATGGTGCGCTGACTGGTGGTCACATTATAAACTAGCGCTAGGGTGACAGCTGGTAGTTAGCCATACATAAAAATAAGGCAAATTTGTATGCTGTTAAATTTTCTTTATTTATATTTCGTCTATTAATAATAAAAAAGTGTACATCAGTGAAAATTAACATTAAACTATGGCATCAGATTTATTAAATAATGGTGGAGCTAGGTTTTCTCAAAAAAAAAAAAAAAAAAAAATGTAGAAAATACTGTTGTGTTTATGGATGTTCAAGTAATGCAGCCCAAAATTCAGACGTTCGTTTTTATCATTTTCCAAAACCCAATCGGTTTTTTGTTAAAAGAAAAACAATGAAAAAGGCAAACTATATTCAGTGTCATTAAAATTTACACTTACCGAGTACAATATAATAACACCGCTGTGATGTGTTTACATCTTTCAATAAGTCCAACTGTACAGCTACACTTTGATGAAACAATTTGACCATTTTTTTGTATAACTGATTTTATTTCATAGGGTTTATCACGAAAAGCTGATGATTGTATACAATACGACAAAATATCGTATTGATCATTGTTTTGATTTTCCAACCCATTATAGATTAAATGTCCTGCATTAATTATTTTCTCTCCTTCTACAAAATTTCGAGACTTAGGAGTAGCCTCAATAAAGTCAAGAACTTGATTTAATGATAAAAACATTTCAATTGAAAATAAAAACTACATAACTTTAGGTAATTAAATAGCAGCTATCATCCTAGCAGTAGTTATATTTTTAACCACCAGAGCGCGTAGCGCCAAGTGACACTTACCAATAACTAACTAACATAAATATATAGTTTTAATGAATAGTAGGTAAATTGTTTGTTTCTGTGTTGTATCATTTTTATCAGGTGTATTATTTAGAAGTAATCTATCGAACAAATCGGAAGTGATATTGTATATCGATTGATCTGTTAATAACGTCTATGTCGTGACAACTGGCACTAAGTCTAAATCTGTCAGAGGCGCGCCCCATTCATACTGATTAAAAAATCTCCATCTTAAAAAAATGTTTCGAAGCTGAAATCCGGAACAGAGCCGTAATTTCCTGTGGCTTTCGTGTCACACAGCTGTACGCCGAAAAGTCTTATAATGTCCAAGCTTTTACTGGGATTGTAGTGTCAACATGATTCATTGTTAGGAGTGTCGCTTTTCTTTTTATTTATCTTGTAATTACAAATTGTGGATTTGTAAGAACCGATTCGAATGTCGTAGAATTATAACCTGTTACTTTTAATACTGTTCTAGAGTTTAATTATGTCAATTAACATATCTATAAAAATAATAATAAATCGTCAATTGTGTTGGTTAGCGCAAAACTCGAGAACGATCCACAAATTGAGCTATTTTTTTCATATTTTTGTTAATGTTAAAAATAAAAATTATGATATATGATATATTTACTTAATATTAAATTTCATTAATTATCATTTTTTTGCATTATTCAGATTAATACACGGTTTATTTCTCGTAATATTCTTAAAATCAATTTCCTTGTTTTATGTGAAGTAACTTTTATATGGTTGCTTCCTTCGTAGCATTAAACATGATTATAAGTGATTACAGGTAACCCAATGTTAAATTCGGTTTTGAAACGGAAATTTTGAGTAATTATGTTAGTTTTTATTGATGACTAGGTTGTGGTATCCGTTTAATAATAGTATGTATAAATTTCGGCAATGAAAATAAATTTTGTTCCAGTAATAAACGTTTTTATTTTAGTATATGTTCCGGCGCCTTGGTTCTATTAAATTTCTTTTAACGTGAAGTAGTGTAAATAATCTTTGAAAGCAATTACCCAGTTTGTCAACGGCACAGTTTTAAACACACGAAACGTGTAAACAAAATGTAAAGGTGGTCTGAGTTACATTCGTCGCTATCGTCATAAAGCGATCGGTTTGGCGTCGATCTGTTTACAGCGTCTTGACGCTAAACTGCAGACACACATGTCGCTTTCCATAAACAAATCGCGACAAACAGTTAACACGGTCGATCTCAGCTCGACACTAGCGACAATTACACTATTTATAGAACTAACAATAATATTTGTCTTGGCATGCACGCGCCTTTACCGTATTCTACCTTTTAATCTATATTCAATTACTTGTAATTTAATTATATAAACCCAATCAAGAATTATTCCTGTTTTAAACATTCTCCATACAAATTTTGCAACTATGTAACATAATAAAAAGGGCTAAATACCATATTTAAAAACATATGGCGGTTTCAGGAAGACTCATACCACCCATCATATATTTTAATATACTAAATAGCCAAGAGGAGTGTTTCCAGTACAAAGTATCCCTATAAATTTCGAAATACAAAGTACTCATTTTAAATAATATTTAAATAGTGTTGGTAAACAGGATAAGACGATATTTTATAAAAAATTAAATGATTATACACAATATACACATGTTATTGTTATTTTTTTAATTTTACTTTTTTTAAGATGGAAGATGTCTGACATCTAGTCACCGGTTGTTTTATAGCCTAGTTAGGCCTATTGTACTTCTTCCATTGGTTCATGTCAATTATTTCAGGATCTTGGCATACTTCTAAGGTCTAAAGGATGGTTGGAATATTTCAGTGGAAGTAATTTAAAGTCTCCAAAAATCGATCCAGTGCCTCGCAATAGTACAGTGTTTCCGGTTCCCTTTTGCATAATCATCAACTTGGGTCTCCAATAAACAGCCCATAGTTGACCGCTATACGACCCGTAACGAATTACTAATTCCTGCTACTTTTCCGCATTTTTTAAACTCTTTTGGCAAACGTCTATTTAATATAGATTCTGCTATATACTTGGTATATGATGTGTTCGCAGTTTTGGGTGCTTTCATTTAGTTCCAGACCGTACTTTATGATACTCTAGGGTTAGCTCTTGGACCGAAGAAGATTCTACCTTACAAGTTTATCAGGCTGCTCCTTGTATTCTTCTATGAAGTCTCTGGCAAGAGGGCTTTTAAAAAATATCCTATGTTATTGGGAACAGTGTTGGATAGGTACATCTTTAATTGATATTATGTCAAAATTTCATGACAATCAAACCACTTTACGCCGAGTTATTGGGCTCAAAATGACAGACCCTTTTTAACATCGGTGGAAAAATGAGTATCGAACAAAGTTATTAAATTATTAAGTTCTGTTTTAAACTTGGCAAAACATTTACTCAAACGCTTCTGTTATTGAAACAAGTTTATGGTGATGATTGTTTATCTTGCTGCCGAATCCACGAGTGATTCACTGGGTTCAAAGAGAGTCGTGAGTCGTTGGTCAGTCGAAATTTGTCATAAATTGTCATTTGTCATAACCTGTTGAAAAAGTGCGCCTTTTTAATAAAAATGGGCCAAAATCTTCATTGACATACATGCAAATGAAATTAAATATCTCCAAAGATACGATCTATGGTATTTTGACCCGAGAAATTGGGCATGACAAAGGTGTGTTCACGGTTTGTTCAGCACAAGCTCCAAAAAATGCTTCAAATTCAACATTAAAGAGGCCAACATAAATAATTATCTATATACCAAATAAAATGTACTATTTATAATTATATATATTTACATAATCACTTTTTACTTTTCTGAATGATTTCCTAAAAAAAAAACATTTTGTGGTGATAAATAACTATGTTTTCACAAATTAGGGTTCCTCGTATATATATTATTTGAGGTAGCTGTTGGATTTATTTAATTTGTGGAATTCTGCGTGATTTGCAACTCGTGTAAGAATTCGTATATCTCGACGGTCTAATCTCTTGCTAGTTTCGGAATAATTTATTCCCGAAGAAGCTAGTAAATCCAGCTAAATATCAAAGATCGGTAGTAGCAAAGGATAAGTTGAACGGAAAGTGGAATGGACGAGTGATAAATCAGGAACAGGTAGCCCTCCCGAAGGATCTGATCTCGAAATAAGAACGGCCGCAGTCCTTTCCCTTCAGGACCCTAAGATGGATTGACTCACTAGCCTGTCATTGCTTCTTCGAATCTAATCTTCAACGATGCTAACCGCCTTCTTACAGCGGCGTATCTCATCTACATTTTATCTCACACTTCAATCACTTATATGGATGACGGTATATATTTCAAAAATAATATATGTACCCTACTTCTCATAATTTTCATTTTAGAGTTTATATTTAGTATTCTGATTTAATTTTTAAAAGTAGGTCACAATATAAAATCAATAATGTGGTACCCATTTATATATGTATAAGATTAATTGTGTCCTCCTTTTGTGGCTATAATTCTAATGTTTCCTCAGACTTGTAGCAGCTCTTCTAGTTCTATCTTTCTTAGACAGATTAGGATATCGTTGGGCTTCAAGTAAGGTAGATCTTTTTCTTCTATTTCGTGTGATCCTAGGTATCTGAGAGTATGTTTATTGAGTTTTCGTCCTCATCCTTACAGAATTTGCCCTTTGCTTCATCTGCCAATCCTAGTTTCTTTATGTGGATTTCTCTATCGTTTTCTTTCATTAGTTTTTCTAATGGCTGATTTCAATAGTTTCAGCTTCTTTTTTTTGCCAGCTTTTCTGCTGTTGGTACCCATTCTAGTTATTATTCATATGGCAGATTTATAAATTGGTTTGTAAAAGTCCCTTTGACTAAAAATAATTAGACATGTACCATAAAATGATGGTATAGAAGAAAAAAATGAACTCTCCTGGCCATTTTTAGTAAACGTAATGATAGGAAAGAGATTGCATATCATCTGTCAATGTAAGGGAATGAAAGAAAAGATAGAAATAGTAAAACAAGAACATAGAAAAACGCACTAATACCGAGACATAGTTTTATTTGAGATTTGTAGTAAGTATATAGATTTAAGAGAGGAGATCCCTTCTGTGGCATCTTAAAATGCTGCATTTTCTACAGAAAAAAAGGGTAATAGCAAAGAAAAAAGAACTGATTTTAAAGTATTCTTCTATTCGATTAGGTTTTTACAGATTAGGAATTATTTTTAAGTTTCTACTTTATATATGTATTCCTAAGCGAATTATAAAAATTCAGATACACCACTGACTGCTATTGTTTGTTTCTGGTGTCTTTTGGCACCCTCTGTTTTTAATCAAATCTTTATCTAATTAAAGTTGTACTCATTTATAGTTTACGATACACTACGTACATCATTTTCGTAGATTACATTTTAAATTTGTACTGAGATTCAGTGGTATTAAGACGCGAATAATTTTGCATATTTATATTTATAAATACTTATTTCTTATATAAATTCGCGGTAAATGTTATGATTTAATTGATAAAGTCACTGGGAACTGTATGAAATCATTCTTTGTTCCGCATTTACTTCTTAGAATGAAAAACTACAAAAGCAAAACATCAACTTTGATTGATGCTGAAGATATAGAAATTAAAGGTATCGATTATTTGGGCAGTTTTTTTAATTAAAGCATTATTATTATTATTATTATTATTATTATTATTATGGGTATAGTAAGCGGAAAAATTCCGATGAAACTATTGAATTGTGTATCACAGTGTCACTATTTATAAATAAAGTTCTTCTAAAGTTTTTTTTTATCACAGTTTTTTGTTATGTTCACCATTTTCACAGTTTATCACAATTTAGTAATGAATGAGTATATTATTCCAAGTCTGCATTTCCAAATCAAGCCTGTTCTTGAACTGGTTTGTGCTTGTAGAGTTAACTGTATCCTCACTTAGCCTATTCCAGCTGTATATGACCCTATTTGTAAGGAAGTTTCTTCTTAGCAGTTTGCTGGTTTTCTCTTTAGCAAGCTTTTTACTATGACCTCTAAGAGTGGCCAATTGAGGAGAGTGAAAGAGATCCAAGTTGCACCCATAATATCCACTAGTGATGTTAAAGGTTTCAATAAGGTCACCTCGAAGCCGTCTTTCACTGAGTGTTGTCAGGTTCAATTTAACTAGCCTGTCGCTGTAAGGTAAGTTTCTCAGTTCCAATGGAATTTTTGTAATTCTTCGCTGCACTCTCTCAAGAGCCTCAATATCTTTAACATAGTATGGATTCCAAATACACTGTCCATATTCGATTTTTGGTCTTAAAAAGGATTTGTAGAGTTTTAAAATCATTTGAGGTGATTGATCCCTAAATGAGACTTGCACTAGATAGATTAAGGTGTTCATTTTCTTTATTATGTGACTAATATGTTGTTCCCATTTTAGATCTTCGGTTATAATTATTCCAAGGTCTTTTTGTTTTTGTACCCTTACCACCTCGGTTTGTCCCAGCATGAAATTGTTTTTTGGATTTGTTCGTCCTATGTGGAGAACCGTGAATTTCGAATCATTCATCGGCATATTCCAGGTCGTTGTCCAGGTTTTAATTTTGTCCAGGTCCTCCTGAAGGTAGTGACTTTGCTTCAACGGGTTGCACTATATGTTTGTGTCGTCAGCAAAGGATGTGTAGTTGGTCTTTAGTCCTGAATATAGATCACTTAGGTACACAATGAAAAGAAGGGGACCAACAACAGACCCCTGTAGAACACCACTGTAAATGTCGTATTCACTAGACAATACCTGTCCCACACGAACCCGAAATTTTCTTCCCTGGAGAAAACCTCTTATAAAGTGCAGAAGTTTTCCCCTGACTCCATAATGCTCAAGCTTGTAGAGGAGATAGTCAAAGGGTATCTTGTCAAATGCTTTTTCAAAATCCAGGTACAAAACATCAACCGGTTCGTTATTATCATCCGCTAGAGTCCACTGTTGCAGTCTTGTTAACAAGTTGGTTATTGTTGACTTACGTGGGAGAAATCCATGCTGTTCAGGAGGTATCACTTGATTTTCCAGGAAAAACGACGTAAGTTCCCTTACCACAATCTTCTCCATACATTTACAAAGTGCACTTGTTAAACTAATTGGCCTGTAATTTTCAGCTAGTAGCTTGTTTCCCTTTTTAAATATATGAATGACGACAGCCTTTTTCCAGCTCTTTGGAAAGTATTCAGCATTCATAATGTCATTCATTACTGCAGCAATAGGAACACATAGAGACTCCCTACATTTTGACAAGAACACCGCTTGTACACCATCGGGGCCAGGACTAGAATCAGTTTTTAGTGATTCCAATGCACACTTTACTTTTTCTGGGGTGAAACAGATGCTGGCGATTTCTCTTTCTGAATAAGTGTTTTGAGGAAGTGATGGTGTAAGACCAGTCACAACAATACTACGGTTAAAAACACTCTGAAATTGTATAGCAAACGTCTCAGCAGTTCGTTCTTGTGTTTCTATGATACGGTTGGTGTTCCCATCAACAAGAGTAAAATTCCTGAGTTTAGAGTTCAGGTTACGGCTAATATAGGAATAAAAGTGTTTATCTGGACCAGAAACTAAACTATGTTCATAGTTTTTTCTTGCATCCACTATGCATGCTTTAGCTTTATGGTTCTGTAATCTATATAACAGATAGTTTTCTTGAGTTTTATTATTTCGATATTTATGCCATAGTCTTCTCTTCTTTTCAATCTCCTTAAACACATAATTGGTCAACCAAGGCTTTTGCGGGTTGACTTTTCTTGGTCTGTATGGGATAAAAGTGTCCACTGCAGAATCAATTGTCTCAACCAAGTTATCATAGGTTGTTTGACCAGCCTGTACATCAAAACTTTGTTCAGAAAGAAAGTTGTTCACTTGTTCATAGTTAGCTGTCCAGAAATTCTGTTTTAGCACTGTACGCGTTGCCTTGACTGGAGTTTGCAATTGGGTCTTTGCTGTAATAACAATGTGGTCGCTGCGGCCAATTGGTGGTAATTCCTGAACATCGTAGACAATCCTCTTATCATTTACAATAAGGAGGTCGAGCAGAGAGATTTCATTGTTGCGAACTCGAGTAGGAAAGTTGATCATTTGTTCTCCTGTGTGAGACATATAGCTTGCCAAAAAGTCTGAGCTACACTGGTTATTGGAAGAGATCATTAAGGTATTCCAGTTAATTTCAGGGTAGTTGAAGTCTCCAAACACATATACAGGCAGGCTAGATGTGATAGCTTTCTCAAGTACTTGTATTAAGTGCTGATTTTGTTCAACAGTTGTGGTTGACTTTGGTCTGTAAAAGCTTATTCGAAAATCATTTTTTAATACTCATTATTCTATCCGAACGAAGACAAATCCAAATAATCTTTCTAACTGTATTATTTAGAAATCGTAAGAAAACCGAGTTTCTCTGCAATCAAGGTTTTAAAAAATAGACAACACCATCTAATTTAAGTAATGAAAAATAAAACGTATCTCTTGCCATGCTGTCAACGTGATCCATATATAAAACCTGGAATAATAATGGGTCAAGTAAAAACTTACTTATATGTAAATTTTAAAGGTTCCTTTGGTGTACCTTAATTTATAGTAGACTTAATAAGGGTTAATGTAAATTCAAATCGTATCTAATATCATGGAGGTTTAAACAGTTACCAAGAGATTGTTTATATCAGCTTAAATTCCTACATAAGGGAAATTCCCTAGTGAAGATCACATATGTTTATATTGCAATTTTGATGGGTGTGATGTAGTTGTTTGGTATTAGTTATCGTATAATTAAAATTTCAGAAATGTGTTATAATTAAATTATTTAAAGTATTTTACATTACTAGCTCAAAAAATTTGTGTGTTAAAAAATAATAATCAGTCATATATAAAGTGAGAAATAACAGGGTAGTAATTTGATGTATTTATACGTAATTTATGACATCAACCAAACTGTTAAATTTCAGTGCATTTATGTCCTTGCATGAAACTAGATCTTGATAAAGTGCACTCATTTCCATTTGCAATATGCACTTTTTATAACGTAAATAAAACCAACAATTATTCGGCTATAAAGAATGATTTCCGTTGATAATAACTATTTGGGGACCTAAGGGACTGTTCAAAAAAAAACTAACACGCGATTTTTTAAACCTTATATAATTACTAATCTAATTGTTTCGTTTTGGTATTAATTGATAATTTAATCAACATAATACAGAAATGGATAAATCTGTTAACCAGTAAAATGCGAATGAATATTAATGTTATAGTAAAATGCGAATGAATATTAATGTTATAATAATTTGATATAATGAAATGAATATTGTAAGATTATAACTAAAAAAAACAAGTTATAATGGTGTCGTGGCACACCAGGTAGGAACTAAGTTCCTTCGGCTAATGTAAAATCGACACTACTCGCTTGTGTATACGACTATAGCGCCTGCGCACGTCTCATTTAACGGTTTTATTCCATAGACTTTTTGTTACGGTTTTACTATTAATTTTTTTTCAGTTCGGTCGCGCAGCAAAATCCCTATCTCCTCCAAGCCTTCGATTATACTACGTTATAGATTAATAATTACATTTCTTTTGGTTGTACATATTTTCATAATTTGTACTTTTCGTCTGGGCAGCTTATATATCAATAAATTCTCTAAAGATATAATTTTTATAATGATAATGATCGGAATAAGATAATTGAATTAATTTTATTTAAAGTTAAAATAATATTTATAGTTTTTTGTTTAACACTGGAAAAAAACTAAAAAAAAAATACCATCCCGCGTATTCGATCCTCCAACGATATCCAATCGTGAAGAGTTATCATATGCTAGTCAAATCATTTTTATGTATTTACTGCATAAATTTTGATCATATTAATAATAATAATTTATTATATCATGGAAGTGGAAGATTATATATTTTTCAATAGCGGTATAGATAAGAGATTATTGGGGGCAGGATTTTTAGTTAGCAATGAGTATAAGAAAGAAGTTATAGATTTCGAAGCAATATCAGAAAGAATATGTAGGCTAAGAATAAGAGGGAAATTTAGAAAGCTAAATTTGATAAATATACCTGCTCCATCTGAGGATAAAGACGCAGATATAAAGACAAAATTTTATGAAGAAGTAGACAGAATACTTAGTGATCAAGCAAAATTTGATATAAAGTGCATATTAGGTGACATGAACGCCAAAGTGGGTCAGGAGGAAGAATATAAAAATGTAACAGGGGGTAAAAGTAAACACAAAGAAACTAACGATAATGGGAAAAGATTAATAGAACTTGCGCTAGAGAATAATCTGAAGATAGTAAGCACAGCATTTAACCATAAGAACATTCATAAAGAGACCTGTGTAGCCCCAAATGGATCAGTAAGGAACCAGATAGATCATGTACTAATTGAGAAGAAGCACGCAAGGTCCGTTATGGACGTAAGAAGCTATAGAGGAGCTGACGCGGACAATGACCATTTCTTGGTGATAGAAAGACTAAAACAAGTAAGACCAGATATAAATAAAAATAAGGATAAGAGAAGAAGGAAGAAATACGATGTAAAAAAACTGAACGATGTGAGAACAGCGACACAATTCAGACAAGAAATCAAGAAAGAGCTGAATAAACAACCGCAAAAGAAAGAGATAGATGAAGAATGGGTTCAGATAGAAAAAATAATGAAAGATGTCACGGAAAGAACACTAGGAGTAGACAAGGAAAAACCAGCAAATAAATGGTTTGATGAAGAATGCGAACAGGTTTTAGAAAATAGAAGAAAAATGAGAATAAAAGTGCTGGAAAAAAACACGGTAGAAAATAAAACTAACTACGAACATGCAAGGAAGGTAGCAAAAAGAGTCTGCAGAGAAAAAAAGAGGAAACAGCTAGAACAGGAACTTTATAATATAGAAGAATCTTATAAGAACAAGGAGATCAGGAACTTCTACCAAGGAATAAAAAGTTCACAAGGAAAAGAACAGAAAGGCCCCCGATATGTAAAAAGTGAAGATGGACTCCTGGTGGGGGATATAAATGAGAAATTAAACACTTTCGCACAGTATTTTAATAATATATTGAATGAAGAAGAAGAAGTAGTGAGAGAACAAGAATACAGTAGCAGTGAAGAAGAAGGGATAGATGAGGACATAGAATTAAACGTTCCAACTAAAGAAGAAATAAAAGATTGTATACTTGAGCTAAAAAATAATAAGAGTGCGGGAGAGAATGACATGACAGCTGAAATCCTAAAGCAGGGAGGAGAAGAGCTTCAAACAAGATTATGGAAATTGATAGTGAAAATTTGGGAAGAAGAAAAAATGCCGAAAAATTGGAATAGTGCACTTATAATCCCTATACATAAAAAAGGACCCAAAGAAGAAGTTAATAACTACAGAGGAATAGCACTTTTGGATGTTACATACAAAGTTTTAGCAAAGTTAATAAAGAAACGACTAGACGAATTTCATAATATACAGGTAGGTGAATACCAAGCAGGATTCAGGGCAGGAAGATCAACAATCGACCAAATTTTCATAACGAAATTGATACACAAAATACGTACGAACAAAATCTAAGTCTACACCTAGTATTTATTGATTTCCGCCAAGCATATGACTTGATCAACAGGAAAAAACTAATGGAAGCTCTGAAAAAATTAAACATCCCGAAAAAACTAAGAAAACTAGTAGAAATGACATTGAAACAAACAGCAAATAAGGTAACAATAGAGGGAGGAGTTTCAGAAGAATTCGAAGGAAAAAAGGGTCTACGTCAAGGTGACCCAATGTCTACAGTTCTCTTCAACTTGGTCCTAGAAGTGATTTTGAGAGAAAGTGGAATAAGAACAAATGGGTTAATATATGGTAACAGGCACCAATGTCTCGCATATGCGGACGATATAGTGATAATGGCAAGAAACAAAAAGGAAATAAAGAATGTTTTCAAACTATTAGAAACTAAAGCAAGTGAGTACGGGTTAACAATAAATGAGACGAAAACAAAGTATATGGTAATGAAAGACAATAACAAGGAAGAAACACCCACCCTGGCAATCAATTGTTCAAGAAACAGACAATACATTATAGAAAAGGTGGAGGAAATGGAGTATCTAGGTGTAACGGTAACAGGCAAGGGAGAGGAAGAGAAGGAAATAGACAAAAGGTTGTCAAAAGGAAGCAAAGCGGCTGGAATGTTAAACAAGATACTAAGGTCAAAAACGATGTCACGAAGACTAAAGATAAGAGCTTACCAATCTATAATAAGACCAACAGTGACCTATGCTTGTGAGACGTGGACAATGAATAAAAAATTAATAACCAAACTAGAGATATGAGAAAGGAAGATATTAAGGAAAATATATGGAGGAATCAAAACAGAGGAGGGAGAATATAGAAGAAGAACAAATAAAAATTTGGAAGAACTATACAACCAACCTAATATTGTTCAGGTAGCAAAAGCACAAAGAGCTAGATGGCTGGGACACATAGCTAGGATGCAGGATAACAGATGGGTTAAAAGAATATTAATGGAAGGAGAAGGAGGGAAAAGGAGAAGAGGAAGACCCAGAAAGAAATGGCTAGCAGAAGTTAAAGAAGATTTAAGAAGTGTTCGGGACTGGCAAATGGAAGCGAGAGATAGAGCAAAATGGAAAAGAAGAGTGAAAGATCTCGAAGCCAAAGGCCACTAGGCCTGTAGAGCTGATTTATATATATATATATATATATATAAATTTTGAGATTAACATTAGTATCAGATGTAGATAATCCAATTAAATAAAATATCACAACATAATTTACACATTTTACATTTAAAAACCAATGATTTTCATTAATTTATAGGACATCACAAAAGTTGACATCGTTGGATATTTCTATATTGTTTACAATGTTTATAGTATATTATTAAACTTACCTTACGTTAAGAGATTCTGTAATAACAAGATCATCTTTTGCTTGATTCATTATAACTATTATATTTTTTGTAAACACTTTTAAGAAAGTTTCGGTGACAGTTAAAAATTATATCATAACTGTCAACATTATGTCTATCGTATACTGAACACTGAGTAGAGGCTAGCGTTGTGTGGAGGCTAGCGGTAACCTGCCTACTAGATATAGTGGAACTATTACAAGCGTTACGGTTTTTACTATTACATATTTTTCAGTTCGATCACGCAGCAAAATCCCTATCTTATCCAAGCCTGCCATAAGGAACTTAGTTCCAAAAACAGTTTGTTTTCAAATGTAAAAAAAAGTCACAGGGACATGAAATTTTGGATATAGAATCCTCATATCATAAAAAAGAACTGTAGTGATTTTGATTCGGATCGGATAACCCTAAATGTAAATTTTTTACGGTTTTCTCAAACTTGTATATAATTGATGTGTTCTTTCGTTTGTGTGCGCTTTAGCGCTATAGAGTTATAACTCATGAAATTTAATATATAGGATCCTCATATCATAAAGAAGAATCCTAGTGATTGTGATCTTGATCGAATAACCTTTACGGTAAAATTTTCACGGTTTTCCGAAACTTGTATAATTCATGTGTTCTTTCGTTTGTGTGTGCTATAAATCTTGAACGAAAGGTCATAGGGTTGTGAAATTTGGTATATAGAATCCTCCTGTTATAAAGAAGAACCCTACTGATTTTGATCTAGTCATAAAGTCTTTATTTAATAAAAAAAGATAAGTTTAAATTAAGTTACGAAAAATCATTAGAAATACCAATAATTTGGTAGAGTGAGCATCGCTGCTCACCACTTATGATAAAATTGTACAATAAACGTCGGCAAATCGGAGCCAAATGTGGTACAAAGCACTTCAAAGGCAGCGGGCTAGGTGATCGTACTATTCCTGTCTATATACGGTGTCTGTTTATTATCAAACTAAACAGGTTGAAACGTAGTTTTAGCAAAATAAATCGAATTCATATTGACTAAGACACTTCCTCAATATCTCCTTAAGAACATATTTGACAAAAAATCGACACCTGAAACATCAATCTCTAAGTCACTTTTTTGTTCCTTTTATTCGGTTAGGGGGCCGAAACTGTAGATTTTTACTAAACTAATTATTTATCCCTAATAGAATTTTGAAATTTTAAAAATTAAATATAAATACTTAAAAGAAAGTGCAATGATTTATGTTTTGCAGTATATTAGATAATTAAATTCAAAAAGAATAGAAAAACGAATACACCTTCGGTGTTACGACATATTAATTCCAACCCTGACAATTTGTAAGCAGCAGGGGACCAACGACTAGAGAAAATTAAAGTGACACTGACACTGGTAAAATGATATAGTGGGTTATGTCGACCCGACTATTAAATTAAATTAAAATGTGGACGAGATACAGGAGATCACTTATTAAATTATGACATGCAACTATACAACCATTAAGGGTTGAAAATTTAAGCCCCAAAATATGCCTACATGCTGTTTAATGTTAGGCAATATTGTTTTGCTACTTTTATCCCTACTAGCATAACCTAATTGAGATGAAGATATAAACGAAATTATAAAGAAAAGTACACCGAGGAATTAAATAAAAATAACAATGAAGAACAAAAAAAAACTTTTATTAAGCCGGGAATTCACTTTACCACGAGGCAACACAAGGCGCAGCGAATGAAAGCTGTCGGTGCAAAGAAAGCTTTATGGAAACCCACCAATCCCGAATATTATAATCTATACATATAATAAAACTGTAGAAATGTATATGTTTGTGCGCGCATCACATGAAAACTAGTGATCCTATTCGAATGCGGTTTTCAAAGACGTATTTGTCTTCTTTCAACTTAACATCTGGTGTATAAAACTTTCTCCCCCCACCTCTTTAACGGGGTGAGGAAAGAAATTTTTATACAAAAATCAACAAGCCACGCGAACGACGTCGCGGGTACATCGAAATAGAACTCAAAAATGTGGTTAGATTTTTTTGTCTGTCTGTCTGTATGTTTGTGCGCGCATCACATGAAAACTACTGATCCGATTCGAATGCGGATTTCACAGATGTATTTGTCTTCTTTCAACTTAACATCTGGTGTATAAAAATTTCTCTCCCATTCCTTAAATGAGGTGGGGTAAGAAGGTTTTATACAACAATCACACGCCACGCGAACGACATTGCGAGTACAACTAGTAAAGTAATAAAGTATGATGTTTGGCTGGAGGTTGCAAACGAATTGAATGTTTCTGTTAAACAGTGGCAAAAAATAGACAGACTACGTGGTTCCTATAGGAGAGAAGAGATGAAGAATGCCAAGTCAAGTAGCAAACCATTGTTCAATTTTACTTAGATCGTTAATCAGTTCTTCATAAAGTAATATTGGATTAGAAAAGAACTTGGTGTCATCTGCAAATAGTGATACTGAGGCCACAAACACCATATCGCTGATATATTAGTTGAAGAAAAAGGGACCGATAACAGAACCCTACGTTACACTACTAGTTATCAGAAATTCATACGATAATTGATCTTCAATTTTGACTTGATATACTTTCTCAGATAAAAAGGCACGAATCAAGGACATCAATGGTTCTCTCACACCAAAATGCTCCAATTTATAAGAATACGTTTTTTTATCCATTCAATAAATATTTCTGGAAAAATGGACTCTAAAGTCATGTATATGAAGTATATAGACTCTAATTGAATACTAATGAAAAGAAGGTTTATTTAAATCAACTTGCTCGATTATTGCGTTTTTCCGTGTTACGGTGAAAAAATCAATTAGAAATTATTTCGATTAGTGATGTTTTATCTAATTCATCTGAAGCAATTGACGACTGCTCGAGTTGCATTGCATGTATTGTACTAAACCAGCTGAAAACATTCCCAATAAATACACTACTCTATCAATTGGCCATTACCTACCAGTGTATTTCATTTCTATTTAGCACACAACAATTCATTTAATTTTTCATTTACATTGGGTTTATGCCAATTTATTCTCACTCGTGATTTACCAATAATAAAATTGCATAGGTATTACTTTATAATATGAACAATACCTAATAGGATGATTAATATTTTCTGCTCATTTTATGTTTTTACATAAATTTTTAATTATACAATATTATTCTAAACAAAGGTTATTAATAATTTTAATCAGGAGCTTTAATAATAATTTTAATAATAAAAAGTGGGATTGGCAGTTTTTATTAAATTAATTTTATTATTTATTTATTAGTTAATAAGTAGATACATCCTAACAGATGTATAAGTAAAATCGTTAAAACAAACATCTTCAAATTTATTGCTGCATGATATAAATTTTGAAATTTAGAAATTATACAAATAAGATGTAAAGGAATGGTGTGCTAGCAATACTAATGTTGTTAGGAAGATACCAGAAGAAGCGTCGTGAAAATTAACAGGAAAATATGCACCAGAAAATAATGGTAATGGTGAAATAAGGAGTGAAAGTGAAAAAGGTTGCGAAGAAGTAGTCGGTGCTGTTTAGCATAGTAATAAAGGAATAAGAGTTGACATTTCATATGTATGAAGATGATTGTCGATTTTGTGAACGGGAGACTGGAAGGAAAATTTAAGAAATCGAGAAAAGCTCTTGAGAGTAAGGGGTTAAGTGAGTAGGGTCAAGACTAAGTATTCGACAATCGACGAAACGAATAGACTTAAAATTAATCTGCAGGACCAATATAACTTTAAATACTTAGGGTCTGTGCTAGAAAAAATGAATTGAAAATGAGTGAGTTAAATCATAAAATTAAATGTAAATGCATGAACTGGAAAAGAATGAGTATAGTTTTGTGTGGCAGGAATGTCAGAGCAAAAATGAAAGAGAGTTGTAAGACTAGCGTGTATGTATAACTCGGAAACCTGGTTAATAACGAAAGAGCAAGAGAGAAAGTTACATGTGGCGGAGATGAAAATGTTGCGTTGGATGTGTAGAAAGTGGGACAGCTGAGTAAGATAATGCAGGATAATAGGTTGAGATGGTTTGATCATGTAGAGAGGAGGGATGAGAATTATTTAAGTAAGAAAGTAGATGAATATGAGATTGGTTGGCCACAGGAAGAGACAAAACCGAAGTTGAGATGGATAGATAGAATCAATGAGGACTTGAAAGAGAAAAAATTGAAAAAAGGGGATGCTTTAAATAAATGCTTCAAAAGGCTAACGCTGACTCGAACGAGACTTGGGACAACGTAGAGAAAAAGAAGAAAAAGACAAATAAGAAAATCTTTACATGGTAACGCTCGAACCACTTAAACCTCAGATGCGACATTTTTTAAATTTCTTCTTAATGTATACTATTTAAAAAATAACTTGTTATTGTTATTCATATTTACTTTCTTCTTTGCAATATTACATAATTCAACAATATGACGTAGTCCGAATCTGGAGGAGGGTAAGTTTACCTACAATTGTATTGAATGATAGTTTTATAACAGGGGTTGCTATAAACCTTCCAATCATTAACTAAACATTTACCCGCTGTGAAGGCACCCTTAAATAACGATAGTCCCAAATTAAACAACAATTTGCTAAGCTCTTTAGATCTTGCCAACGCTACAAACTCGGCTGCAAAGTCTATGATCGAGAAACGAGAAACTTCTTAGGCACGGTCGCTATTTGGCAATATAAAAGTAGTAGAAGTATCTGAGAAATATGATTTGTTTTAATGCAGAATAAAGAGGAAGTTGTTATTAGGCAAAATTAAAAGAATATTTTACTATCTGGATCAAGTTTTGGATTTGGATTCGTACAAGACGAAAAACTTTACGATAGACTTACTCGACAAAAAAAAACGAAAAGAGGTTGATTCTGTAGGCCATCCTTGCAACTTTCGGCTAATTTCAGATACCAAGCGCTTGTATATGATATGTTTGAGACCAAAAATGCATTTTTTTGCTGTTTTAAGCTGCTCGAGCTCGAAAGGGGATTTTTTGGGCTGTTTCAATCTTAAAAAAAACTCCAGAACTGGTGAAAATTTGATTATCGATAAATTTTTTAGAAAATTTTGAGAAGCTATAACTTATTAACGCATTGAACGAGTTTAATGTACGAGGTGTAAAATTGATTAGTTATTGTGAGAAAACTTTTTCAAAATTTGTCGACATCGATATCTCTCGAACGCATGAATCGATTTTGATTTCTGGAACGGCATTCCACGTCATTTTTTTAGAGCCGATAAGGTTGCAACCACCAAAAAGTTATTCCCAAAAAACATCGTTTTTGAATTTTTTGTCGGTTTTTAGCTTTTCTGAATCTACTAAAACGAAGGAACTCTTTCGAACGCCACAAGTCTCGTTTCGATCGGTCAAGTCGTTTAAAAGTTATGAGAGTCTTACATACATACAAACACATACACACAAACACAAGCGCGCGCGCGCGCACGCACATACACAGACATACTTACATGATAGCGAGAGTAAGGCTGGCTTCCGAGGAACTTAAAACGTGGAGATATGGTGAAAACTTAATTTTTAAAACAATTTCAATTTTTAACGCGGGAAGTTAAAAAGCTACTGAGTATCAAATGGTATAAAACAGAGGCTTAAATTGTATCACGTAACTTCTATTTTTGTTAAATCTTGTTGATATGCTAGTTCATTTCTGAAATATATGTTAGATTGTTACAGGAACGATAAAATTTTATTATTATCATCGATTTATAAATTTTTGTGTATGGTATTTTATAAATAGCTTATCGGCAAGGTGGGGTAAATCAGATACGTTGTCGCTACTCTGATGTGATTTTGAGCTTCCATCCCGCAACTGACATGTAATCTAGTAGGTCGTTAGGCTGATGTGTATTAATGGATTAATGCAGTATTGAACTGTCAACATACTCTTCACTCATCATCCAATAGCGACAATATATCGATTGCTCGCCATTTTAGTATGCACCCCAGATATAATTCACTGTCAATAATCCATTATAATAAATCTAATATGATTTTTTATATTTCGTCTAATGGATTCAGTTTTTTAATAGTATCTAATAAGATCCAAAAGTGGAAATCCCATCAATGTTAATCGTATCGCAATCTTATAATAACCGTTGACATTATGTCTTACCAATTACAATTCTATAACCTTCACGATTTTTTTCACTTCTGTTCATACTATGAATGTATAAAGATTATTTAGAATTAACTAGGAAATGTATTTCAAGTTTTACATATATAGAATACAAAATTAAAACTGTAATTGGTGTTATTTCAATTAGTAAGCAAAAAAAATGTTTATCAATTAGTCCATTATTTAAGATCTCTTATTTTGACGAGTAGGCCAAAGTCACATTGTTATAATATAGTACGGGTGCCAGGTAGTTATTTTTTTATTAAAGTATTAAAACAGTACGTAACACTAAATTTTTATTCTTACAGTTATGAATAGTTACAGTACAGTTGTTAAACTGTTATCAAGCCCTACTTGGGTTGCTTTTCTTGATATAGAAGGAGCTTTCGACAACACTAGTACTCGCTCTATTGTGTCAAAGCTGGTATCAAGGAATGTGGAAAACACTGTGGTGAGGTGAATAGGCAACATGCTCGAAAGTAGGAGAGCGCAAGCATTTCTGTGTGGAACGGTAAAGGAGGTCAAGGCACAAAGAGGGTGTCCACAGGGTGGCGTCCTGTCACCGAATCTGTGGAATCTAGTGGTTGATGACCTCCTTTCTGAGCTCAATGCACAGGGAATGTACGCTCAAGGATATGCTGACGACATTGTTGTCCTAATAAGAGGATAATTTATGAACACATGCCTAGAACTCATGCAGAGGGCATTGTTCATAGTGGAAAGGTGGTGTAACCAGGAGGGTCTGAGGGTCAATCCAATGAAGACTGTAATGGTACCATTTACAAGGAAGAGAAATGTTGATATCGCTAGGGTACCAACTCTCTTCGGTAACCAGATCCAGGTTAAGAGAGAGTTCAAGTACCTAGGAATAAGACTAGACGATAAGCTCACCTGGAACAGCCATTTGGCACATATAACGCAACGCTCTCAGACCACACTTATGATGATGAGAGGGGCCGTTGGGAAGACATGGGGTCTGAGCCCACAAATGACTAACTGGCTATACACTAGGGTTGCAAGACCGATGATGGTGTATGGCTCGATAGTCTGGTGGACCAAGGTGATGCAAACTACCGCTGTAAAGAGACTACAAAAGATCCAGCGAGTAGCGTGTCTTGGCATCACAGGAGCCATGAGAGGTACTTCAACTGCAACCCTGGAAGTAGTGCTAAACCTCCCACCTTTCGACATTATTGTGAAAGGGGAGGCAAGGATGGCAGCCTACAGAATGGGTTGCAGTGGCAACTGGAAGTATAACGCCGCCAGTGGGCATACAAGGATTGTGGACACTGTACAGATGGACACCTTGGAAATGCTACCAGACAGGATGGTGAAGATCACAGATCTAGAAACGCCATACAATGTCAATATTATTGACAGGGCTGCCTGGGAGAAAGGTGAACCTGAATATATGAAAAGGGGGATCACTTGGTATACGGATGGCTCGAAGAAGACAACAGGCACTGGGGCGGGAATATATGGAGTCAGACCCAAGGCGCAGTTTTGCGTAAGCCTGGGTAAGCTGGCTACTGTTTTCCAGGCTGAAGTTGTTGCCCTATCAGAGTGTGCAAGAGTGTGTTTGGAGCGTGGTATGACAGACCACACCATATACATAAACTCGGATAGTAGAGCAGCGCTAATGGCACTTGACAGTTTTGACTTTACCTCTAAAGCAGTATGGGACTGTCATCAGGCCATGAAAACCCTGGGAGAGTACAACAAGGTTATCCTTAGTTGGGTTTCGGGGCACAAAGGTATCGCTGGCAATGAGGGAGCAGACAAGTGGGCAAACAAAGGAGCTGAAAGCCCGCTCATTGGCCCAGAGCCGATGTGTGGTATTGCTTACAACACAGCACGAAGAGCTGTTCGCCAGTGGATGGGCATAGAACATCGAAAGCGCTGGGAAAGAACAGAAGGTAAAATACAGTCAAAGAGAATGCTGCAGACACCTACTGGTGCTATAGCGGCAGATGCCCTTGGGCTGAGGAGGAAGACGCTGCGGAAAGTGGTTGGCTTCATCAGCGGCCACTGGGTATTTCGCGGACACCTACATAAGATGGGAATTCAAGTTGAAAACCTCCTAAGTAGAAAATGCGGTGAAGAGGAGGAAACAGCCTTCCACGTGATATTCATGTGCCCAGCCCTGCAAGGTCGGCGTGTGAGATCCCTTGGCCTACCGACTGGAGATCAAAGGGAAGAACGGGCAACCATAGTCAAAAGAATCTCTTGGTTCATTAAGAACCTGGGATTTGACGAAGAATGAGGACCTGTGAATGAGGGTGCACAATAAGCTGTACTAGCTGCGATGCAATCCCATGGACTACCTCTAAGCCTGGCCCTCTTTAAAAAAAAAAAAAAAAAAAAGCCCTACTTGGCTAAATCGACTTCTCTTAATTTTCTATATTTTATATTTATTAATATCGATTGTAAGATAATCACAGATTTTTTATTTAAAAGATTCTGATACTGATTAAATAAATCTAATATAAAATTGTGTCCCTTGTGGAATATGCGTGAAAATATATTTAAAGAAAGCCTTATTATTGTTTTGCGAGTATAAGAAACAGTGTAGCATACCAGCTAAAATATTTATCAAATCCAATATATTTTTTTGTGGATAACCATTCTCATCAATAGTCTTGACCAGCGTTGGTGTAAAAGTATAATAGAAAGTGAGACAAAGGCATAAATATCTAAAAATTCAATACGCCGACAATATCGTATATCATACATATCAAAGTGGGTTGATCCCATGAGGCACATCTCGTTCAAGACGTCGTTGCTTATGCATAGAGACTGGTCCACTGGTCGCACATTTGACTATAGATGACCAATAAGTATTTTATCCATAATCGATATATTATATCAGTAATACTATACTATAATGTGTTTCATTTTGATTTTTATATACAGAAATATCAAGCATCAATTCGACTTGCTTAAAACAGATATTTGTTTTAACAGATACTAAAAAAAGTAGTAAGTCGAGGGACTGTACGACAGACTGAACTTTTTCTTATAGCAGTCCTCATATATGTTTCCTTCTCTCTTCCTCTCTCTCATATTACCGATGTGTTAGATCGTCTCGTGAGCGTGACGGTTAATCGAAGATTTTAATCCATGCAAAACGTTCTCAGTCAGACCTGCCTTTTCTCCTTTTATCTAAATATCAATCAGTTCTCTTTATAATTAGGTAAAATAACATTTTTTTAAGTTAAAAAAATAACTATAACAAAATTATCTTTTCAGTGATATTAATATATAAATATACTTCTCTTCAATAATTTAATAAACTTTCAAATGAATCATATCTCTGTGGTATATTATCGAGAAGGATATAAATTTTCGTTTGTGAATCTGTAGACTTGGGACGTTATCTTGACGGATGACTTTACTCACATGGGCGACATCAATTTCACCCCGGCCAACATTTTCATTATATTATCTTATTATGTTATGGATTCAGTATATTGCGTCTAGAAACTTGACTAACAGTCAGTTCAGAAATCTGATAAATGAAAAGTTTTCTGTGTTAAAATAAGTTATAAGTAATTATATATGAAACAAAAAACTTTATGTGTACAGTAGATCAAATCAAATCAAATCAGATATATAGCTAAGTAGAATATTCATCACTATACCTGCTAAATTTGAAATTATTATATTGCAAATATAATCAATCCTTCTAAAATTTCATAATTCTGTAAATTTACCTAAATGCATTTCATGGAAATACAATTAACAACAGAGATCGGTTGCAACATTAATTTAAGCACCAGAAACTGTATATTGCAGCTTTAATTCAGTGCAACGATTTTGTTGAGTTTCAAGATGGAAAATAAACTTTTTTCTTATTCTCTGGAGCTCTTCATCATCTACCATTTGTATACGACAGAATTGTACCAAAAGTTTTTAAATAATTAATTAATTAAAATGTATTTAAAAAATACTATCGAGATGACGATAGAAGAACTATGGAAAGTCTTAAAAGAAACAATGATCAAAACAGCAAAAGAAACACCCTAAAAATAAAAACGAAAAACCAAACCAGTTGGTGGAATGATGAAATAAAATTAGAAACAAAACTAAAGAAACAAAAATAGAAATCATATCACAGAAACAAGAACAACAAAAATTATGCCAAATATAAAGAGTAAAGAATAAAAGTTAAAGAGTTAATAAAACAGGCCAAAGAACAACAATGGAAGGATTTTGGGACAAAGGTGGAAAGTGACAAAACCAAAAACTATTTTATAGAGTACTGAAAACTCCCTACAACAAATAAACCTAAGAATAAATATAAATAAGTCAAAAGTTATGGTTATAGAAAGGAATGATGTTACCAATAAAACTAAATGGAAATAATATAGAGCAAGTATTTAGGAATAAAGATACACAAAAATGGTAAACCGGTGACAGAAATAAATGATAGACTTGAAAACACATTTATAAGAAACAAAAAGATCTCAGAAAAACCAAAATAACCGTACCTATATACAACTTTAACCTTTGATAGTGAAAGCTGCAAGATTCAAGCACTGGAAATAAGATATTTGAGAGCAGTAAAAGACAACAGCTAAAATGGTTTGAACATGTTACGCCAATGAAGGATAGAAGACAAACAAAAAGCGTATGGCAATCAAGATCGATACAGAAAAGAACGAGAGGTAGACCTAGGAAAACTTGGAACGTCGCGACGTAGTGGAAGCATGTTTAAGAGATAGATAGAAGCACAGAAGAAAGCAATAAATAAGAAAGAATAGGCAAAATTTGTATACTAGTGAAATCTGTTTATAGCTGAAACTATTTCTTTGAAAGTTTTTTTTACCTTCGGGTAAAAATAAGACTTCAGATTATATGTATTTAAAAAATAAATAATAATGATAAAAATTGCGTTATTATGTAAATATTTTTTTGTTATTTAAAGTTTAAACGCGAACCGAACTTGCCACGTATTTTAATGAATTTAAAAAAAAACAAAATAGAATCAAATTTTGAAAAACAAATAAATCAACTAAATAAATTCAACTCCAGCTGAGTTAGGTGGTGGTTTCTCTACTGGCAAATTATGCCCAGCTCAGCCGTAGAGGGTAAGTGCCAAAATAAAGTGAGTGCGCCACCGATTTGGTACGGTTAAAATCGGAAACCCCTGATGTCCCAGGCACCACTTCACCCACTGGAGATAATTAAATAAATTCAAAATTTTACCCAGAACTATTTGAATCGTACAATAAAAAAAAAATAACGATAAAGTGAACTAAATAAAACAAATTATCAACTAGACCCTTCTTTAATAAAAGTTAAATTTAAGAATTTACACAACTGCCAAGCCTCGTGCTTGACAACACTATTGATATTTATATATACTTATAAAGAAAAACAAAATGAATATATGAATAATATTAAAGTTAAATTTACCAATCTGTGTGATCACACTCAATACAAAAAAAAAATATAAGAAAAATAACTCTTAACTAACGACTTAAATCTAGTTAGCTTATCTGTTAAACTAATAAGTTCCTACAGTCCTTGGCTTGTCTAATACTTGGGTCGGTCAAGCCTTCTCCAAAACCAAAAGGCTTGCACCAATCACAATAACGTATGCTCGAACCAAGTATCAGGCCTGCTCTCAAAAGAAGCCTGTCTCTAGGACTATAGCCGGTAACAAGAACTTATGCCTGTATCTAGGACCCTAAAATCGTAATATAAAATCAACGATAGCTTAAACAGATTTTAATGACTCCTTGAATTAGTCTGACTTAATAACTTTAATACAACTTGAATACATTAACTTGAATTTACACTACAATGAAAGAACAAAGCGAATTTAAATGAATAATACAACATTTAGCAATTGACTTCTCTGAATTTACATTTAATGAGCAAAACTAATGATTTAAACGTACTCAACGAACCTAAATTTGACTTGCTAGACACAATAAAATTATAACAATTAAATTAAATCAAAATTAACATAAAATAAATTAATAATAGTAAAAAAAATAAGCAAAAAGGAGTCACATTAATAACCTACATACGACACAAAGAAATACATATGTAAAATAAAGATATTAACCAAGATTGACCATATGGCGTTATTAATCTATTAAAAATATAATTACGTGACTCACCTATCAAGATAGGGTTATTCTACTTCGTTAAACTCGTGATACCCTAGCTGCTAGTTGGGTAAAAACAATTTCCTCGTCGCTAACTTCAATAATGGGGCAAATTCCGACCACGATTGCTGTCTAAGTGGTTTTAAAATACCAGTCTTCCCTACTGTCTGCTTCATAAGGAACAAAAGGACCATAAGAATCAAATAATTACATAGATAAAGAAACGTGTACTCACCAACAGAAGATTTTACCAAATAGCCGGACACAATGCCGTATTTTCCACCGAATTCACCAAAATTCAGAAAAATCTCTTCCTCAATATTCGATGGAAACAAATGAAGCTTAATTTCGTAAATCCAACTTGAGTTGACCCCGATGAACAGGGATACAAATTAAACTCTCAAAAATCTTCTGGTTAACACGTGTTCACTTCGAAAGCTCTAGGTGAAAAAGACAGAATTTCTCCAAATATCATCCTTCACTCGATTTGACACACTTCAGAAAGAAATAGATGGCCTCTACTACTATAGGGACAATAACCATAGCTTATTCAGCCAACAACTTACGAACAAACAGAGGTCATTTGATATGACTAACCTTATTATTTATATAGATGGCAACAAAAATCCCAACATTACCTAACTTCCCCATTTAATTTCGATTTTAATAATAAAATTATAAGTATGACGGTACACTGGCTACAGTACCGCTATATCCAAGTAATCAACGACAGGAAGAGAATGAGTCAGATGAACTACTGGCAATGATTTCAAAACAATAACAAGAATAATAAATTACTTACAAAACCTATTTTAGCAACAACTAAAAATAATTTATGGCCGAAAATAATAAACAACAGTTGGCGATTAACTATAATCGAACTTAAATCAACCGGTTTTGCTTCGATAAATCCTACAATAATTACGAATTATAAGGTAAGAATTTAGCTGTTACTAAGGTAAATTTTAACCCGTGACAAACTTTTGCTACAATCCGCTAAACCCACTAAATAAATCAAATTCGAAATTTCATTTCGAATTTGCTAACATGCATTAATTTTTTTGCAAAAACTCACCAAAAAAAGCTATCCTGCGCCTTCTGAACCTACCTGAAACACAAAAAAATATTAAAATCTCTTTTGTCCTTTATAATTTCGCATCCAATTTGAACATTAAGCATTTGAGAGGCCACTTATAATTAAGTTGGGAAAAGAAAACCAACAAGCGAAAATAAATCAGTGTTAAAGAAGATTTGTAAAAAAGCAGATGAAATAATTAAAAGAAAATATGAAGACATTAAACGAGTAGACAGTTGGTAAAGAAAAAACTGCAGACTCTTCTAAAAGTCTTACAGCAGGATGAGTGATAGAAAGATACTGAAGAACGCAAAGACACTTCTAAAACCAATTCTTATAAAACGATGAGTAGTAGAAAGGTACGTAGATGTTAAAGAAGCGATTGTAGAAGTTGAAAACTTAGCAAGAAGCAGATAAAGAAGTTAAAAATACCTCCAAAAACACTGAAGAAAAGCGCGCAATAGAAAAGAATAAAGAATAAAGAACAGAAAGATTACTTCCACAAGCATGAAATACGCAGACGAACCAAAGTTGAAGACGGAATACAATGCGCCGCTCACTTGAAATGGAACTGGACAGGACATTTTGCCAGACCAGAGGAGATGCTTACCTCCAGGAATGGACAGTTAAGAGTTGCTGAAAGAAAGAAGAAGAATAATTTTGATAAATTACCTGTTTTCTCCTTCCCTCATGCTGGCTCCTCTATAACTATAATTTCTAGTTTTCTCCATAGTTTCCAGAATAATTTCCCAAATTTCCCCTACGCAAAGTTATACGATTTAAAAAAAAATTATATAACACAGCGTATCCCACAGCCTTGTCCAGATATACCCAATAAATCTATAAATCCAAATTACTAATTGGATTCATATAAATATCGGCTATACCTGTCTTTATTGTATTTTGAGGAAATTGGTATAATTATCCCCGCGATTTTCCAAATTCGAAAAATTACAAATTTATAAGAAAAATTTCCCGAATTTTCCCGCTTTACCTTCACTCTCGTTTTGTACGAATTTTTTCGTAAAATAATTACCCAAATTTTCCCTACGCCGAAGTTATATGATTTAACAAAATCATATAACAACGTATCCGACAGCCTTGTCCAGATATGCCCAATAAATGTATAAATCCAAATAATTAATTGGATTCATATAAATATCGACTATACCTACCTGTTTTTAAGGTTTTGTGAAGAAATTGGTATAATTATTATTTTATCATTATCATAATTTGAATTATCGCGCGATTTACATCTTACGAGAAATTCGATTTATTAAAAGCACTGAATTTACTTCCCGGTTTTTATTTGGATAAAATTTTACCCGATTGCAAGTTGTATTACAAAAAAGTTTTCGAAACTCGCATTAAAAAACACTTTTCACTTCTACGTAGAAACCTGGAAATAAAATTCAATTTTAATATAACAAAATCAAACTTATATAAACAAATAAAAATATTTACCAAAAAAAATCTGCTATTGGATTTCTTGTCGAGATATTTCAAATATCGAATCCTTCCTCGCTAATCTTGTTCTGATACCTAGTAACAAAAAAATAAACATTGATATTACTATCACAATTATAGGTACAAAGAAATTAAAAATTTACCTAGTTAGGTAATAGTTAGATGAAAATTGGCACAATTTCGTAATGAAAACACTCTATAGGGATCAATTTTTATCACAATTAAATTCGTCTTAAAATTATTTACAGTGTAATGATTTCTTAACACGCAATTATTCAGTTTCTACATACGGACCTTCCCACCCCACTTTTTTTCACCCAGGCAACCGCCGACATCGAGAGTTTTGTGTTTTGAGACATTGATAACAAGGCTCGATTTTAAATTTTAACTACTTTTAAAACTGTAAACATACTTTAACTGTACCTAATGCGTTAGAGAGAGATAATTATATATTTAGTATTAAAAAAAGTGTATGCTGTTTGTTTGTTTGTTAATTTTCCATGATGTAGAATGCTTATTGAAAACCATTTCAGTGGTTTAATATACAGGGTATTGAAATTTATCCAATGTCGTGCTTGAAAAGTCAAAAAAAAATTAAATAGCAATTAGAAAATAAGAAATTACCAAGCATTTCAGAGATGAAACTACATAGGTAAGTACCCCTATCGAGTTTGGGCTCGTTGGAATCGTCTTACTAAGCACTTTATGATAAAATGACCAAAAACGAGAAAAACACGTAAAAATTTGCTTTTTGCAACCAGTTAATGGGTAACAAAAAATTCGCAATCATTACAAATTTCCTTCATACGAACAAAGCAATCTAATATTAAGAAAGTTCAAATATTGAAACATAAATAAAAAAACTTTTGAGAACTGTTTTTGGTAGATTTATGGATCAGATAACGGCTAACTGTTGACATATCCAATTTTTAAACCCAGTTTTACCCCTTCTAATGTTATTTGCCATATAATAAAGAAACCAAAACTGTATTTTTAAGAAACAATTTTTGATTTATATCGAAAAACACTTTTCTTACTGTGACAAGTCACTTAATATCTGTAGATAATTATCTAGAAAACAATAAAAAAGAACGTCTTATTATTTAAAAATATGACATTGGTTGTTCGTTGGAAAGGATATAAGAGCAATTAAGTTTAATTTTAGCACATAATTGAAATCCAAGAAAACTTTTTGATTGGCTTTGTAATTATGGTATCAATTTTAATTGGCAGCTTTTGAAGGAACGTCGCGCACTTACCGCATCACATCGCTGCGTCGGGTTTTGCCTGCTTGCCGTCTTTGCTCTTTATATAGATTTTACCCCAGGCAACTTCTAATTGCTACCAGGGATTAAGTAATAGATGATTTCTAAATTATTCATTTTAATTTGTAGATCCTTGCCAGAGACTTGAATTATAAAATATGTTGGGTCTCATGACAACAGCATGTTTACAGGAAATTACCTTTGTTTTGAGTGAAATATTTGTTACACTACACTTAATTCCATACCACCTCCAAATGAAAATGCGCTTAAAGTTATTTTTAAAGTAAGTATTTTGATTTTAACTGTCAAATGTCAACTGTCAAATCTCGAATGTCAACTGACAAATGTTGAATGTCAAATGTCAAATCTCGAATATCAAATGTCGTTGACAGTCAACATTTGACAGTCTATATTTGAGAGTCTACATTTGACACTACACATTTTGACAGTCGACGTATCACAGTTGTCAACATTAGATTAGATGTTTATTGGGTTGGCTGTTAGCCTGTATCACTGCGACCTTTGCAGATCTATTGTGACCACCCATTATTTCAAGAATAGGATTAGAGAACCTTGTCCAGCCCTGCCCTCTTAATGAGACTTAATAGCCTTGACAGTGGCCACTCCGCATAACTTGGAGCAGCCGGTTTCTCCTCTCCCAGTACTAGATACCGCGTCCTTGCAAAGCCTTCGCATTGGCATAGGACATGAAATGCGGTTTCCTTCTCCTTTTGGCAGTATCGACAGATGTCTTCATCTGCTATTTAAGTTCAACTGACTCATGTGTTTCTTGAGCCTACAATGTCCTGTCAAGAGACTGACAATCATCATGATATCGTTTCGTCTTTGTGATAGCAGCTCTGCAGTAAACTTCACCGAGTGTCCCTTTATGAAGACTTTGGCTTGTCGCTTGCCCGGTGATTTTTCCCACTATTCCTGGGCCTTCTCTAGCCTCCATTTCTCAATGGCTGCCTTTCTGAATGTGTCAGGGGTATTAGCTCCCGCACAGGCCAATTCATCAGCCTTCTCATTGCCTCGAAACCCTGAGTGTCCTGGTATCCATGCCAGTGTCAGAGAATTTTGACTTGTGGCATGTGTCAGGGCGCCCAACGCAGTCCCACACCAGCTGTGAGCTTATTTGTGCCGAGGCTATCGCCTTTAGAGCTGCTTGGCTGTCCGAGTATATGAATACGGTTTTACCCGTTATACCCTGACTTACGATCTCGTTGCACAGTGTTGTATTGCCATTACTTCAGCCTGCAACACTGTGGCATACGCACCTAGACTTAGTTGGACTTTTATCCTGTGTCCTCTATTGTATATACCTGACCCTGTGCCTTTCTCAGTCTTTGAGCCATCGGTATACCAGATTGACTCCCCTTGGATTTGACAGTCGACATTTCGCATTTGACTTTTGAAAGTCAACATTTGATAGCCGACATTTGACATTCGAAAGTCGATATATGACATTGAGATTCGACAGTCGACATTTGACAATCCACGTTTGACAGTTGACATTTGACTGTCGAATGTCAATTATTAAATGACGATTCTCAACTGTCAACTGTTAAATGTTGACTGTCAACTGTTGAATGTCGTCTATCAACAGTGTAGATTGTCAACTGTTAAATATCGAATGTCAACTGTTAAATATCGATTGTCAACTGTTAAATATCGACCGTCAACTGTTAAATGTCGATTGCCAACTTTTAAATGTCGGCTGCCAACTGTTAAATATCGACTGTCAACTGTTAAATAATGACCGTTAAATGTCGTCTATCAACTGTTAAATGTCGAATTTCAACTGTCAACTGGTAAATGTTTAGTTTATTTTGTATATTTTAATGAAATGATTATTTTTTAGCAATTTGGTCTCTTTTTAACGTCATATAGTGTTTAAGTATGAATTGAGTAAGTGTCCTATAAGAGTTTAACTAAGATTGATCACAAAACGCTGACTAACCATAGTTGAATGGTTAAATGCGCTACTGGCGATAGGTAGACGTCACAGATTCGAGTCGTGCCTGATGTGAAACTTTTTCGATTTTTCCTTACTGTCAATTCTTGTTTGCCCAATTTCTAAATTTCAAATATTCAATTATATATTTGTAAAATTTAATTACAGTAATACAGTTCGTTGCCTTAAAAACGCAATACCCCAGAAAGAATTATTTAACAAACAAACAGCAATTATGCAAAGAATTATTACAAGTAATGTTGTAATTTTCAATAAAATTATCACTACTACATATCAGCTATTTTTGGGGAGTGTTGCTACTGCAATATAAAAATTAAAATCATTTTTATTATGAACAATCGCAACCATTTAGCTTTGCGTATAACCTGTCATACTTTCTTCAGTAAAAACTAAAGTACTCTTTGACGACGACGGTGTCGACTGTCGACCCCCTTCTGTTCATGATGGACAACAAAGCAGCATCGTTGCTACGGTTCTACCTAGCCTATTTGAAATGTATAAAATTCCCAATCAAGCACGAAATTATTACACAGAACTGTGATTGGTGTCTGAGAACGTAGTCATTTTATTTTATTATTTTTTACGTAGTAACTGTATCCAGTCTTAGATTTGGTGTAGCACGTCAGGATTTTGAGATATAAAATGACCAATCGGTTACCAATAACGAATAAAATAACAAAGTGACAAATGAACTGGTATGCACACCTGATGAGAATGTTACCCAAAAAAACGTACACGAAACAAAGAAAGTTCTAAAAAGGAAAAAAGGCAGACCAAGAAAAAATGGATACTGCAAGTTGTAGAGGCGGAAAAACTCGAGAAAATAAAAATAATAGTAGAAAAGAGAAAGGAATCCGACACTCTGCAAGGATAAAAGGAAGATAAAGAAGAAAGGCAGAAATTGACTTAAGAATGTCATCTTCAAAGATCTCTAGCTCCCTTAATCCTTCTATTAATTGAATTAAAATTACGCTTAGTAAATGGGGGTTTCAGTTTGACAGAAAAGTTCTTTGATAGACTGTATATTTCCCTCCAGTTTAATTCAACTATTCTTTTTGTGTATGGTACCTATATTATACCGATTATGAATAGAACATATATGTTTTATACATTGTGTATTATGTGTACCTATATTAATTGTTAAAAACTGTGATTACGAAGGATGAAATAATTGTGATTTTTTTCCTGTTAAATTAATTTGGTTCTTCCGTCAGTATGTCTCACTTTCTGTTCTCATAACTTACATTCACTAGTAATTTCTAATAATTAAATTAAATTAGTTTATGCTTGACTTGGTCAAAAGTGAATTAAATTTTTTAAAACATGGCTCCTAATGGTTACTTCACCATAAGTGAAAACAGGTGAAAATTATTACAATATTTTTTTTGAATCTCTTCAAATCGTGATATCTAATTGCTTAAAGAGCAGTACATTCATAAAGCGATTGAACGGTCTACCATCATTTTATATAATTCAACGGCTTTTAGGTCACGACAAAACTACTACAAGTTACTAGGAGTGGCTCTTTAACAACTTCTCCTAATTCTCGAATACATTTCCCTGTTTATCAAATCTGAACTTACAAACAATTATTATTAAATCAAATCGATTGTAGCATTACTTACAAATGCTGCGTGATAATATTTCTATTTATAAATTTCAACGAATTATTATTCACAGAACCTTTATATGAGTGTGATTGTTGATAGGTAATTAAAGAAATCGATAGTATGTAAATGAATAATAATTGTCAATAACTTAGCATATTATAACTTCAAAATCAATTTTATTTTAATCGTGTATATTCTACAATTATAAATTATGACGAATATTACTAACAGGATATCACGACAAATGATTTAAACTGAGGGTCCTTCTGACCTAAAGATTCTAAATTTATACCAAATTACATATCAATCACATATTTTCTATTTTATTGGTTTAAATCCCAAACTTAAAAACTAATATAACGTTGATGATGAATTATAGATAGCTTAACTAATTTACCCCACGCATTAGTTCAAGAATGTCATCAAACCCTAATAAAGGCAACCCAAAGGAATACAATCATCTGCAACTAAACCAAAGGAACAAATGATCAAAAGAAACGTGAAAAAATTGCGACAGGAACGTCTGAAAATCACAATTTCACAGGAGCTTCCAGGATTAATGGACCTTATTAAGATATAAAAACTGTTCACACCAAATTTACTCTTCCGGAATAAACTCAAGTTATTTTTAATCGTTGGAAATATTTGATGCAATTTTAATAATTAAGCTTATCTAATAAAAGTTAATTATACTTATTACTTTTCGTAGATGATATGCATATAACCAGTTTTAACTGTTGGATGCAGTGTAATGTCTACTTGAAATACAATTCTGTAAAGTATTTAAAAAAAAGAGTAACTTGTTAATATTCGTGTAATTGAAATTGACATGAGTTGGCCATGTTAATTACATGTTGTAATTAGAATCTCGATCAGAGAACCATATCTAGAAAAACTTAGTTGTAGGTAATTAAAAATCCATTAGCTAAGAGTGTAAAGTAAATTTTTACTTTCAGACTGAATGGAGTACATTACTCTATACAGCCGCGACTAAGAGAATGTACCTTGAATATATTGGTCTCGACACCCAAATTATGAATACAGGGACGGATTCTTTAAAAAAGCTCAACTATATAATACAGTTTGAAAATAGTTATTTATGTATTAAGGGCAATAATAACACTTTTTGCTCGTAATATATACAATTGTGAAATTTATTACAGGTAAACAAATAACACACTAAACGAAAGTAATTTACTTACTATTGGTAATATTAAAGTTAAAAATCCAATCCTTGAAATCTATATTAATAATATTCGATCCGAATGTCTATTTTGTACATCACTATCACTATTTTCACTTATCTTAAAACTAAATTAATAAACGCAAATCAAATGTCAAAATATTGTGTGAAGTTGACACTTCGTGTTGACAATGGTCGTCTTTTACGGGTTGCTATTGACGACGCGTGTTTTTTATACTTTAGAGCACTAAAGTGACATTCCTCCTTAAATATCCACTTTTTGTTATGGAGGGTAGAGGTAAGGAGAACGATCTTAAATGGGAAATGATTAAAAATGTGTCCACTTTTTAGAGGAACATAACACTTCTCAAACTTGCCACTACAATGGCGCTTAAGTAGATGTAGGGTACAGAATGAATGTAGCAGTTTTTGACAAATTGATTGAAATGTCGTATGATTTCGTAATATAAGTCACAAATTATATAAGTGCTATAAAAAAACGTGGTCAGCGAATTCAGTTTAGTGTATTTTAAATTCGTTTTATACTTTATGATTATCTTAATATGTATCTTATGATTATTTTAAAAATGCTGTCATAATAAAGCGGAAATGTGTCTTTCCTTGTTTATTTATCTATCCTACTCTAAGAAATTATGGCGCTTTTTTTTTAATTTACCCTACTACGATCGTAGCGCCACCCTTATTTACCACATTTTGACGGACACATTCAATACACGGAGACAGTTCTCCTTACCTCTACCCTCCATACTTTTTGTATTCAATTACAAGTAAAAAAGCCTTCTTTATTTCTATTTCTATTATTTAGAACATTATTCGACCCCTTTATAAGTAAGTGCAGAAGGTTAATTTATACATATAATAAACTGTAACTGATCGCTGTCTGTACATGGAAAATATATTTTAAAGTACTAATGTGTGGCCTTTATATGCACAAGAAAACCCAAAACAATATTTTGTCATTTCGTATGTTTGTCTGTATGTTTGATTGACTGTATAACTGTATGTCTGTATGTCTATATATCTATAGCTGTATATCTGTATGTCTATATGTCTGTATGTCTGTAAAACTGGGTAGTAAATCTGAATGGGGCAAAGATACTACTTATATTGGGGCTAAGCCAAAATGCCATATAATGGTATACGGATTGCTCCAACTAAGATAAAGGAACAGGAGCAGGGTTTTTGGACGTAGAGCCAAATACTCAGAAAGCCAGGGTGCATACCCAAGCATCTTTTAATCGGAAATCCGTGCCATTGAAAGATGTGCAGAATTTAATATCGAAAAGAACTTTCGTACACAAATATAGTCAAGCAGCCATCAAAACTCTGAACTCGCACACAATCAGTTCAAAAATGGTCGGGAAATGTCTAGGAAACTAAATAAACTAGAACAAAATAACACTTATGGGTTCGAGGACATATAGGAATAGAAAGAAATAAA
This sequence comes from Altica lythri, assembly GCA_964028335.1. Classification (NCBI taxonomy): domain Eukaryota; kingdom Metazoa; phylum Arthropoda; class Insecta; order Coleoptera; family Chrysomelidae; genus Altica; species Altica lythri. Next base: position 94,078,486 of record OZ034800.1, on the reverse strand, counting down.
ACAGCAGATAACCTGAAAAAGAAGGAGCTGAAACCCTATACTTGGGACCAGAACCCTCTTGTGGAATCATCATTAGTACAGTCTTAGAAAAACTAAGAAAAGAAGTGGATGAAGAAAAATTCAAGTACTGGAACGATCTAAAAGTACTTAGACAATCGAAAACGCTCCTGGGAAACTATAATCAGAAGAGATCTTTCAGCTGTTTAAACCTTAATAAGAAAAACCTCGATATTATAACAGACATATTAAGCGGGCCCTGAGGATTAAGAGGTTACATGAAGAAACTAGGATTGGTAGATCAAGCGCAGATTCTGTGAGGTAGAGGATGAAACCAAATAAAATGATGCTCATTAATATGATAAATCATAATAAATAGGGTTAAGCTTAAGCTCAACTGTATTGAGAGCGGGAGTCGCTCGGACAACCCGATAGGTGTCGTTGTCGAACGTATCGAATGAACGAATCTTTATTAATGCAGAAATATAAAATTTTATGAGTCCTTGATTAAATACACTAATTTTAATCAAAGGCGATGGCCGTAAGATAAGACAATATTGTCATGTAAATTTTGACGCGAAAGAAAGTCGCCGGTAATAGCTAAAAAATAAAATGAGAAAAAAAGAATAAATGTGGCGAATATTTGAGGTTATTGCCGGATCTAAAGCATCGATATGAAATAAGCCGACGCCACGGATGGTTCCAGGCGTGTACTAAATAATGCAAAGAAAGAGACCATATCAGTGAATTCCCCTGAGATTGTGGCCTCGTCCCATACAATCCAGTTGTTCTTTAACCTAGGGATTTGGTCACGTGTGCCATTTGGCATTGTCTACCAGCGTTAAAACACAAAACTGTAAAAGATTAATAGCGTCATTTGAATTTTTCATAACAAGAGATGACCCTTCGACATCTAAATATGACTCGTTATAATGCATCAGCGATTTATTTATGATCTGCCTTGATATCACACATATTTTATGGAAAATGTAGCGTGGGATCGGTCATTTTCTTTTGCTTTTCAACCGCATTTTCTGTGGCTAAACAACCGCTTTAAATTTTTATTCATTTTTCATTCGAAACTCTTACATCCAAAAATGTTTGAGTCTAAATTAGAAAATTAAAAAAAAAAAATTAATTTGTATTAACCGAATCTTAATCGGTAAAACTACATAAGTAGATAAAAAAAGTTAGTCTAATACAAAATTTGTCCACTATAACAATTGGAGTCTTTAGTATGGTGGCCAAAGATGCAATAAACTTCAAAGATTTGCTTTTCTTGGTATAATTGGAGCTCTGAAGCAATAAAAGTTCTGTTACAACTCCTTCTCTTCAGATTATCTTGAAGGGTGAGGCAACAATGGACTTCTTACAGGCTACAAGAATATCTAACCAACATTTTTGTTAAATCTGGACACAACAAAATAAAGAAGGGGATTAAAAAAATATCTAGGAAGAGAAATGCGACTACATGGTTCCCTATAGATCTCAAATACCAATACCAATAATTGGTATTGTGTTTTTATTTACCCCAAAGTAACCTCTGTATTTATATTCGTGAACAAAGTTTTTAACTCTGTTGTAGGTTTAAGAAGAACAGACAATGATGGATGAATAAAAGAATTAAATAAAAAAATTTATCTAAAGTTTAAACAAAGAAAGAAATTCACAAATATGATGAGTAGACTTCCTATTCTACATCAATCCTCCAACCAACGTCTCATTACAGTGTTTGCCAAGCCATTGGCGTTTGCTTAAGATTACGAACCCCGTAAGATCGGTTATTAGTCGGTAGCGCTGTCTCCAAGACAATATGAAATCCGCATCACTCTCAAGCTAGATTTTAGCCTTATGAATCCGTTAGAACCCCTTGTTTGTTTTGCTCCACTCGACTGAAAACAATCTTATTACATCCTAACGTTTGTCTTCTCGTTTAAATACATTAACGACGGTATTTAATCTTTTAATCGTCTAAATTTTTTATCAACGTTTCATTCCCTTACACGAAATATTATAAATATTAAATGATGTCTATACCGAGATTACATGCAACAATTATATAATAATAAATTATTTTTTATTTATTTATTTGATATAGTATAAGAAAGTCGAAAGAGGTGCAAGAGGTGCATTAAAAAATATGAATAAAATAGTCTAAACCAATTTTTTTTCTTGGATGAATTGTGTAGAATATAAACTTGTTCGAGGTTTTTATTTAGATTTAAAAGAACAATAGAGATGTGAATAAAAAAGACAGTTTACGTTGAAAAGCTGGAGCTTATTAATTCTAATGAAAGTTTGGTGCGAATAATGACGGGTATTTTAGTAAATTTAATCACACTTTTTGTTCGTTTTACTCTTTTTCTTTTGGTAGATGAAGATAAAATTTGTTAATTATGATAAATATTCACAGCTTTTTCCTGGGAGAGCCATATAGCTGAGCGGAAGTCGGTATTGTTATTCTAGGGGGTTTGCGTTTGTATTAGTATTTAACCCTTGCCTTTCAGCTCCGTAACTTCCTGCTATATTCCTGCTGCCCCTTGGGAGAATGAGAATGCCAGAGTCCTGCCAGCATCAAATCCTTTCGCTCTCACCTTATTCCTTTTTTAACAAATACGGTCCTATTATTTTCTTTACTACGTTTTATATATAAACATTTTTTAAACCAAAATTTATTTTTTATTGTTTAATTTACTTATTGTTACAGAATGAAGCAACGATGCAACAATGTTAAGAGGACTCTAACCACTTCATATGAGGATGTACTGTGCAATACAAAAAAAATCTTAAATCTGGGAAAACTAATCTGTAGTAATGTCACCATACACATAAGACTAGTAGGGTCACTCATTCAGATGCCGACACGTTCATTCCCTTCACCCCGTCTATCTTTCCAGCCTCGTTTCAGCCACCTAGCAAGCGAACTATCCCTCGTAAATTGTGCAGCGCGCGATAGATGACTCATTGTCGTCGGCAATATAATGTTCAAAGAGATCAAAGGAAAAACTTGAAAGTGAACCTACTATACCCGAGACGCTCAAAAGATGGAATTCAAGGACGCGTGATCAGTGACTGGCTGACGTAATCCTACTATGCCACGCCTTCCAAACTGAAATAACGAAGAACAGTTTACACTGTACTCATACCAGAGATAATATAAACTGTCGAGGGTGGGTACTTTTTTGTTGAGTGGTGTAAATCGGACTTGTGACGTTGGTTGAGGAGAGTAATATTCAAACAGTGCGTGCCGTTCACGTGATCATTCCATCTTTTGGACGGCTGGAGTATAGTCTTATGTGTACGGTGGTAATGTAGTTAGTATATTGTTTACTAGTTGTACTTGCAATGTCGTTCGCGTGGCGTGTGATTGTTGTATAAAAATTTCTTACCCCACACCATTTAAGAAATGCGAGAGAAATTTTATACACCAGATGTTAAGTTGAAAGAAGACAAATACATCTGTGAAAACCGCATTCGAATCGGATCAGTAGTTTTCATGTGATGCGCGCACAAACATACAGACAGACAAAAAAATCTAAACACATTTTTATTAACACGCTTTTATTAATTTCACCTGTATGTATGTATGTATGTATGTTTGTTTGTAACTCTCCACTCAGTTATATAATTATATCTCGAAAAGTTATCGTTTTTTTGAAAAAACACAAGAATACTTTTTTGTTTAGAATTAATTTTTACATCAACTGTCAAATTATGACAGCTGTCATATTGACAGTTTTCGAAATAAACACTATTTTGTGCATATCTCGAAAAGTTATCGTTTTTTTGAAAAAACACAAGAATACTTTTTCGTTTGGAATTAAATTTTACATCAACTGTCAAATTATGATAGCTATCATATTGACAGTTTTCAAAATAAACACTATTTTGTGAATATCTCGAAAAGTTATCGTTTTTTTGAAAAAACACAAAAATACTTTCGTTTGAAATTAAATTTTACATCAACTGTCAAATTATGACAACTGTCACATTGACAGTTTTCGAAATAAACACTATTTTGTAAATATCTCGAAAAGTTATCGTTTTTAACACGCTTTTTATTATTATTATTAATTAACTTCACCTGTATGTATGTATGTATGTTTGTTTGTTTGTTTGTTTGTAACTCTCCACTCCGCGGCTGCTGCCTCGGGTGAGTCCCATATCGTTATTTTTAGTCACTACCTACCCGTGCCGGGAGTGGGTAATAAACAATACGTTTAATTATAAACGATATGAATGAAATTGTCTTAGAATTAATCTAACAATTCTTTAGATTTCACAATAGTAATTTTTTTTCCAAGTTCTGAAAACAATACGTTTAATTATAAACAATATGAATGAAATTGTCTTAGAATTAATCTAACAATTTTTTAGATTTCACAATAATAATTTTTTTTCCAAGTGATTGAAACAATATGTTTAATCATCAACAATATGAATACAATAAATATAATTTGAGAAATCAAAAAAACACGCTTTCAAAGCATTTCCAACTAAATAAACGAATAATGATTGAGTGAGGGTCTTGTAATCGTCACAGCAAATTAACGAATCTATTGAAATAAAATAAATTGGACTAAAAAGTAAAAAATAAATATAGTTTAAAAAAACTAAAAAACACGCTTTTATAAAGCATACCATATTTTGCGAATGTCAAGCGCCCACGCTTTTTTCACAATAATACTAGTATTTTTCATTTATTTTTGTTTTAATTTTATTTTGAAAATTATTTTTAACTTTTTAGTTCGATATTTTTCAGAAACATGCTTTATAAAAGCGTGTTTTTTAGTTTTTTTAAACTATATTTATTGGGTTCTATTTCGATGTACCCGCGACGTTGTTCGTGTGGCGTGTTGATTTTTGTATAAAAATTTCTTTCCTCAACCCGTTAAAGAGGTGGGGGGAGAAAGTTTTATACACCAGATGTTAAGTTGAAAGAAGACAAATACGTCTTTGAAAACCGCATTCGAATAGGATCAGTAGTTTTCATGTGATGCGCGCACAAACATATACATTTCTACAGTTTTATTATATGTATAGATATAGATGTAATTGTTTAAAAAATTAAATATATATTTTATAGCCAAAAATTTTTTTTTTGTTACTTTGGCCGAATGGTTTAAGGAGCTGTCAAGTGTAAAATTCCTGTTTAATGTTTAAAAAATCATTAAAAATTAGAGCAAATCATACAACCAAAATTTCAGTATAAAAAACGTGACTTGTGACTATCTACTTTCATGAAGTCCTGTCGGTTTTTTGTGACGGTGTGCGCTCGGTTTTTCACGCAAATTTGTATTACCCTTAAATTCAACAAGAAACTTATAACTTTTGATTTGGTTAAAATCTACTAATCAAATAAACTGCTTAAATTCTGACACAAACACTCTGTATAAGTATAAGGTGTTTGTGACAACGACTACGTATAGGTCCGTATTCTCGTAACATTAGTAAAGAAATTAAATGATAGCAATCTTGTTCGCAGAATGCAATTTCAGCGTATGGCTGGCTGATGGATAATCCTAATTGAAAAAAATTCGATAATGTTATACCAACCTATGCCAGTTTGTCTTAAAAATAATAAATCGTAAGTACAGTTGTCTGATATATTACAAGCAATTAAAATAATCTATAATAATTTAAGGTGCAAGAAATCGTGAATAAAAAAATATTATACAATGACAAAACACCAAATGATGTCCAAATGGTGATTGCAGATGTATTTATCTTAAATTGAAGAATATGCGATAAGCATCAAACAAATATTTTAATAATACATCAGAACTTATTTTCATTTAGATTAGCTTAAGCAGAAGGTTATATTTTTACCTTCGACATTTCACAACCTGTTTTACTGACCGCCTAAAATCGATATGAATCTAATCGTTATGTCCTTTAATGATTTTTCGATCCCACAACAATATGAGACAAAATTTGTGGTACGGTGTGAAAAAAACATCATAAATCTAGTGAGGATACAACTTATAGAATTATACCCGCTTTGATTATCAAATTTCCGACAATTAAATTTTTACTTAATCAATGTTTTGTGTATGTTGAGCTAATATAATAAATTATATTAATTGGTCGGCTGTAGTCTATTGAAAATTCTTTTCATTTATTAAAATTGATGATCGATTTAAGAAATATATAACAGAAATTTTTGATATCAATTTATTTACTGACAGAAGATTCTAAAAATTATACACAGAAATTATCCCTTTTTTTGTTGCTGTAAAACACTTTAAAAGCTTCAAAGAAATTTTGGCATCGGACTGTGATTTATCATTAAAGAATTAAAGATTGTGTAAAAGTTTTGGCCAAACCTTTAGCCATTATTTTTAAATTGATCCTTTAATCACGAACTTGGTGGTGTATAAAGGATTTGGATCTCGTCCGTATTAGGCTTCATCTGGATCCCTCAAGGGTCCAATCTAGGCCTGCTGTTGTTTGTACTTTTTATCGACGATTTTTTCTCTTTATTAGACTGTAAGAATTTAATGTACGCTATTGATCTGATTAGGTGGTGGTGGTGTATAATGGATGTTCTGCAAAACTGGTGTTTTAATAATAGTGTCACGTGCCAAATTTGATTATTCACCAAAAGGGAAACTTAAATTTGTATTAAAAATCGAACCACATTTATTTACTATAGATCCAGCGAGCGACCTCTAGTTGACGTCTGAAGAAATTTCCGTGACCTTAGTTTATGTGTTAATCAGCTAATATAATAACTAATTTAGCAAATAGTGATTCTTCGTGACTTATCTAATAATTAGTATACAGGGTGTCCCAGAATTAACTACAGAAACTTCGTATACGTGTTCCTTGATGACAAATAAGTAGGGTCTTTCCTATAAAAAAAAATTTTTTTAGAGACTCCTGTCAGAGTTATAACCCTTTAAAGAGGGGTGGTAAAATACGGTTTTAATTTAATATCTTCTGATTGGTCCAAGATAAAAAATTAAAAATTTGGGTGAACATCATTTTTATAAAGACGCATTTCTCCTGCCGCTTTTCACCTGCCCTACCCCATTCTAAGGGTGCAAATCAAGGAACCCCTCTTAATTTTTTTTGTAACTTTCTTAGCAATTAATATTTGCAATAACAAAAAATTATTTTAGGAAGTTTTGATTATTTAGAAACTTTTTTGTTCCTTGTCGTTTTTTGCGAAATCGTTTCGGTTTGGAGTAAAAAAATAAAAAGTAGGACCATGTCAATTGAGTATCGTGTATCGCGATCAAGTAGCGCACATTTGCAAAGTAGGTTATAACTCTGACAGGAGTCTCTAAAAAAAATTTTTTTATAGGAAAGACCCTACTTATTTGTCATCAAGGAATACGTATACGAAGTTTCCGTAGTTAATTCTGGGACACCCTGTATATACATTATTAAGTTTAAATTAATTTTGGCATGTTTATGTTTAAAAATTTAATATTCAATTAGTCATTGTAATAATAAATCGAGTTGGCAACAAAACACACTTCTCCCCCCTCCGGAAGTTTCGGTAGAGTGAATTTTTCGGTTTTAATACGCATAAAGTTCTTCTTTTTACAATTTGTCCGTCTACGAATCAACAGCTGATAATCGTTAGTGAATTTATTCAGTGAAACGCCATACAGTGTGTGCATTTTATTCTGATCACATCGTGGTTGCCTTAATAGGATTTTGAATGCTAACACTATCAATAATCTAAGCCTCATTTGGTGAATATTCCTTTAATGATATTTTTTTTGTGGATAGGCTTGGATATTTCCATTATGTGGGATTTTTATTTGATTAATTCACGTGAATGATTTGCTAAAAATTTCGATACGTGGATTCGTGGACTACCGAAATAGGATCACGAAAAAAACGATACAGGGTGTTGTGGGAATAAAACATCGTCGGACTGACTGCTTTAACCCCTAATTACATAAAGGGTTGTTTGGACCTGGCTAATCTTTTCGGACCTGGCGAACTTTTTTTTGGACCTGGCTAACATTTTTGGGCCTGGCGAACATTTTTGGGCCTGGCGAACATTTTTGGACCTGGCTAATCTTTTTGGGCCTGACGAACATTCTTGGATCTGGCGAACATTTCCTCTGGCTTGGGTTATTATTTTGGAACAATAGCCTTTGGACTGGTTCATCATTCTTGATCCAGGTGTATTAATCTGGAACAACGCAGCCTGACACCTTTACCCGAGCAGTGAGGCTATTACAGGAAGCCTCTCATCAAAAGCATCTGCGCTAGAGAAGCGTAGTTACAGATAAGCCTAATTGAATTATTAATTCCGACTTTTTTATATATATATGTATATATAGATATTGTTTTTTTTGCGGATGTAATACTTTGTAATTTTTTTTTAATCTTAGGTTCTAATTATTTTATGCGCTGGGTGATCACTCTTGCTTTGTGTGTCATTAGTTGTGTAGCATTATTTTTTTTATATTTACGTACCACTATATATATTGTTGGGTTTATTGTGATTTTTCTTATTATAGTGAATATACGAGATAGATCTATTTTGGTGTCTTAGTCAGTCAATCACCCACTCACCTCACCTATTCAATTAATAATTTTGATTGAGATTTTTTTTTCTTTCTTTATTTATTTATCCCCAGCGAGGTAGGTCAGTGCCTGGAACAACAGGGGTTTCCGATTTGTACCGTCTAAATCGGTGGCGCGACTCACTTTTTTTGTACTTACCCTCTACGGCTGAGCTGGGCATAATTTGCCAGTAGAGAAGACCACTTACCGATCTTAGCTGGAGTTGGTAGTTTCAATTCAAACAATTTGAATAATTTTTCGAGATTTGATTTTTTTTTATTTTTATTAAAAGTACGTGGCAATAGACTATCCATTAATCAAAGAAAGTTTTTAAAATATTTGTCTTTTAAGTCATGTAAACGTTACCCTAAAAGGGTCTGTGATCATGAAATCTTGATTAGAACTTTTAATATGGAGCTTTTGGTGGACAGGAGTAACTGTGTGTCACTTTCTTTTTGTATATAAACTATAGAAGTGCAATCTTAAAGTAATTCCTTTCACGTACATTTTATTGGGTAAAAACCCTTTGCAGACTAATAAAATTCTTTGGTACAGCACTGTATTTAAAGATTGTCGTACGTTTTCTTATGACAGTAACACTGTTGCATAACATGCATCACTGTGACACATCACAATATCAAATACAATATCTCTATTGTGCGACAGCATAAAGAAGGTTCTGTGAGACTTTCTTTTAGCTCGACACATGACATACTGAGATTGCTGCTATAAGATGACCCTGGAGATTGAATAAATCAAATTCTCATATAAACCATACGACAAATCATAAATAACAGACTAACCGCCGAGAATTTTATAATTTTTTCTGCTATACTTCGGTCACCCACTTCTTAACGGTATTTTAATTTCGAATAAAGAAAACAATATATCATTCATACAAATTGGCCAAAAAAATCTATTTTTTTTTTTAGAAATACTACATATTATATCCTAATCTGATCCGTTCTAGTTTCTTAAATTCACTTTCAAGTGAAAATTTTAATTTACTTCTAAGATTAATTTGAGTAGGATACGATAGAAGTTAAAAAAAAGAAAATTACTCATATTTCAAATAGAAGCATGTAATTGATGGGACATATTTTAGCAGACTGAATGTAAATCTCTTAATGCAATCACAACTGTTCACTTCTGCTTAACTGATTTTGTAACGGTTTGTTACTCATTTAATTAGCATCAATTTAGAGACAATCTATAACCTCATCTATCTCTGATTAAATCTATTTTTTGCCAAGGAGCTTAGCTAGGTATATACATTTGAATTGCGGTTATAAAAACCGCGTATACTAGCAACGAAAATTATAGGAAGAGACTCGGAATTTATGATTAGCTTTAAAATAGGGAGGAGCTATTCGATATGCATTTTCAAATAATCTTTGGTTTCGTTTTTTATATCAAAGATATTTTATCATTATATCAAAATTGAAAAAAATTCTATATATTTTTTTGTAAACATCAACTCTTCAGTTTCACTTTAAATCCACATTAATTTATTGCACTAACTCGACATGTTTCAACGAATAGCGTTTTCTTCAGGCAAATTTGCAAATTGAGGGCCGTAATCTGTGAGACAGGAAAGTGTTATTATTAGACTCCTTTTTAAGGGGGTCGACCTCTTTTGCTATATCTTGTGGATTCTTCAGTTTGGACGCAGAATCTCCTCCAGGAGTCTTTTTTTTTTGGCTTTTCGGATTTCTTTATTGTACTTTTGTCTGTACTCTTCCCAGCTATGAACGATTTTGGTCTTATTAATCAGCATTCTCACCTGAGCCCTAAGCTTCGTTACACCAGGGAGTGTTTCTTGTGTATTTCCTTGCCTATTCCAGGCAGCTTTGACGACAAACGATCCCTATAGCGTCACTTACCCTGGTCACCTCCAGGTCCAGACTGGATACATCTCTTATTGACACCGCTCTGTCCTCGATATTTTCATTGAGGAAATTTACCTACATAGTCCTTAGTCCTTTCAATTCATTCTCCGCGGAATTCTAAACTTGGGCTCAATAATTTCTTATACTTAGACGTAACGTGGATATACAAAAATGGTCATCTATCTAATGTGTCGATGTGTACACGAATCTGATTTAAAAAGTAATTTATTGCATGTGAAGTCCGAAAAAAAGTGATTTTCAGTTTTATAGGCAGGAAAGTATCATCAAATTCTGAGATTGACCATCACAAACCTATGAAGGGTGACATTTTTAAAAACTGTATTGTTAATCAATTCATTTCTGCTTTATCCATTTTTTTCAGAGAAATGTGTAGTAGTCATGGATAATACTCCATATCTTTCTGTACAACTAAACAGACCACCTTCATTTTCAGCGAAAAAAAAGATATTGCAGCAATTTGACAAAAAAAGCTTAAATAAATAACAGCGCATTAAATTTTTTGGGAATTTTTGTCTTTGTTTTACTTATCAAAATAGCTGAAACAAATTGATATGTCATAACACCGCACCACCTGGGGAGGACCAGGAACCAGAACGCAGAAATGGAATACACAATTGTTACTTTATTTATTGTTACAAACACAACTATTTTATTAAGGACATGACAACAGTGCATTTGAAATTGAAAATTAAATTAAATGTACAGGGCGAAATTCATCACCCTAACAAGGCTTTCTTTAGTATTTTTAAACTCAACTCTTCTTCTTAAATAAATTGTACATAATAAAAATAAGACAGACGAAACAATATTAATTGTTAATTAGAAATAAAGACTGCAAAAAACTTTGAAATTTAGATCTAGTAAGCAACCTTTAGAAGCCTTAAATAAACCCTTCAAAAATATACAACAAGTAAATAAAAAAAAAATAGATCTACATGTAATGAACCCTTAGTAAACTGTAATCCAATTACTTCGGAATGTCGTAAGTATTCCTTATATTAGACTAGTGAAGTAATATTGAAGGCTTATTTAGAAGTAAATTGAGCGCTTAATTGGGGAATAAAACTCTTGGAAAATATGATTAAAATATTCTAAAATTTTCCGACGAAATTTTCTTAGCCATTTTATTGATTATACTTAACATTGCCGCTGACAACTCTTTCACATAAAGTTTATTCTCTGGCCTCAGGGAATTTGCGTATACTCCAAAAGCTTTCTTAACAAAACTTTCTAAGCATTATCTTGGGCTTCTACTTTTATATATTTATTCTACAGTTCATCCTGAAAATGTCTACTTTCTTATCCATTAATTATATCTTCGACATCTTAGTACTTATTATTTATTAAATCGTCTTTGTAGCATCAGTTTTACAAAAGATTTCCCTTCTTTTGTCGGCGGTAACAATTTTAAAAAAGTCAATCCTATACTTTTTAGCTTATCACCTTCGTGAATAAAGTTGTATTTGGGGATAAATATCAAAAAATAATTAGGAGTACAGTAGAGTAATACAATGAAATAGTGGTGGATCACGTAGTCCTTTCTTAATCCCTTACATTATAGGATAAACGCAATGTTTCTTTGAAAATCGGTCATTAGTTAAATAATTTTTGCAACCCATATGTAAAATGATTCCAGGTGCTGTATTGTTCTTTTTCCTATTGTTCAAGATTCCGCTTCATATCAAAAACAGAGTATATATAAGATGAACGAACTGGGTTAAAAGGCTGAAGAATCAACAAAGGTTAACAGCACGAGATTGAGGAAGCCACTGGAAAAGCACTACATTAGATGATGAAATGGCAATTTCAGATTCCAAATCTTTGTTAAACCTTAAATGATCGAAGGATGCCAAAAATACTGGGATTTTTGTACTAAAAGGTAGTTTTAATACTTTTATAGCTAATCAGCCCAGGACTTTCAGATAGTTGATCTAGGTTTGATAAGATTAATTTAACTAAATATAAATATTATACTCCCACTTTATATAAGAATTTAAATTTATTAAGATTTTCGTAGTTAAAATATATGACAAAACAGAAACAATAAATCACAAGTTGGCGATAGCTATAAAATGTTCTGTTTAACTCGATAAATAATAGTGTGTTAACTGAGATTAAACAGTCGAACATTTAACATTTATAACACATAATAAATATGGTTTCGGCATACAGAGATCGAAAGTCAAAAGGCCCGACAATAGTCATCCATTTGTTTTGGGGAAAACACATTAAAATATAAATCGAAACAGGTACGGTCAAGCGACACAATACGTGGTCCATAAGAAACGGCCCTCCTGCAGTGAGGCACAAAGATTCATGACACTTACCTATTCCTTGCCTTACTTGCTACGTTAGAATCTATCAATCTATAATTAAGCATATTTTCAAACAACTTTTTATTCTATTTCTCACCGTGTTGAAAATTAATTGCTTTTCCACTCGTTGACAAGATAGAAGAGACTATCTTCTTTGTGATCGCTATTTTAACATGGCTATTAACTTAGTTTATTCCACACCCCTTCACCTGCTCTTTCCTATCAATATACTAAGATGGATATTCATTTAAACTTTTATCATTTCGTCAAGAATTTGTAAAAGAACATTTACAGTTTACTATACAAGAAAATAATATTGCTGATTTTATCCTCTTAATATCTGAAATCTTTAACTGAGTATTTATTCATCTATTAAACCAGAAAAATATCAAAAATTCTTCGCTAAATGTTGAACTGTATAAATGATGATCAAACAATGTTGTGTTTGATTTGATTTGCTGAATATATAAATATATAATCAGGTCCACAAATCTATCGTCTTCTCCCCAGAGAATACGAAATTGCAAGCAAGACCTGGGGCGGTAAAGAGTCCGGATTCGATTCAGGATCTAAAGGGTCAAAGAAAAGGTTTCAATTAACATAGTTGCACCCTATACTAGATCTATGGATGCTGTAGGCATTATCTAAATGTTCCTTTTCCGAATCAAGTAACAACAAACGAATTACGTGGGTATGCCTTATTCATATTAATCACCTAGATTAAAAAAATAATAAGAAATTGATTTACAAACCAAACCAAGAAAACATATATAAGATAAACAGGTGTGATTCGGTTTTGAATACGTCACTAAAATCTTCGTAGTACTCAAAGGAAGAAAAACTGGGTTTAAAGAGATATTTTTTATTTGTATATAATCTAATTAGCTGTTATAAATCAATAAATTGAAAAGGGTTAAAAACGAACAAGAAATTTAAACAAAAGACAAATAAGGAAATACCTATTATTGAGTATGGTCCGAAGGGTATATTGGTATTAACAAAAACTGTAGACGGTAAATTATTGCTTTAGAAAACGAATTCAATTTGTAAATAATGTTTAACTAATATAACACAATACCTGAATAAATTTTTTTGAAACATAACGCTCATCATTTCATCATCTTTAAGTAAATGTGACATGTGTCTACTGTAGATATATCTATCTTTAAAATATTTTTTTATATTGCTACCTCATCATCATCAACGTGGTCATTTCATCTAGAAAAAAGAAATATTCAAATTAGATCACAACAAAAATGTATGATAATTAAGTGTCGGTCAACTACAGTCGATTCGTAGTCTGTTTAAATGAAAAGTAAACCATCAGTTACATAGGAAAAACGAACCATAAATATTAACAAACATAACGTTCACGACAGAAGTCTGACTTGGCGCTAGTCTATGTTTAAGATATATTTTATAGGTGTGACGTGAAGATGCGATACAAGATCACAAACAACTGTTTATTAAGATGCAGAATTACCGATTACAAAACAAACAAGATAATAACTTTTGAAACAGATTTGATGAGCTGAAAAATATAATTTTGTTTGATACGACACATCAGTATAGATACAGCTGGATAATTGGAATTATTACCCAAACAGTTCAGAATTTTTTGTAACATTAATGTTTCTCAGTTCTCAAAACAGTTAAATCAACTATTTTTTTATATAAGAAAATAGTACGGTTGCCAAGTCGATTTTCGTAACCTTTAAATAGACCCAAATATATACACAGACTGCCTACAAGCACTACTGACCTTGAATAGACCACGTTTCACTTCAAGTTTAGTACTAGAATGTCACCAATCTCTAACTGAGGCCAGCCAGAATAACGTGGTCACTCTCAGCTGGATCAAAGGACATGGGAACTCTAATAAAGACAACCGCATTGCGAACAATTTAGCAAGGAGGGCTGCGGGCTACAAATATGTTAGCCCTCGCCCATCTACCAAGCTAACACTGTCCGCAGTCGTGAACCTTATCAAACAGCACTCTCACCAAAAATTTATACAGTGCTGGGATGAAAATACGAACTGTAGACTGGCCAGAGAGTTATTACCTCATCCTGGCGAGGAAACAGCAAAAAAATTTAGGGCATTGACCAGACAAAATCTCCGAACAGCTGTGGGAATCTTGACAGGTCACTGCCAATTGCGACAACATCTCTTTAGGATGAAATCGCCGCTATGCAGAGGCTGCGAACAAGAAGAGGAAACAGTAGAACACATAATGTATGGCTGCTCTGCTTTTTCTGAAATCAGAAGATCCGTGTTGGGCGAATATTGGCTTACACCAGCCGATGTCAGGGAGATCCCCCTCGGGAGCCTCATCACCTATTTTAAATCACTAGGCCTGGTGACATCCTGAGGTGAGGATATCCCTACACACGGGAGGATGACAATGGGTCATATGTGGCCTCAGTGCTGGCTAAGCACTAGCTCGCCCCTCCCCAAATTTCCAGATCCAGATCCAGAGACCCAAGTTTTTTTATGTATTTGAACTGATTACAAAAATCCAAGGTGATTTCTAATAAAAAAAAATGTTTAAAAGTAAATAATCGTTTATAACAACTACAGATCTTCCTCTTTTTTATCTTCTTTCTCTTAGCCTTATCCAAAGTCTAGTTGAGGTCGTCGTAAGATTCCCATATTATTCCTTTCCTTTGCTTTTCTCTTTCAGAGCATTATTTATTTTATCCATTTACCTCAACTTGAGTCCTCCTCTCTTTCTCTTACCCCCTATCTCACATTCATCTACTCTTTTACTCACATAAGTGTGATCCATCCACTCTATATGATCAAATCATCTTAACCCATTTTCCAGGATTTTCTTACTCAGCTGTCCCACTTTTACTGTATCTTTTACTCTCTCTTTTCTTACTCTATCTCTGCACACATTCAACCCAACATCTTCATCTTGGTCACTTCTAAGTTTCTCTCTTGCTCTTTGTACAGTCAACCTTTCATATGTGCACTTACATTCCTATCACTCCAATTATCAATCCATACTTAATTCTATGATTCCTTTCATTTTTTCATCCTTCAGTATTTTCTAGCATTATACTTTTCGAATGATTCGTCTCGTCTGTTGTCTTCGTCTTACTCAGCCTTAATCCTCTACATTCAAGCACTTTTCTCAAGTTTTCCTTCTAGTATTTGTTATACAATAACTACTACAAAAACATTACAAAAAACTGTTTTTCCCCACTTAACCTCTAATAACTCGACTTACAGGAATCTCACAAAGGCTTACAAAAGCTCATTGGAAAGAAAATGGGTGTAGCTTTAAAATAAAATGTATTTAAATATGTTTTTAATTGTTTATAACAAAATTCTAACAATTAAAAAATTTTCATTCAAAATGTGTTTATACGAGGGTTGGCTTTTTAGTTTTGCATATGGCCATAAAGATAGATAGATAGATATTTTTTGGGTTGGCTGTTAGCCTATATCACTGCGACCTTTGCAGATCTATTGTGAACACCCATTATCTGTGAAATAGGATTAGAGCACCTTGTCCAGCTCTACCCTCTTAATGAGACTTAATAGCCTTGACAGTGGCCACTCCGCATAACTTGGAGCAGCCGGTTTCTCCTCTCCCAGTAATAGATACCGCGTCCTTGCAAGGCATTGGCATACGACATGAAATACGGTTTTCTCTTCCTCTTGGCACTATCGACAAATGTTTTCATCTGCTAAGTTCAGCTGACTCATGTGTTTTCTGAGCCTACAATGTCCTGTCAAGAAACTGACAATCATTCTGACATCATTTCGCCTTTGTGATAGTAGCTCTGCAGTAAATTTCGCCGAGTGTCCCTTTATGAAGACTTTGGCTTGTCGCTTGCCCGGTGATTTTTCCCACCACTCCTGGGCCTTCTCTAGCCTTAGCCATAAAGAAGAAAATATATAAACGTAAAGTACTTTATTGCCTTTCAAAATATGTCACACCAAGATCGATAAACTTTTTTTAAAACAGTTATTCCATTCTTCAGTTGACCCCTGCAAAATCGCTGTTTTAAAGGAGTGTGGCTTCTTCTCCACAAAAAAAAGTCTGCAAACCGGAGTGAAATGTGGGACAAAGTAGATCAAAGGCGACCCGACGGGTAGATTGATCCTACTAATCTATATATAGTGCCAGGAAAACTTCTCTGCGCCCGTACTAAAAGTTCTTTTGATTCTCGTAACAAGTGGGGGAGATGTCTATTACAGTAAAGTATTAAAAGTTACATACTTTAATGTAAATTCTCTTCCATATTAGTGATGAGTCATAGTAATAATCGCAACTGTATCAAAACTACTAACTTGCATACAAATAGGATGCCAAACAATAAGGAAACGATTATAAAATATTAAATAATATTATAATACTGTAGATTTTTAAGTGTGTGGATCTACACCAAGTACCTATCGGCTAAATCAATTCAACAAGGAACCGATTACTTTGTTTGGTAAAGATTTATTTTTTTAACTGTATCTATAAAATATGAATAGATCATTGAATTTTGACATTCTTGGGTCACGTCAATAAATACAATATAAGTAATCCTATAATATGTGCATAAGCACAAGGGGGTACTTTGTTTATTAGCATTATTTACAGATAAAAAATGTCTTCCAATTAAAAAGCATATGCCGCTGGCTCAATATATCAATCTATAAGAACACAGCATGGGACACCGTCCATGAAACGTAGACCTAAATGTGGATTAATATTAAATAAAAAATAATAAATAACCTTAAATAACCTATAGATACACAATATTTGATTTTTTTTGTCCTGAAGACAAAACACCGAAGCTCTCTGCTGCGTTGGTTGATTTACAGTTTCACTGTCGACATAATTGTATCCAAATAAAAATTAGTCATCTATGTTGGCTGCATAATAAATTAACATAAGAAAACATTTTATACTTTACAATGATTGAAATCCAGAAACAGATTGGGCGTAATAATATATCTTTAAAACTAATTAAAAAGTTTATACTGAAAACAAAACAATAGATATTTACATAAAATTAAAAAAACACATATCAAATATATTTAGGTGAATTGTAAAGGGCACAAAACAAATAAATATAGACATGCTGCGATTTGCTCTTTTTTAAAATAAACGAACAATCCATATACCTACTCTGCTAGTACTAAAACAATAGACCCTTCATTTTGAATTAAAAGAGTGTAAACTTAGTCTTTTCACAGTTTTAACATAGGTTTATTTGTTCTTTGTAAAGTGGCGTAACAATCAGAATTGTTTGAGACACCATCTGTATAGATTTTATTATAAAATAAAAAATTTGGATAATTGAAATGTAAACATAAACAAGCAATAAATGATATTAAAAAAAAAATAAAAAAATGACAGATCTGGCACTACCTACTCCAACCTGCGATCTTTATCTACGTTTTTCCCATTGATCAAAGCAGTACTGAAAGTCTTCTTTGGTGAGGGTCTTTAGGAGCTCTGCCATTTTTTGTTTTACCGCTTCCATCGACTCAAATCGGGTCCCTTTCAAAGTAGATTTTATCTTCGGGTCCAAAAAAGTCACATCTGGCGAGTACGGCGTGTATTCAAGAACTGGAGTGCGTTTGTTGGCCTAATACTGCTTCACAGATAGCGCGTTATGAGCAGTCATGTTGTCCTGGTGCAAAATCCTTGAATTCTTTTTCCAAAACTCGTTTCTTACTGACAAAAAGTAAGTCTGGTTTACAGTCTGATCCTTTGGAGCGGCTCTTCTATTCTTTTCTTCCTTAGAAAGTTTAGGATTTCGTTAGGATTCAGTTAGGCAGATCTTTCTCTTCTATTTCGTATGATCCTAGGGGTTCGATAGGGGTTCGATAGGCGCTGTAGATAGAGATTCCAGGATGTGACATTTCTCCTAAATAGCATTCCTTCTATATCTAATTTCTAAATTAAAAAAAAATGTATTTTTGTTAGCTTTTTAACATCTACGCCATTGTGTATCTGTTTATAGACATGGATTGTTTCAATTGTTCCAGAGGTATTGTTTCCTTCCACCCCTTATATTCTCCACAGTATTATATTGTCAGAGTCTTTTTCCAGCTTAACAATAGTGCTTGAGTCCACATTTACTACTTAACTTTCATTTAACTCACATAATATTTATAAAAATGTTCATTTTGAGTACAAGATGGATTTTTACATTAACTAACACAGTCAAACAGAATAAAAGTTTTTTTGTGCATGTCTATTTGTACCTGGTGTCAATAAGAGAGGTAATTTACTGTATACTGGGATAACTTAGCTATATTTTACCTACTAACCTCATATTTTTTTCAGCCTTGTTCGTAAAGAATCAATCTAACAACAACATATAAAATTTAACTTATTATTTTATTATGGATAGTAAGTTTACATGTTCTGTGAATGATTCTGATGTATTTTACTACGTTTCCAGTGGATATATTGATATGAATTTTTCTTTAGGGACTCATGATTTTGGTAACTTTCCGGGAGTGTGAATCCTCCTTAAGCCATGTATTAATAATTTAACTTACCAATTTTTTGTTAATAGTCGTTAATTTAGAAAAATCATTTGCGTAGAGTCTAGGTACAACTACATTTTAAAACAAGTTGTCCACAGCCATACGCATATGATTTGACTGTTAATTTTATTATAAATATCTTTCCGAAAATGAATTGTTTATAACTAAACAAACACACTTTTAGTAACAGGTTTCATAATTTACAAACACTTAACAAAATAAACATTTAACTTTTTTGTTAAAATCTCAAATTAAAGAGACACTTGCAATAACTAAAACGTAATGGTTTTAACGACTCTTGAAATCATTTTCTTACATGCAATAACTTTAACTACCACTGTGTGACTTTTTTTCTCTGTCTAGCCATTAAGAAACGAATTCACCATGTCTGATAATACAAATTTTAATCATCTTTTATTAGCTGATATTGAGACTAATTAAGATATAGGTGTTTTGACTGGCATTCATATTTTATTAAATATAAACACATATCTTATTGTGTGTTATATTAAATATTAATCTACTAAGAATATATAAAAAGATGTTGATCTTTCGAATCAAAATTTGGTAAAAGGTACTTAATAAAGTTTCTTAAATTAATTAAATAAGAATTGTTTTTAAATTATTATTTACTCTGCTAAACGACATAGTGACCTTTCCAGAGAGTGGATGGTGGAGTTTGAAAGGAGTTAGTATCAGTCGTTGGCGCCATCGCCATGGTTTTTCTGCTGTTTCGATGTTTCCTGGTTACTGAAACATGCCTAAACTGTCAAAAAAAATAATTTTTTTTGTTGTTGTGAATGTGAGTTAGCCTACGTGGTGCAATGTGGGCTTGGAAGATTGTTGCTGTGGTGTGTCTCCTCCGGTGAGAAGACGAGCGTCTCTCCTAGGTGCTTTGGGTGGTAGACTTGGAAGATGCCCCTTCAAAACCTTACTTCATACCTACAAGTCTTTAATTTGACCTGTTGTCGATAATAAGGCTGTGCCATATTCTGATCTTCCTCAGAGAGACCTCCACTCACTTCTTGTCCGTAAAGCTAAAATCCCAGCCGCCTTGTCTATCAAAATACAAAAATACTTCCTCATTCTTTTCGATTTTCGACAAAAGTACTTGACGAAGTACCCTTCGTCCTTGCCAAATGGGAGGACTCACTCCGGGGGAGACACGCTACAGCGTCAATCTCCCAAACCCACATTGCACTACGTGGAGTAACACACCAACACACACTCACACAACACCACGTTCCAGAATCCAGGATATAGAGAAACAACACCAGGAAATCCAGGAAGCGAGCACCGAATGGCACTGACAACTGATACTGGCTGCATCCCAAACTCCGCCATCCAAACCTGAAAAGGACACCAAGTCTTATAACAGGGTCCTTACACCTAACACCGAAAACCCACCAACATTATATTCCTGTAAACCGATTAATCCTTGCATCCTTGCTTGAACACACAAAAGATCTTTTAGATCGTATTGTTGTAAAGTCACCTAGGCTAATCGATTCAACTTATAATCTACAATCTACAATAATATCAGTATATCTAGATTTATGTTTTATGTTTATTTTTGAAATTTTAAAGACTAGACAAACAAGAAATGGTCATATATGGGATAAATAATTCTTAGATTTAGTAAAAAATATATATATTTGGTATCAAAACAAGCGATAAGAGCTAATTTAAACACTATTATTTACATCAAAAAAATACCGGCTAAAATCATATGGGCTGGATGTTATTCTTTGGGTTGCCGCTATACGAACTTTTTCTTCGAGTTGAACCTACAAAATAATGAACATGTTATATGGTTTTTAAGCTCTTTAGCTACATTTTAGTACTTTTTTTGTTAAATATAATATCGTCCTTGCTATTTTTAGTTATTCGTCGATACAAATGTTTTTAAAGATAAACAAGAATGTATCTTTAGAGGTACACCTGTGTCATAGAATAATCATAAAATGAAAGCTGTTTGACTTTTTTGCCCAACTGATAAGACCCAGGAAGGTGGAAAGCTTTCATAATGAGATCACAAACTAAATAAGGTTATGGTAATGGAAAACCCAGTTTACGAAGTTCCAAGTCAGGGAAAGTACTCTGAGACATGGCATAACTCTTATTAAAGAAAATTTAAAAAAATTGATAAACTACGTATTGTAGTTTCATTTACTGTTTACAAATCCAAATTTGTTAGGTACACTGTACTTTTGACTCATGGAAATGAACAAACTTTGTTTCTAAAGCATTGAACTACTTGATTTGTCAACAATTATGAATAATAAAATTGAAAGCTCTTAGGCTTCTTTGAGTCAAAGTCAAAAGCTCTCATAATGGTTAGGGTGAAACCTCTGATGACACACTTATCTCCAGTAATAAAGAAATCTCGGAAGCACTAGCAGACACATACGAAAGATATACTAAAGAAGACACAATAAATCCTGAATTCACAAAACATAAATCTGACACAGAATCAAGTATATCAATCCAAAATTTTGAATCCTCACTAAATGATTCTATATCTCATGATGAACTCGAATACTCCCTAAACTCCAGGACCTGATGACATTCCCCCAATTTTTTTACAAAATCTTTCACTCTCTGCTAAAACTCTTTTGCTAGAGATATTCAACATTTTCTCATTACACCAATTTCCTGCTATATGGTCCAATGCAATCGTCATTCCAATTCTTAAGCCTAATAAATCAAAAATCAGTCCAACTTCATATCGTCCAATCAGCATAACTTGCGGCATGTGCAAAGTATTAGAAAAAATCATCAATGGTAGATTAACCTGGTACCTTGAAACAGAAAAACTCCTAACACCTACTCAAAGTGGTTTTAGAAAAAATAGATCCACGACAGACAACCTTGTAAGATTAGAAACCAAAATTCACGATTCCTTTCTCCATGACCAGAAGCTTTTAGCGATCTGCTTTGATGTAAACAAAGCATTTGATACAGTATGGAGGCATCATATACTTAAAACTCTTCAATCCTGGCAAATACAGGGACACATATTAGGATTTATAAAAAACTTTCTATACAATCGGACTATTCAAGTAAGAGCAAACGGCTATCTATCTACTAAAAGAAGCCTCACAAAAGGCACTCCGCAAGGCTCGGTACTAAGCCCTACTCTTTTTTTAATAGCCATTAACAGCATAATAAAAGAACTAAAACTACCGATAAAAGCAGATCTATATGTAGATGACGTTATCATTTACACAAGAAGCAGCTGTATAAAACTTGCATTCGATATTTTGCAAAACTTTCTAAATAAATTGGAAATCTGGTCGACAACAACTGGGTTTGTTTTTTCTAAGGACAAAACAAAATATATAATTTTCAGTAAAAGAAAAGTCACCACAACAAACAACCTCACATTAAACGGAACAATATTAGAAAGGGTGGAAAAAATCAATCTCCTCGGACTCACATTCGACAGCGCTTTAAAATGGAAATACCACCTAGATACTCTCCAAAGAGAATGCCAATCCAGAATCAATTTATTGAAGGTACTCTCCCATACCACCTGGGGTGCCAGTTCAGCAAATCTAGTTAATCTTTATAGATCATTAATACGAAGCAAATTGGATTATGGTTCAATATTCTATGAAACAGCCAACAAAACACAATTAAAAAAGCTAAACTGCATTCAGTCTACTGCATTAAGAATTTCTCTTGGCGCTTTTAGAACAAGTCCAGTTAGCAGCTTACAGGTATTAGCAAATGAAAGTCCGTTACACCTGCGTCGCCAACTTATAGCTTTAAACTACAACTCAAAGGTATCAGCAAACCGAGATAACCGCATGTATGATACTATATTTAATAAAAATTCTCAGTATTTTTACCAGAACAAACTTTGAAAAAACCTTCCTTTTGGTCAAAGAATTAAAAGCACAGGCTTCGACATCGAACAGTTTAGACAAACAATGTTACCAAACTCAATATTCCCACCATGGAAAATAAATATCCCCTTCATAGATACCTCTCTTACCCAATATCCCAAAAACTCCTTAAGTCCAGCAACCATTCAACTCCTCTACGCAGAAAAAATTGCAAAGCATCCCCACTCTCAGCGAATATTCACCGATTCATCAAAAACAGAATCTGGCATTGCTGCAGCCTATATTCATGGAAATATTAATTACGCCATCAAAATTCCTAAATTTTGCAGAATTTACTCCGGTGAAACAATAGCTATCCTGGAAGCACTTAAAAGTTGTAATACTGACCAAAACAAAAAATTCATTATTATAACAGACTCATTAAGTGCATTACTCGGCATGAAGCAGATATACCCTTCTCATCCAATACTACAATCCATTAAAAATAAACTTTACTGTCTCCAAAACATAAATAAAAAGGTAACTTTCATGTGGATACCTTCACATACGGGAATAAAAGGAAATAAAAAGGTAGACTCCCTAGCGTTACGAGCAACGTCAAATCACGATATAGACTTCCTGAGAGAATACCCCAATACAGATAATAAAACTATAATCAAGCAATATATAAACAACATTTGGCAATCAAACTGGAATTCTTCATCTAACAAACTAAAAGAAACAAAACCACTAATCCAAGCAACCCTAGTAACACCAATTAAAAGAAAAGAACAAGTTATAGTAAACCGTATAAGAATAGGACATACAGCACTGACCCACCAATATCTCCTGAAAAAAGAGCCGCCACCACTGTGCAATTTCTGCAATCAAGAACAAACCATTAAATATATCCTCTTGGATTGTCCAGCATACGAAGATAAAAGAAAATCCTTCAAACTAAACAACTGCCTAAGAGACATCCTAACTTCAAATATAGACAACTTAATCAATTTTTTAAAAGACACTAACCTATTTTCTCTAATATAATGTAATTATTGTTTGTATTTGTATGCCCGCTAATAATTCTTAGTAGTTGATGCGGCTTGTGTGTTTAAATAAAAAAAAAAATAGGGAATATTTGAATATCAGTTTATCTAATTTAAAAGAAGTAATATTACCTTAATAGACCCTTCCACTTGCAAGCTTATATATCTTAAGGAATCATCTGTTATTAAATTCTAGTTCTAGGCACACATTTGTTGTAAATAATGATGCTATCGTTACGAATTTGAATATATATTTTAGCATATCTAAAAAATTAATCAATTATTAATAAAACTGTTAATAATAATGTGATTATTAGAAAATAAGAAAAGACGTCCATGTCGTACACTTTCAAAAGAAACGAAAAAAGGAACTATACATACCTCATCCCTTTTTATGCTTCTCTAGACAATATAACAACAATACATTTTGTCGGAAGCCTGATGAAATTAGGAAATCCACTTCTGTGAACTACTACACTTCTCGCCCATTCAAATTTTGAATAAAACGAAAGTAATCATAAATAATTTATTCTTTCCTAATAATATAAGTACTATTTGGTATGTGTATATTAAATTACATACCAAAAAAGTACATTATTTTTTAAATAGTTTATTAAAAATTTGAATGGATAAGAGGAGCAGCAGTTCCCAAAAGTAAACACCTGTGATATGACCTGTTAGTAACAAAATTCTCATTGTGTACAAAACCATTTTAATAGAAACTATTATTCTTTGGCCAAAATAGTTCATTTGTAGAAAATAAATTAATATAGTTTATAGTAGATATTTAATTGAAAGTTGACATAACACTCCGCAATCTTAAGATTCTGGAAACGAAAGTGTTCAAAAGGAAACTTTCATATCAAGAATCTATAAAATCATGGATTGTATGATTGAACTACATGTGTAGATTTTTGAATTACACTCTCCAAAGAATCTCAAAGAAAGGAAAGATCCAAATAACCTTTCCTTTTATGGACTCTTCAAAGAGTATAATACGAATAACAGCTTCTATCTTCTTATCAGAAATAGATAAATTATACAATACTGACCAGCTTTCTTAAGTCTGTCTGCTATATACCTACAACAAAAATAACTGAACTACACTTAAATTGTTATTGTTAAATGATCTACCTATTCAGAAAAGTATTTACATGTAAAGAGTAGCATAAAAATATTTTATTTATAAGTAATTTTGCAAACAAAAATTCTACAAACTAATGGATAACTATGTTAGCATCAAGAACATGGAAAGCCAGAGACTACCAGTCTAGCTCGTACTACCAGTCAACTGTCAATCTATCCTTTGATTGGAGAAATACAAGTTTAAAGGTAAATAAAGTTAATCAAGTTCTAGTGGCGAAGAGTTGTTTTTCGTCATTTACCTCAAAAGAAAACCTCAATTTAGTTAGAATATTTATTCCCTTCTATAACCAAGCTGCTTTGAAGCCAGCACTCTCTTAAGCAACTGGCTAAATTTGCTGTTGGTAGCAGTGCATTGTCTTGTAGAAGAAGGAGCTCGTACTCCTTTAATCAGATCTTAATCTTTTTTGTGGCATCCCAAAATGCCACATTATGAATTAAATTCCTAATTGAGAAAATGAACTCAGTGCTGCCTATTGGAAAAACACTTTAGGCCAAAGACAAGCTAACAGATTAATGTGGCCTCCACTGTGCTACTATGAATTACTATTGGAGCTTCAGAAAGCTAAACTTCGAGTGAGATTCTCACAGTACGCTGCCTACTGAGGTACTATCTCTGTGAAATGGGCAAAGTGGACATTGGAACATGCAGATTCTGTGAGTATGAAGATGAAACGGCTGAATATAGAAAAAAAGGGAAAAATCCAAGGGAAAAAGAAAAAGCAACCGATCAGCAGCAGCGAAGAGGATGATTCTAAAGACAAATGTTGCTTGATTTCTTTTGAATCCTGGTCTGCTACCAAACCAAACGAAGTACTAAATGTAAACTCTAGGCTCATACAAAATATGGGTGCCAGAAAGTTTTTTCTACTACTGTTCAAACAGTGTTATTTGTTATAGCTAGTTGATTGCTTTGTACCAAGTGGCATTATTAAGACTGATGAACCAAATTTTACGTTTAAGCAACTCTTCAACGTGTTAGTTACGCAATTTTTACTGGATTTTTGATAACAGTAACTGTTGTTTTTTTGCAATCCATAACCAACAGATTCAGGAAAAAAAATGTTAAAATAACGACACTTTTTTCCAAGAATCCATAAGATCATTGAACAGCACTTTATAACTATTTCCTGAAAAAAGTCGTTGTTTGCATTACACTATCCAAAGAATCTAAAAAGGAAAGATACATATTTAACCTTTCCTTTTGTCGACTCTTCGAAAAATATAACACTGAAAACATACACATGTTTAATTAAGAAAATTTTTCATGAGGAGGAAATGCGAATGTATCACGGTTTTTGCATCAGCTGTCTAATGTTCGAAAAATAACCACAAACAATTAAACAGGCAATGCATAAAACATTGACGTGAATTTGAAATCGGAAAATGATGAACTTGTAATTAATAAACTAACGGTTCTAGAAGAAAGCAAGAATTTATAGTACACTTGCTTTTCCTAGAACCAGTAAGCTCACTGACCACATTCAGAAACTAAAACATAATATAAATACCATTATTTACTTACTTCTTATACTTTTAACGAAACTTTATTTTTCATTGCATTCTTTATGCTGTTTTGTAATCCAAAAACCTAAAGATTCTAAAAGAAGCAAGTTTTCAGTAAACACTTTGCTCCTCTAAGAACCTATATGATTTTTGAATACCATAATAAAAACAAACGCAATCATTAGCTTTTTATAATATTTAAAATTCCCATGCCACCAACGAAATCCACAAACAGCTGTCACGATTTATATTTTCAATGTTTATAAGGCGGTTTAGTTTATTATATTTATATACACGCTGCTTATCAAGTTCTGGACAGCCATTATAATTCAGATTAAAAATATATACATTAACCGTAGTAAATTTATGAAGAATTATTAATTTTTAGATCTTCATTCATAGGATTAAATTTTCACTTATTTATCGTGATATTATTATATCGTCAATCTGATACTGTCAACGGTTTGAAATATATTTATTAGAAAAATTAAATTGTGGTTCAATTATGGACATAAAACACCTAAACTTGAGCCTTTTCTCCGAGTGCGGTAAGTTGCCAATAACGCACTAGTATTTTTTTCATACGTGCCTAAAAAATTTTAAAATGCTGGTAAGAATGAAGGTTTGGGCTGGAAATTTCTTGGGTGTGACGAAAGAAAATTTTTTTCTTTAAAAAACAAAATTTTACAGAGGTATAGACGCACGCACAGCCGTAACCGCTGATGGTAGAAACGTGAAATTTTGACAGAAGTTTATTTTCATAATTTCAACCCCCACCAAAAAGGGATTTTGAAGTGGTGATATAGGGCTTGAAAGTTTATATGGAAAAATCTTTAAATCGGCACAGATTTTTATAAAACTGGAAATTCAGACTCTTAAAAATATTTCGTTGAGCACGTGTTTCATTTACTAAGGGTGCAAAAAAGGGGTTGAAACTTTGTATGGATAATATTTGAACATTACTCCGTGTACAATGAAAATTATTATGCGGATTGTAGTCTAGTCCACAAGTTCAAAAACGTGTTAAATAGAAATAAAGCTCCTAAAAATATGTGCCATAGCTCATTCGATTCGGAATGACGTCTAGAAAAATGTTTTTTAAGAATATATTAGCACATAAAAAATTGCGATTGTTATTAACAAAATAAGATAATAAAAAAAAGGTATTTAGTTTTTCGTTAATAACTTTTAAAATAATGATATTTAAGGAATTTTGAAAAAAGATCCTGAAAGAGGAGAAAATTTCCAATAAAAAAGTCCCATATGCCGGAACTCTATCTCCATTATTTATAATTTTAATTTGACGTTGAAAATAGTGCTCCGCTCGGCTTTTACAGCATTCGCGCGCTGCCGCTAAACGGGGTTTATCAGATAAAATATTTTTTTTATGACATAAAATGTGATTTTAAAAATTTGAAATAATTCCAGTATTTTCCTAACACTTGAAAGAATCTAATTCAGTTGGAAAAATCATTTTGTCACTATTTTTCAATAAGTTATTCAATTGTTAACAAACAAATTTTTTCCTAGTCTCTGTTGGCATAAACAATGGGATAAAAGTTAAAATAATTGGCCTAAAAATTTGAAACTTCGTGGAGCCCTTTTCATATGTACACTTTACAAGATCCTGCGATTAATCTTTATAAAAGTTTATTAATTTGTTAATAAAACTTTCTAATATCATACGTCACGTTAACTGTAGCGCCAAATAACTTGCCAATTAAAAAAATTATATATCTTTTAAACTATAGATATGATAAAGGATATTCAGGAGTTTTTTGAAAAAAATAAGTTTCTCTTTCAAATAATTCTAAGGCCAAATTCGTATTTATTGTTTATTAGATACTACAAGCATTTATTTGGAAAAATTCTATATTTTTCTTTACTTTTTCGCAATATTTTGCAATAGTTATGAAAAATCATAATTAACAAATTAATAAACTTTTATAAACATTTATCACAGAATCTTGTAAAGTATACATATGAAAAGGGCTCCACAAAGTTTCAAATTTTTAGGCCAATTATGTATACCTTTTATCCCATTGTTTATGTCAACAGATATTAGGAAAAAAATTGTTAGTTAACAATTGAATAACTTTTTGAAAAACAGTGATAAAATGTTTTTTCCAAATGATTTAGATTCTTTCAAGTGTTAGGAAAATACTGGAATTTTTTCAAATTTTTAAAATAACATTTTATGTCATAAAAAAAAATATTTTATCTGATAAACACCGTTTAGCGTTAGCGCGCGTATGCCGTAAAAGCCGCCCAAAGCCCCATTTTCAACGTCAAATTAAAGTTATAAATAATGGAGATAGAGTTCCGGGAGGAGTCTTTTTTTTCTGAAATTTCCTCCTCTTTAAGGAGCTTTTTTCAAAATTGCTTAAATATTAATATTTTTCGAGTTATTAACAAAAACATAAACATCTGTTTTTTTTCATCTTATTTTGTTAATAACAATTGCAATTTTTTGCCTGCACACTTTTTCTTCAAAAACATTTTTCTAGAGGTGATTCCGAATCCAATGAGCTATCGCTCATATTTTTAGGACCTTTATTTTAATTTTTCACGTTTTTGAAGATGTTGACTAGAGTATTATGCGGATTGTAGTCTAGTCCACAAGTTCAAAAACGTGTTAAATAGAAATAAAGCTCCTAAAAATATGTGCCATAGCTCATTCGATTCGGAATGACGTCTAGAAAAATGTTTTTTAAGGATATATTAGCACATAAAAAATTGCGATTGTTATTAACAAAATAAGATAATAAAAAAAGGTATTTAGTTTTTCGTTAATAACTTTTAAAATAATGATATTTAAGGAATTTTGAAAAAAGATCCTGAAAGAGGAGGAAATTTCCAATAAAAAAGTACCATCTGCCGGAACTCTATCTCCATTATTTATAATTTTAATTTGACGTTGAAAATAGTGCTCCGCTCGGCTTTTACAGCATTCGCGCGCTGCCGCTAAACGGGGTTTATCAGATAAAATATTTTTTTATGACATAAAATGTGATTTTAAAAATTTGAAAAAATTCCAGTATTTTCCTAACACTTGAAAGAATCTAAATCAGTTGAAAAAATCATTTTGTCACTATTTTTCAATAAGTTATTCAATTGTTAACAAACAAATTTTTTCCTAATCTCTGTTGGCATAAACAATGGGATAAAAGTTATAAATAATTGGCCTAAAAATTTGAAACTTCGTGGAGCCCTTTTCATATGTATACTTTACAAGATACTGCAATAAATTTTCATAAAAGTTTATTAATTTTTATGTGCTAATATACCCTTAAAAAACATTTTTCTAGACGTCATTCCGAATCGAATGAGCTATGGCACATATTTTTAGGAGCTTTATTTCTATTTAACACGTTTTTGAACTTGTGGACTAGACTATTGATAAAATGATAAAAAATGTGGAAAGTTTTGTTGAAATTTTTGAAAAAATGTTGAAAATCTTGAAAGGTTGTCGAAAATCGTAAAAAGTTAAAAATCTTTAAAAAAATTAAAAATGGTGAAAAAATGACGAAGATTGTAAAGCAATCTTTAAAAATGTGAATAATTGAAAGTAATTCTTGACAATCTTAAAAAATTTATAAAAATGGTTAAAAAACTGTCAAAAATAAAAAAAAAAATTGAAAATTGACCATCGTGAAAAATTGAAGGAAAGCCTAAAAGCTTCAATCCAACATAAATCTACTACATCAACAACCCAACTAAACAAAATACATCAAAGTACATTTAAAAATTTCATTCTTATATAAAAGTATAAAAAAACACGACGATATTTTGAGAGGAATGTAGTAAGACTCCGAAAATGCACCCAATGCATAAAATTGATGCACTCTCAAAAGCCTTATCGCATACCTTTTCAAACATTTAAACTCGTAATTGTTGAGTTATTAAATATTTTTTATGCAATTAACATTATTTACTTACATTTGTAATATTATCATAACTTGTGAACAAGCACATCAGGATTATTTGGAGCCACTCGAATATTCTGCCAATATTCAATACTCTGAAAATAAAATTTTATAAAAAAAATGATTTAAGATTAATCAAAATTAACAACGTTAATGCTCTGATGGAAACACTTAAATGATGATTAATCAACAAGCAACAAGTGATTACTGATATTCTAATTCTCACAATTTATTGCTGACTTTAAATTTCTTCTGACTCAGATATATCTAGACAAAACAAACAATTTTTACAGTAAAGAAAATAGAACAAGAAGTTTCACAGGCAAAAGCACGTCTGAGACAATAATCTCAATTTATTTATTGATACCGATTTTAATAAATAAATATAATTTGTTTAATTTTTTTAATGTTTTCCTATTAAAACAAGAACAATCAGGATTTCTGACAAGTATTAAGTAACATAAAATTTAAAGTTGTTGCTGGTTGAGTAAAGTACACAAATTTACTATTGAACTGTTTTACAAATTTTATCGAAATAAACCAACGATGTTAAAAAAATGCAGAAGAACTTTTACTGTAGTCGAGGCAATAATAATTCTTTTTGGATTCGATTCGTGAGAGCGTCAGGAAACTTTGTGACTCAATGCATTCTTAAAGTGCATCTTAAACAGAACCATTTATTTGGTGGAAATGAGTTTAATTCTGTTTTTGAGTTCATTGAAAACAAATAAGACATTTATGGTCATCTCCGGAGTTCTTGGTGAACAGAATATCTACTGTTTACCCCTTCTCCGATTTCAATAATATCATTATATTATTAATAAATACTTCGTAGATCGCTTTCGATGTTATATGCGTATGGAGTTTGAGTAATTGTTTAATAGGCTGCAGATCAGTTCGTCCAAAGAGTAATAAAACTCTAAAACTGGGGATTATCGAAAAAGGTCGAAACCTCTATAATCTGGTAATGCCGGCAGGTGGTAAGTACGCAGATAGCTTAAATATATTTTGGATTTAATTTAATTGCCAGATGATGTTGAGAGTTTTGCACTTTAGAAATTATGTACTCAAAACATACATATCGGACGAGTTAATTTTTTCGACAAAATTTTGGTGCAATAATACCATACTACACAGCTATGCAGAGGCTGCGAACAAGAAGAGGAAACAGTAGAACACATAATGTATGACTGCTCTGCTTTTTCTGGAATCAGAAGATCCGTGTTGGGCGAGTACTGGCTTACACCAGCCGATGTCAGGGAGATCCCCCTCGGGAGCCTCATCACCTATTTTAAATCACTAGGCCTGGTGACAGCCTGAGGTGAGGATATCCCTACACACTGGAGGATGCACAATGGGTCATATGTGGCCTCAGTTCTGGCTGAGCACTAGCTCGACCCTCCCCAAATTTCCAGATCCAGAGACATACTACACAGGACCACAAATTCATACGAATTATTTCACTCGAAATTTAATAATTCATTTTACACCTCTCATCCTAACATATTTCCTTTTACAAGTGTCTTGTTAGATATACAAATGACGACCTTTACCAAAATGGTAAGTGCTTATAGAAGCATTAAAAAATCAGAAAAAATGTCGCTAAAACAAACAAGATTTACTTGAAAAACATAAAAACCAACAAATTTCATCTTTTTATCTGGTCCGTCACATTGGTTTTAAATATTTGCTGACAGCGAAGTGAAAACTGATTTAAATATAAGATTTTATAAAATAGTTTAGAATAAATATAATTTACAAGTTTAATACCATTTTATACCTGCAATATACTTTTCTACCTAAACCGGACTTAATCCGATTATACAACCGTGGACAAGCTGATGGGTAAAATTTGTTGACCATTGAATGCTTGGACGAGTTGACTGTCTCCCGTTTAATAGATTTACCAAGACCTCCAGGAGACAAGGTAAACAGTAGGGTAGGTATCATAAGCACCAAGAACTCCAGCGATAGCATTCGATGTCATATCGTTTTCAGCATGCCCAAAAACCCTCGAGTATGGAGTTTTGACCAATTTTTTAACGATATTACCAAAAACTCCAGGAGACGACGTAACCAGTAGGTATCCTGAGCACCGGGAACTCCGGAGATGACATTAGAAGTACTTAGTATTCGTTTTCTGCTAGTCCAAAAATAGCAAAATAACGAGTTCTGTTAGAGAAGCACTTTATAAATGCATTTTTTGTATTCAAAAATGCACTTTTCCAATATTACATCATCGCATTTGGTCATCTGATGCTCTCATTTAAGTAATAATAAAAAAATCAAAGAGAGCAGATTCAATTATAACAAAAAATAAAGAAAAACATACCAAAACCGTAAATGTTGTAAATCTTCCTGTCGAACTGGGTACTGCAGTTTATTATTAAAACCCATGTGATGAAGCTACAAGTAACAAAATAATGAAAAGATACAATAAATATCTATTTCTATATTATGATATTTTTATAAAGCAGGTATACATCAAACAAAACGTAATTTCTTTGGTATAGTGTAGTCCATGGTTTAGAGTTCAGTATTACGTGTTAAATACCAAACTAGTGGCACTATGGACAATTTGTATCAGGCAATTGTTTCCAGTTAGTTTTATTTATTAAAACTAATGACCCTAGTTGCCTAAAAGTAACCCCATACATACATGCACTCTATAAGATCAAATCACAACTTTTTTCCCTGAAAAATGCAGATTCGTTTTTAACCAATTTAATTTTTATATCAATCACTTGATTACAGAACAAAATCTACACACAAAGTGAGCAATAAACAATAACTCGAAGAAACTAGAAAATTTTGGAACATATATAGGATTAGAATAATGTTACTAAAGACAAATTCTCCAAGAACTGTGTTTTTAAGTACCTATAATGACAAATCTGGCGCTACTGCCAAAGGTTTATTACAAAAGTACACAGATCTCAGTCATGAAATACGAATCTCGACATTGTGAATTAAAACGAAGAATTATCCTATTTTATAGGATAAGACCCATAGCTACCTATACCAGCAAACCATGGACCATGACTGTAAACGATGAACACAGCTTGAGAAAATTTAAAAGAAAAATACTTAGGAAAATATATGAACCTCACGGAGACACAGCAACAGGTCAATATATTATAAAAACCGGTCTAGGACAATTCCACGCGGCCGATTCAACGCCGGCCATTCGACGCCTCTTCTGGAATCGTTTGAAGATTCTTACCTAGGGCAATGGAAGACGTCAGCCTTTATTTCCCACATCATTTTGGTCCGTCTATAACCGTGTCATAAATAATATAGACAGAACAAATAATCACGCTGACGCAGCCCACAGACGATTGCGAAACGAACTTTCCATGGACCATCCAACAATTTGGAAGGGTATTGATGCCTTGAAACGAGTACAGCCTGGTAGGGATCTGTATTATGTGCAATTACTTTCCGGACAACAACCACCAGTTAAATTAAAGAAGCACTGAGAATGCGACGAAAAAATTGAGACCTTAGCAAGAGAATATGCAAATCGTAATATTATCGATTTTTTACGAGCTTTATTTCATAATTATGTAATGAATGTTTAGCGCAGGTCCATTAACCAACTTGATTTTAGAACAGTACGAAGTTTTAATGACATAGAATATTAATTTTAGGATAGAATGTACACTTATAAAAGAACATTTCAATGAAAAATAAATTCGTTTTACAAAACACCTCCGTGTTTCTATTATCTCCAAATGTATAAGTAGTTCGCCTTCTACTTTGCGTCGAATCGCCTCTGCGTCGAAATGGCCAGCGTTAAATTGTCTCCGCGTCGAATCGGCCGCGTCGAATAGACAGCGTTGAATCGGCCGCGTCGAATTATCCCATTCCGTATAAAAACTAACACCAAACTAGTACGACTCTACAACTCTCCAGAGATCTCACAAGAAATAAAAGCAAACAGATTACGCTTGGTCAAACACATACAGAGCAGTCAGGACACATTAACAAAGATCTATTTGACCTAGGCGTCGATCTTACTATATGGAAGACAACAGTGGATGTTACGGATGATGATGAAAAGCAGCGAATAAAGTCTTTTTTTGTTTACTCTTTATATACAGAGGAGTCAAGACACAAGAATATGGGAAAAACACCACATAGAAGGAGACTACTTGGGAGGCTTAGATTAAGATGGCGGGTTAACATTAACAAAGATCTATTTGACCTAGGCGTCGATTTTACTACATGGAAGACAACAGCGAAGAATCGCACTCTGACTGGAGAAAGTGATGCAGGCAGCAAAAGCCCACCACGGGTTTTAATGTTACGGATAATGATGATGATGATGATGAAAAGCAGCGAGTAAAGTTGTTTTTTGAAGTTACTCCATACATACATTCACTCTATAAGATCAAATCACAACATTTTTCCCTGAAAAATGCAGATTCGTTTTTAACCAATTTAATTTTTATATCAATCACTTGATTACAGAACAAAATCTACACACAAAGTGAGCAATAAACAATAACTCGAAGAAACTAGAAAATTTTGGAACATATATATAGGATTAGAATAATGTTACTAAAGACAAATTCTCCAAGAACTGTGTTTTTAAGTACCTATAATGACAAATCTGGCGCTACTGCCAAAGGTTTATTAAAAAAGTACACAGATCTCAGTCATGAAATACGAATCTCGACATTGTGGATTAAAACAAAGAATTATCCTATTTTATAGGATAAGACCCATAGCTACCTATACCAGCAAACCATGGACCATGACTGTAAACGATGAACACAGCTTGAGAAGATTTAAAAGAAAAATACTTAGGAAAATATATGGACCTCACGGAGACCCAGCAACAGGTCAATATATTATAAAAACTAACACCAATCTAGTACAACTCTACAACTCTCCAGAGATCTCACAAGAAATAAACGCAAACAGATTACGCTTGGTCAGACACATACAAAGCAGTCAGGACACATTAACAAAGATCTATTTGACTTACGCGTCGATCTTACTACATGGAAGACAACAGTGGATGTTACGGATGATGATGATGAAAAGCAGCGAGTCTTTTTTTTATTTACTCTTTATATACAGAGGAGTCAAGACACAAGAATATGGGAAAAACTCCACATAGAAGGAGACTACTTGGGAGGCCTAGATTAAGATGGCGGGTTAACATTAACAAAGATCTATTTTACCTAGGCGTCGATTTTACTACATGGAAGACAACAGCGAAGAATCGCACTCTGACTGGAGAAAGTGATGCAGGCAGCAAAAGCCCACCACGGGTTTTAATGTTACGGATAATGATGATGATGAATAGCAGCGAGTAAAGTCGTTTTTTGAAGTTACTCCATACATACATTCACTCTATAAGATCAAATCACAACATTTTGCCCTGAAAAATGCAGATTCGTTTTTAACCAATTTAATTTTTATATCAATCACTTGATTATAGAACAAAATCTACACACAAAGTGAGCAATAAACAATAACTCGAAGAAACTAGAAAATTTTGGAACATATATAGGATTAGAATAATGTTACTAAAGACAAATTCTCCAAGAACTGTGTTTTTAAGTACCTATAATAACAAATCTGGCGCTACTGCCAAAGGTTTATTAAAAAAGTACACAGATCTCAGTCATGAAATACGAATCTCGACATTGTGGATTAAAACAAAGAATTATCCTATTTTATAGGATAAGACCCATAGCTACCTATACCAGCAAACCATGGACCATGACTGTAAACGATGAACACAGCTTGAGAAGATTTAAAAGAAAAATACTTAGGAAAATATATGGACCTCACGGAGACCCAGCAACAGGTCAATATATTATAAAAACTAACACCAAACTAGTACAACCCTACAACTCTCCAGAGATCTCACAAGAAATAAAAGCAAACAGATTACGCTTGGTCAAACACATACAGAGCAGTCAGGACACATTAACAAAGATCTATTTGACTTACGCGTCGATCTTACTACATGGAAGACAACAGTGGATGTTACGGATGATGAGCATGAAAAGCAGCGAATAAAGTCTTTTTTTGTTTACTCTTTACATACAGAGGAGTCAAGACACAAGAATATGGGAAAACGCCACATAGAAGGAGACTACTTGGGAGGCCTAGATTAAGATGGCGAGTTAACATTAACAAAGATCTATTTTACCTAGGCGTCAATTTTACTACATGGAAGACAACAGCGAAGAATCGCACTCTGACTGGAGAAAGTGATGCAGGCAGCAAAAGCCCACCACGGGTTTTAATGTTACGGATAATGATGATGATGATGATGAAAAGCAGCGAATAAAGTCGTTTTTTGAAGTTACTTTTTATATACAGAAACTCAAGGAAAATTAAACTACAAACTTCCATTAAGAATTGATTGTCGCTAAAAAATATCCAACATATCAAAGTAATGTGCTTAGATTGGCTTAATTATTCGTTGCATTTTTAAGCAATGAATTTATTTATT
The DNA here is from genome assembly GCA_964028335.1 of Altica lythri. Lineage (NCBI taxonomy): Eukaryota > Metazoa > Arthropoda > Insecta > Coleoptera > Chrysomelidae > Altica > Altica lythri. The sequence continues at coordinate 94,041,295 of OZ034800.1, read as the reverse complement.
GATATAGTAGAGATTTTTATGGGTTAAAAAAATGTATGTATGGGAATATATTCCACCTTATTCATTCGTAAAATAGTCTTCTTTTACTATAAAGATAAAAATTTATCTTGAATGCCAAAATTGGTATGATTTATTAAACAAATATATGTATATGGAATAGTTTGGAAATATTTTTCAGGTAGTTATCAAGGTTTATATTATCGAATTATTTAGAACATTAAATGATAAGCTGAAAATTTATAGGATTATTCATCTGTGTGATTAACACAGGATGTTTATGATCTAAGGAATGTCATTTGTGATAACCATTATTCAATAATAGAAACAGGTTTTATTGCCAACGAAAGCTAAATTTCTAATGAACAATCAAAAATTAGAATAAACAAGTGTTATATTTTTAAATAGAGCTATAGTAAAATTTTATTCTACCTGTGATATACTGATACGTAATATCAACTCTGATAAAATGCCCTATTAATAAAAAGCAAACCTAAAGTATTTAAATAATTAATTGACAAAAAAATAAATAAAAAAAAAATAGTGCAATAATGTAATGAATAAATGATTCACTGTAAAAAATTTAAATGTAAAAATTAAAATAAAAAAATCCCCCATAATTTTATAATATACAATTTTAATAAAATAGAAGCTTTATATAGTGGTATGAAAAACAAAAAACATACCTGTCATAAAAAAACAAAAACACATTTTGAATACTGTCACAGAATTAAGATCACAAGCATTGTCACCTAATTTAATGACAGTAATGACGTCTAATTTTCGAAACCAACACTATAAATGCTCATAGATGGCGATACTAACTTCCTTGGGTGGTTTTACATCCGATCATGCGTAGTATATAAAAAAGACATGCGCTGAAAATTTAGTGTGCTTTATATACAATCAACTTTAAGAATGCGATAACATTCTTTTTATTATATTTATTGTATTTTATAATTATTTAATATATATTCGATAATTACTTATTAATATAGATAACTTTAATTCTAATTATTTAAATTTTAGTATCTTTAGGTAGAAAAACATTTTACTTACGTTAATCAATGCATTAGACGCACTATATGAAATGTTCTAAAAGCCATTGCAATGATAAGTTCGATTTATCGAAACTTTATAACACAATACAGTTAAAACCAACCAAGGTGACTGTTTCAAAACAAATTTAACAAATATTATACATACAGTGATGGTTTCAAAACATTTAAAAAAATTCTGTTTTTGAAGTTATACTTCTATTCATGCACTCGGTGGAAAAGATTTGTGTACAGTTAAATGGGAAAAATCATTACATATGTAATGGTGTGAGTAAGAGAGAGACAGAAACACTTATAAGGTATATTGGTCGGTAAAAACAAAGATGAAATATTTACCACATGTTATAAGTCATAACTATAAGTCCTTTGAATACCGTTTCAACATTCAGTACATTGAAAAGGGATAGATATACAAAAGACAGTTTGAACTAATGTATGAATATCATAGTGACGGACCACATGATTATTTGACAGATTATTTTATAATTCTGTCATGTAAGTAATAATAATATTCAGTAATGAGTATTGTATTGTAGTCTAAAATACCGTCACATGGTTGCAGTATATTCTGCTCTATGCTTTTAAGGTTGTTGGCTAGATGAACAGAGTTTTTACCAATAGTCAAGGAAATAAAGAACTAAAATCTCCGAATTTTGTAAGATGGGTCGGAATGCTTTTTTTGCACTGGATTTGTTAGAGTATCAGGAAATTTGTCGCTATTTTTTATAATGTAAAAATGGGAAATTGCATTTCTACAATCGAAAATTACATTCCTAACAGACAATACAGAGAAAACTTACAACTCGGTAAGTATTGCTGAAAATGGGTTCAATTTATATACTCGGGGTTTTTGGAGTCGCTGTACACGAATATCATGATGCCGAAAGTCTCCGAGGCACTTGGAGCATAGGGTATTTACCTCTTCTCCTGGGGTTTCATGTAAATTCTGTACGAAATCAGTGCACACTTTGTACTCGGCGGTTTTTTGAGTCACTAAATACGATTCTAATAACACCTGGTGCTTAAGACGGGCCTCGTCCCCAGGAATTATATGCAAATTCGATACAACAAGAGTGTGCACTCGGTAAGGAGGTTTTTAGGGTCGCTAACCACGAATATCATATAATAATTTTGCTAAATTATTCGCATACAAATTTATGAATCCATGCGCGTGCATAGAAGTATAACTTCTGCCGGCAGTCCCATTGACTGCCACACTAGTTTTTTTTATAAAATAAAAGTTACTGTCTATATTTCTTTATTATTAGAAGTTTTATTCAATATATGTTTATAGTATTTGTGTGTATTTATAATGGTAAACTGCCTATTAAGCTTTGGATGGTGTCTTGTGGAATATTATGACATTGTAAAGGTTCCAGTTCTTGAAAATTCCTCGGTGCAGGTGATGCCTTACTGAGTTTTTCAGAGCAACTCAAAGATGTTTGATTGGGTTTCAGTCTGGGCTAAGAGATGACCAGTCCATGGCTTGAATAGTGCCATCATCTAAGTAATCCATAATCGGTCCTGTGATATGCAGCCAATTATTATCTTGCATAAAAATGAAATGGTTTTCTATAAGGGTGTAAAAGGCATGATGTGGTGTTGAATAATATTTCCCAGCCAGATCGCAGCTTTCATTGACCTCTGATGAACTCTGTGGGAGCTTCAAAGCTAATAACTAGAACATTTTAGACCCACCACTAAAAGGTTTCCATGTAGGGATAATGTGGGCAGAAAATTTTCTCCAGGTCTTCGCCATACTCTTTCACGACCACCTGAAAATTTTAAGCTTTCCTTGATTTCATCTTCCGGTCGTAGACAGTCTAATTTAAGGATTTCTGGAAATTCTTAATCGTTCTGTTCTGTGTGCTGTCGTAAAATTGCAGGCTTCCTAATAGCCATTATTGCTTCCTTAAGTCTTCTTCTGAGACTTACATCGAAAATGTTAACATAGAGTCTATTAGTAAGCTCCACACTGCAATACTTTTTTTTTACAATTTTCGGATAGGATTATCCCAACAGCAATGTCTGGCTGAAATAATTTCTGTGTTTGAGAATGAACCACCACACCAGTCAACTATTTCCAAAAGATCCTACTTCAAGAACTGGGTGTTACGAAATTGGAACGATTCAACAACGGAAGCTCAAAAAACGTTTATAGTATTGTTAGTGACGATAAATCTTGCATTTACTCCAACGCTGTGTAGATGTTTCACGATAAGGAAAAATCAACAAAAGTTATTCGTTCTCGAAGTGTGTTATTGAAAATGATTGCAACTTTTGTATCCAAATCTGGTCATATGGCAACAATTGCTTTAGAAGATCGAAGAACGATTACTTCCGATTGACATATAAAGGTGTCCCACCGAGATCGATAAACTTTTGCATACAGTTTGGTAAAACAGTTATTCCAGTCTTCAATTAACACATAAAAAACCGCTGTTTTAAAGGCATCGATGGCTTCTTCTGGCGACTGGAATCGCTCCCACGCATTGAATTCTTAATCTTTGGGAATATGAAGAAGTCAATGGTCGCAACTTTTGTGTGAAAATATCTTCATGAAATTGTTCCCTCGCTTCAGAAATATGACTCAAAATTACTGATCATAACATAAGTTACTTATAATTTGTTATATTACTCCAATAATTGGACCAATGATAAAAATAAATTAGAAAAACCGGGTACTGGGTTAATTTTAAACAGGAGTTTATATAATTTAACATTGAAAGCTATCGTAGACAGAAGATTGTAATCATGTCAGATAGTCAAGCAGCCATCAAAGCTCTGAACTCAGATACAATCAATTTAAAGATGGTCTGGGAATGCCTAGGCAAATTAAATGAACTAGGACAGAATAACACTGTTACCCTTCTGTTCCAGGACACGTAGGAATAGAAGGAAATGAAACAGCAGACAAGCTGGCAAAAAAGGAGCTGAAACCCCATACCTAAAGAAACTAAAGAAAAAAATGGATAGCGAAAAATCCAAGTACTGGAATGATCTAGAAGGACTAAGACAATCGAAGACGCTCCTGGGAAACTATAACCAGAAGAGATCTCACAGCTGTCTTAACCTGAGTAAGAAAAACCTCCGAATTATAACAGGAATACTAACCGGTCACTGTCGATTAAGAGGACATATAAAGAAACTAGGATTAGTAGATGAAGCAAACTGCAGATTCTGTGAGGTAGAGGATGAAACCTCAATACACATACTTTCAGAATGCATGGCATTAAGTAATTCTAGGGTCAAATACCTAGGGTCATACGAAATAGAAAGGGAAGAACTACCTAATTTAAAACCCAATGATATCCTAAACTTTCTAAGGAAGATAGGACTAGAAGAGCTGCTATAAGTCTGAGGAATCATCAGAAGTATAGCAAGAAAAGGGGGACACAATAGATCTTATAGGTCGCAGGTGTATCTGTATCTGTCACCCCTAATACCATACATACATACATTATATAATTCTGTAATTTTCTAAAATTTATTTTTGGCATTAACTCTGCTATACAAAAATCAAATATATAAAGATATAGTAAATCTAAATTCTAACAATAGAACCTACAGAAGCCAGGGTAAGCGAACAAAATTTATATACACTTATTTAGAAACATTACTTCCTGAATCAAAACTCACTAATAGCGTGGTAGCTTTGATGGGTTTTGGGTATTGATTTCAAGGATCCAGCTATAGGACCTAGTATCCTTTTTAGGGATTTGTTCGCTTCCTGATTTTATGTCTGTTTCGGTGTTTCCTGGTTCCTCTAATGTGCCCAAACTGTCAAAAAAATCTGTATGTGAGTGTGTAATCCCACGAGGTGCAATGTACCTTTAAGAAATTGACGCTGCGTGAGGCCTCCCATTTGACAAGAACGAAGGAAACCAGAAACCTTCGTCAAGGGCTCAGTTTTTTGTATCCTGTTGTCATCCTCTATCTACCTGTAAGATAGGAGGGTTTCGTCAAGTTCTGCAGGAAGGTCCGTGTTTACGGTTTGGATAAGTCCTAGAGAGGTAAGGGGGATCTTAACCTTCGGAATTCTTGAGGTTCTTTAGAGTCCTCCATTCCAGTATGTATGAAGGGTCCTCTGGGGGTTCCCTGTAGAGTTCTAGTGACGTATCGTTGTTATACCGTTTAAAATCTAGAAGGAAAATGAAGTATTTTTGTATTCTGGTAGACAAGGTGGCTTGAGTAAAAGTGGTGTAGGTTTTTAGTTTTGCGGATAATGGCTCTCTCTGTGGCATGAACCAAATGGAGGAGTCTCTGAAGAAGAGCAGAGTATAGCACGACCTTATAATCGACAACAGGTCGGTATGAAGTAGGGTTTTGGAGTCTACCACCCATAGCACCTATGAGAAACGCTCGTTTTCTTATTTTATTGATGTTAACTTCAACATCGGTGTTCCACCTCAGCGTTCGAGTGAATCGCACGTCCAAGTAGGTCATGTGGTCTTGAGGAACGAACTGTTTTCTCTATAGTGAAAACCTAATATGGTCGAAAATATGATTTACTCGTTGGCTGAAGTTTGGATGTCTGAAGATGGTGGTTTGGGTTTTGGTGGGTTTGAGGGCTATATATATAGATTATAGATATATATTCGTCAAACTCCTAACAGTTTGTTAGACAGATTTTAAACTTGAACTCAATCTACCGGGGCGAGAGAGAAAAAAATAACTGGAGCAGTGTTTGCTTTTCTTTCTATTCGCGTGGACAGAAAGCAAAACCAATACGTCATTCCTACAACAATATCACGTGGTTGGTATAACGCACTTATGAGAAAGGGAAGCAAACACTGCTCCGATAATTTTTCTTTCTTGCACAGGGAAAACTAATTTAAATCGTGACGCGCAATCTAGAAATAAGTGATGTCATGATTTTAATATATCCTGTGTAGCCTTAGTTTCTAGAAGTCAAATTTAAATTGGTTAAATATTAATAATTTTATAATTTGTTTAAGGCCAAGGTTATAATAAGAAAGATCTTACTATGTGAGTTTATTAGTCAATTACAATAGTTAATTTAATTTTTAGATTGCTTTGTTAAACAGGAAAGTTCCATTAGAAAAAAATTCCCTGTTTTGATTAAAGTTTTTGAAGGGAGCTAACGATACCAATGGACTGTGTTATTCTCTTTGATGAATATTTTTGTGAACGGTGTAGAATCGTCAACAATTTGCATTGTATTAATCGTAGTTCTGGTCTGGACATTCCTCGCGACGTGTTCTGTGATCACGGACCGTGAGATAATCGCTACTCAAATGATTAAATTTCAGCATAATTGTTACATGTTACAGCAAAAGGGACTATCAAAGTCAATGGTTACTGCTTGCTGTCTTTGATATTTGTGCATTCTATGCCTGTGCTTTGGATACGGTCGATCTTATGAGCTCTGTTATACATATATGATGTGTTGCGTTCGTTCAAATCAGAGACGGACCTTCCTTTAATGTAGGTACTTAATAAATATAGTTCAAAAAAACTAAAAAACACGCTTTTATAAAGCATGTTTCTGAAAAACATCGAACTAAAAAGTTAAAAATAATTTTCAAAATAAAATTAAAACAAAAATAAATGAAAAATACTAGTATTATTGTGAAAAAAGCGTGGGCGCTGAATACCATATTTTTCGAATGTCAAGCACCCACGCTTTTTTCACAATAATACTAGTATTTTTCATTTATTTTTGTTTTAATTTTATTTTGAAAATTATTTTTAACTTTTTAGTTCGATGTTTTTCAGAAACATGCTTTATAAAAGCGTGTTTTTTAGTTTTTTTAAACTATATTTATTTTTTACTTTTTAGTCCAATTTATTTTATTTCAATAGATTCGTTAATTTGCTGTGACGATTACAAGACCCTCACTCAATCATTATTCGTTAATTTAGTTGGAAATGCTTTGAAAGCGTGTTTTTTTGATTTCTTAAATTATATTTATTGTATTCATATTGTTGATGATTAAACATATTTTTTCAATCACTTGGAAAAAAAAATTATTATTGTGAAATCTAAAAAATTGTTAGATTAATTCTAAGACAATTTCATTCATATTGTTTATAATTAAACGTATTGTTTTCAGAACTTGGAAAAAAAATTACTATTGTGAAATCTAAAGAATTGTTAGATTAATTCTAAGACAATTTTATTCATATCGTTTATAATTAAACGTATTGTTTATTACCCACTCCCGGCACGGGGAGGTAGTGACTAAAAATAACTATATGGGACTCACCCGAGGCAGCAGCCGCGGAGTGGAGAGTTACAAACAAACAAACATACATACATACATACATACATACATACAGGTGAAATTAATTAATAATAAAATTTGATGAACATTAAAACAAGTGCTAATTCGAAAATTTGTATGAAACCATATGAAATAGCGACCTTGAATTTATTCGTCACCTTTTTTACGATAAAGTTGATGTAATACGGGTAGTCTTATATATCTAAAAATAATAATCACATCTTTACCAAATTAACCAGAACAAAAAAAAATGGAGTTGCCAGGCATCGATCCCGGTACCTCTCGCATGCTAAGCGAGCGCTTTACCATCTGAGCTACACACCCAGTTAATAAAATTTGGTGATAAGCGGTACATAGGTTAAAGATTAAAAAAAATATTGTTTTTTTATGTTATTGTATTATTAAATATCTTTTGTAATTATTTCTTGCAACATTTAAAATCATTTTGATAAGAAGCAAACAAGATGAGTACACAGCTGCCTTGAGCCTCTGGTTTCTTGTGCTGTGTCGAGTGTTCGAGCGAAATATTAGCCCAAACTGCAGACATGCGCAAACCGCGCACTAGGCAGCTGCCGCGGAGTGGAGAGTTACAAACATACATACATACATACAGGTGAAGTTAATAAAAGCGTGTTAATTAATTAAAAAACCTTTACTAAGCTTGCTATCAATTAAAAAATACGATTTACAATTGTTATAAATACTTTACTCTGCTCCCTTCTAAATCTGCTCAAGCGTCTTGTTCTGCATTCACTTTTATTATAATTTTATACTTTTTATTTCTGTAAAAAAGGTCCTCTTTTTACGTTTGTGCGTAGATAAGGTTTAGATTCTATTGTTTTTAATGTTTTATTGCGTTTTTCTCATATTTTCTCGTTTGCTGTAAATTTTTTTTTTTTTAATTATTTTTCCGGTTTGGTCTTATTTTTATATAAATATATAAATTTTCTTCGTTAATATTGCATATATTTTGTAAAATCCCTTTTAAATAATACACGCTACCACTGTTAGCAATTTTTTTTTAAAAGAATCGTGGTAATGTGTAGAAGTAATATGATTCTCTCTGTGTCTCTACAATTACGGTACGTTTAAAAAATTCTAGTTAACAAGAACCACTTCGGTAACAATGAGATTTCTCAGCCATCAATCGAGTGGGCGGATAAGAAGTCTTATAAATATTTTAAACAATATTCACCTCAAGAGTCGAAGTTCAATAAGGAATTTCGCTGAAGATATATAATCGGCATCTCACTGAGAGGATCTTCTCATTTTATATATTTTATAATATTTAACTCATTTTTTTTTGGGAAAACTAAGAAAAATATTTACAATTATATTATTTATTTATTAAAGTTTGTTAATTTTTATATTTATTTATTTACTAGGTGACCCGGCGGACTTCGAACCGCTAACACTGATATATTTTTCTGATTTTCTGTTTCTTCAACTTTATACGATTTTGTCTCGTTTTTTTTTGGGTTTCCATTGTTTTTGTTGTTGTTTTTATCATATTTTCTTATAACTTTCTAGGTTTTTACTATTTTTCGTTGCATTTTATAATTTTTTGAATAAATATATTAGATATCAGCTTGCGCCACCTTACGGTGGCGTCGAAGTACTTAATTAAGTAGGTGAGGTGCTACTTGTTTTTTTTAATCTCTTGCCAATTTTTATCCATTTTTCTGTTTTATTTTTTATATTTGCTGATTGTTTGGATTAACCTCCCTTTTTTTTATTTTTAATTTTTTGAAGTTATACTTCTTATCATGGACTTGATTTGTGTGGGGTTAGATAGATAGATAGATAGATATATACTTTATTGTCCAAGAAGATTCTTATTGACAAAGTAAGTTATAAAATATAAATATAAATTTGGTCATATAATATTAAATATAAAACAGATAGGTGTAAATACAATACATACAGTCAAAATAAAGAATAAAGACAGGAAATATTAACAATAATAACAAAAAAGAAACATAATATCTTTGCATAATATAAATGCAATTGAATCACAATATATACATATATACATATACACACATATACATACATATATATACACATATATACATACATATAAAAACATCTCAGCAAGCATATAACAACATGTTAATCTACATGCAAGTGCACTGAAGAAACTAATAATAACAATAATAATAATAATATGCAACATCATTTTACGGCCTTTGAAGCATGTCAACATAATATTCCTGCAGGCTATAGTATGCTTTCCCAAGAAGCAGATTTTTAACCGAAAATTTTATGATCCAATATAATCTTGGTTAACTGTGGTAGGTTATTGAATATTTTCTTCCCTGCATACATATTAGAGTGTTTTGTTAAATTCAGTTTAGGTATTGGCAAATGAATATTATGATTCCTACTCTGTCTGGTATTGTAAGATCTATCTTCACGAGTATCAGTAACGCATCTCTTGTGAATCAGGCACACCACTTCCAGAATAAAAATGCTCACTACAGTTAGAATCCTCTGTTGTACAAAGAGATGTCTACAGCTATATCTGTAGTTAGCTCTACACACATATCTAAGAGATCTCTTTTGCAGTACGAATACCTGATTAAGGAGTTCTTGATTACAAAATCCCCAAAACGCAATGCCATATCGTAGATGGGATTCTACTAGGGCAAAGTAAGTCGATCTGGCTGTGGATATGTCGAGTTCATTTGCGACAACTCTTACAGCATATGATCCAGAGGCTAACTTCTTACATAATAATGTAATATGTTCATTGAATTTCAACTTATTATCAATATGCAATCCAAGAAACCTAGTACAGTGTGTTTCTGCGATATTGATACCATCCAGTTGCAAGTTATCATAGCTGAATTTAAAGTTTACAATTTTCGTCTTATCCACATTGAAACAGAGAAAGTTTGAGTCACACCATTGTTTAACCTTGGATAAATCTGAAGAGACCACTTGTTTCAAAATTTCAGTGTTTTTTCCATGCCATAATAAAGTGGTATTGTCTGCAAAAATTGTGAAGGATCCGTTGATATTTATTGTAGTGAGATCGTTAATATATAGTAAAAACAAAATAGGTCCTAAAACAGATCCCTGACGTACTCCGCAATGTGTAGCCTTAATTTCAGAACACACATTGTTTATTTTTACTATTTGTGATCTATTATCAAGGTATGACCTGAACCACTCGAGATTTTCTCCTCTTATTTCATAGCGAAGCATTTTTTGCAGCAGTATTCCATGATTAACACAATCAAATGCCTTTGAAAAGTCACAGAATACTGCTGCAATAGCTGCAATAGTTAAATGGGAAAAATCATTACATATGTAATGGTGTGAGTAAGAGAGAGACAGAAACACATATTAGGTATCAGTACATTGAAAAGAGATAGATATACAAAAAACAATCTGAGCTAATGTTTTGGAATATCATAGTAACGTATTACATTGTGTTTGACAGATTACTTTATAATTCTGTCACGTAAGTAAACATATAAAGTTTAGTATTTTATATTAATAATATTAATCATAATATGTAATCAGTAATTTGCATTATATTTTGCACTATGGGGTTTTGTAAACATTTTTTTTGTACATTGATCGTTTTACTGTTTAGTTTTCGTTTTTGAAGTAAGCACACACATCAACTGGACTTATTTTTCTAAGTCTTTATTTAATTGAATACAGTTTATTTAAAAAAAAAATTATTTCTGTTTGCCTGTGTTTGTAGTTTGTAGTTATTAAGTTTTATTAGTTAACACTTCATAGAAGTATAACTTCTGCCGGCAGTCCCACTGACTGCCACACCCTTTTTTTAATTTTGTTTTATGATTAAATCATGTCTTGTTATTTTTTTTACTCACTTGTTTATTTTTTGCGAATAAAACAATTAGTTGATTTTGATCCAATTATGCAGCATTTTATTACCTTTGATATTTTAAACTAGAATTTAAACAATTAATAAATAGCCGCGTTGCGTTAATATGGAATACGAGAAAATGATGATCCTCCATGAGTGATCCCTATCTACCGCGAATTGTAGGGGCGTACATACAAAAGACAATATTTATATCATGTTGTAGCGGGTGAAGTGGACCATGTAAAATTTTCATATAAAGTTGCATTGTAAAAGAGCGGTCCCCTTTGATAACAAAAATTCGAATTTCGTCAGAACTACTAGAACCTCCGCCACTTATCTTTTCATATTACATGCATGATTAAGTATGTTATTGTGCTTGCTTTTCAAAAGACACAGGTTCGTATTGTTACGTTTACTTGTCATAACTTTTTCAGTACCTAATTGAAACTGACAGTGTAGGTTGTTTACTCATAGCTCCTCACGTTTTTAAAAAATTGCAGATTATTTTTATTATTTTTGACAATGTAAAATAATTTTTTTTTCAATCTACACAATCTGTTTAAAAAATATTAAAATTAAACAATTTTGGACTCTTCTTAACGTTAAATTATTAAAAACACAATCCCAATCTATAAATATGATATTTAAAGATAAAGTCTTAGGTCCATTAGAGAATATGACTAACTCTTATTACTGACAGCTCAACATCGATGTGGAATACTTCTTATCAAATTATGAATCTCGTCTTGTATAATTTGCTGCCATTGCTCTGTCATACAATTTAGCAGCACTTTTTTCTTATCTGGAATACTAATCTTTGCTGTAGTACACGTCGTTTTTGCATATCCCAAGCGTGCTTGATTGGATTTAAGTCAGGAGATTGAGCAGGCCAGGGCAATACCTGAACATTGTTCTGTTCCAAATAATTTTGCACGATTCTTGTCACATGTAGGCGTACAAAAGCACAAAATTTTCTTCGAATTGAACAGTAGGTTCAAGAATTTGAACGAGATCAATTCGAAAACCTCATCCCAAACAATTAAAGTTCGTCCTTAACTGCTGTCAACTGCCTGAATGGTTTGCTTGCGAAATTCACCACATTCTCGGTCTTCTTGAATCGGGTCGTAAACCATACCTGGATTAATCGATGAAAAAAGTGCCCAATCTCACTGCAAAATTTGATTTATTTGGCCCATTCTAATCCCCTTATGCGAATCCCAAGAGATAATACTGAAAGGTTTAGAGTAAAGATTTTCCTTATGTTACCTCTTCCTGATGGTTTAAGCAAAAAAATGAATTGTTTAAATGTTTTAATGCTCACTTCTTAAGTTGCTAGCAGAAACATTGGGGTTCCTTAGTCCCTGAAGGCGAACAAACCTATTATAGAAGGGTTGTGTTGCTTTTGTTGAACTAGTGTTTTTATTCCTCACATCACCAGTTTCTTGAAAACATGTTATTAAACGTCCTACACTATTCTTGGTAAATTGCACAGTTCTGCAACCTTGGCAGATGTCCATACCATCCTGTATCATACTAATAGTTAGTAGCTGTGTTTCATGATCAAGATGATTCCTTTGCATTTGAACTTTGGTTAAAGCACAATAATTATCACTCCATTTGCAGAAAAATTGTGCTGAATGAAGAGATAAAAATTTACCTTGTTTTAAGAACAACCAAAAAAGGATGATGTAGTAAATGTGATAGGATTCAGCTAATCATAAACTCATCTTATCTTGTGCCCTAGACCATTTAGATGTATCTGTACAATTTTATAATATCTTTCTTTAGACGTCTTTAGACATTGTTATTAATATATATTGATATGGATTTTCCTTGGAAGAGTAATCTTTTGGTGACTTCCTGGAGTGTGAAGCACCCTTAAGGAAATCGGTTACTAACATTAGGAGTTTGAAATTAGTTTTTTGTTAGATTATTACATTGCAATACATTTTTTAATCTACACTATTCTTTATTCGTATTAAAAAAAAATATTTTTTAATTTTTAGTTTGTTTTCACAGAGGCCTGTTTTTTAACTATTATTTATTTCAACTGTTTAGTTTGATTTTATATATGTGTTTTTAAGTTTTTTAGTTTTTTAAACTATGATTTATTAACCTTTAATTTTTGAAGTAAAAGTTTAAAATTTCTATTGGTGACCTACTTATCTTTATTTAAATTTGCTCATATTTTATTTTCGGGCAAAATGATTAATTTTGACATTGTTAAATAAAAGTCAGTTGTATTAAGATATAGTATAATTCAATGACCCACCTTATAGAAGATTGTTAGCTTTCTAGTTTTATTTTCAATGACATTTATTCAACTTATGAAATACCCCGTATATTCTAAATGTAATCGTGAGTGAATAATGATTTATGTGCCGAATTTGTTGGACGGTCGTCGGCTAACCGACAATCTCGATGGCAATGTCGATCCGAAATCGTGACATCTCCCAAACATGTGGCTCTATGATTACACCTCCAAATTATGGTCTAATTATTATGATAAAAGCAGCCGGTGGACTCTTCACAAACCCATTTCTATTGCGACATTTGGTAATCTTGTTCACCATCTAATTTGACGGCGAGGAATTTTCGTGATCACCGTTTCTCAAATAATTGCGTACCAAAAACCAAATAAAGATTTTCGATAAAGCCACTATACGTTCATTTCAACCGCACTAGGCGTGAAATTGCTCTTCGACCATATATACAAGGCGATTATAAAATTGGAAGCAGTCACAAGAATATACAAATTAATACTTGTTTTATAGCGGTTATGTTAATAATTCTGATAAAAATAACTATCTAAAATTAATCAATTTGATATTTTAAGATCTTTGGAGTATATTGCAAATAATCAAACTAAAAATGAACAAAAAAGTATTACAAACATTTGATTTTACTTTGTGTTTAATAAATTTGAATGTAACAAATATTGCACCGTGAAAAATCACCCCAAACGACTTTATACTACTTCGTATTATTATAAATATTAAACCGGAAGTGAAAAACACCTTTAATGACGTCTTCAGACAAAGAGCTTTAATTTGACATCTCATTTCTGTCTCTAGCCCTTCTAATAACGGAGATGTGTTTACATACAGACGGACGGACAGACAAACAAAACAATTTCAGGTGAAAACAATGTAGAAAATTTTGATTATGAAAATAAAATCTTAATAGTAGAGGCAACTTTGATTCCTGTTCTAGATATAGTAGAGACAGCTCTGATTTTACATAAAAATAAATTTCAATTAAACTGTTTTATAAATAGAAGCGTCTACTTTTATATAAAACCCTATAGAGGTCTATATGAAGTTGCTTTATACTAAATGGCATCAAAATTTAACAGTTTAATAAAAAATCATAGACTGACTGAAAAAAGAACAATTCATTTTCCCCATGATATCGACACTATTTTCGGCAAAAACGAGTAGAACAAAAGACAAAAGGCAATCGTGGGCTGTAGCATCCCTAGGGTGGATTCGAATTGTTCGAATTGTGTCAAAGACTTTCCAGCTGTGACCCCCTACAGGCGGGACAACATCCTGCGGCCCGCGGCATCCCAGCAACCAAAAAAACAATGTCCCCTCAGACGATCGTGTTCTTTTAATTAATACCAAATTTTAATATGAACAACGCTATGTTAGCCTGTCCACAATACAGGGTGAATAATATCATATAACTAATATTGCGGACTAAAAAAACTTATTTCAAAAAATTTTATGGTGGGTCTTCACCAGATCAATACAGGTGTCCTCTAATAATTCATGTCATTTCTTTTTAAAGTTGGTGATATTTTGTACTGAATCTGTAGGGAAAAGTGGTCCACATTCGGCATATTAGCTTTTAAAAACCAAATCTGAGAAAAATTGTTAAATTATTCAAAAACCGGTAACGGTACAAGGAACTCTACTATCTAGGTGATTAAAAAAAAATTAAAGCATATGTTAACAACTACTGATTTTTTTAATTTTTTTTGACAAATGGCTGAAAGTGCCCTACTAGGGGGGTAGTTTCAGCTATAAGAAGGGGAACATTCGGCTACACAATAATATATTAACAATAAAAAAACTAAGTTAAACAAATATATTTTTATCTTATATTTAGGTTAGAAAAGTTAACGTTAAATTTAAAAACACTCGATGTTCGTGCAGTTCCATGACTGGAAGATGGAGGCAAAACAGCTACTACGTCTTTTTTCTGCATAATCGATATGTCTTCTACAGTAGGAAAGAGAAAACTATTTGTGCTACCTTTACGGCGCAGAAATTTGATTTCATATTCCTCTTCTTGGAGAGAAGTTATTTCACCCACATAAAAAATGTCTTTGCTGGAAACTAGAAATTTGACAAGAACAAAATTTTCCACATCAATATTCACCCTATCGGAGATGAGTCTTAAGTCGTCAAAATCTTCATCGTCATCAGATGAGCGATCTTGCAAAACAACTTCAGTGCTTGACTCGCTTGAAGTGGAAATGTTTCGCTTTTTACCAACAGTGACCAAATCTTTTTTGACTGATGCCTTCTTTTGTTTTAAACTTACTTTTCTTTTCCGTTCTGCTTCTAAACTTTGTCTTTTTTCATATTCCGGAGTGTCTGTATATATTGTTGACTGTGCTTTTCTCTTATTTGTTTTCTTCTTCTCTCCAAATTGTGCCTTTGGATATGGCCTGATTTGACACAATGAGGAAGTTGTTGTAGAAGGCATTGGAGGAGAGGCTGGAGGTGTTTTGTTTGCAATTTCTTCAAAGAATGATGTCGAAGGGATTGGTGAGATTATTCCAGTCTCCAATTCTCTTTGTGTAGCACCATTACAACTATTGTTTTCTTTATTTTCCGTCAATGGTTGGTCAGTTACTTCGCTTGCCATAAAATCTTCATCACTGAATACAAGTCGATTCATCGGCCACAAACCAGTGTTCTTAAACGAGCTTGTTATGTTTTTAATTGTAAAGGCTCTTTCATATGCCTGATTAGCCAAACGTGCCAAATGTCGAATGGTAAGAGCTTTTGCAGGGTTTGAAAGCAGCCAGTCATGTTGAGCTGTAGCTAGATATGACTTAAACGGCCCAAATACCCCTACATCTAGAGGCTGAGTTTTATGGGTCGTATGAGGCGGAAAAGAAAGCAAAATGATCCCATTTTCTCGACACACTTTAATCGCCTCCACCGATATATGTGACTCGTGGTTATCCAAGAGAAGAAGTACCTTATTGTTTTCCACAGAAGATTTAACTGTGTTTGCAAAGTGCTGAAGTACTTTTGGGAATAGCTCAGATGTCATCCACCCTTTCTTATTTCCAAGGGCAATGGCAGATGTTGGGTATTCATCGCCTAAATATTCTTCAGGGTTTCTCACCCTAGGATATACAAATACAGGCGGTACTGTTCCTCCAGCTGCATTAACCATCCCAACAAACGTTACAAGTTCACCTCTCTCCTGTGAAGAGATATGAGCTACTTGTTTTTTGCCTTTGGGGGCAACAACTTTAGCAGGTGGCATAACTATCGTTATTCCAGTCTCGTCCAAATTCCAGATCTTCTCTGGCTTGAACTTATATTTTTCCAGGACATAAGCATACTTAACGAAAAAGTCTTCAATAACTGGTTTATTAAAAGCCATAGACCTACTTATACTGGTATTTTCAGGTTTGCGGAGCGATAAATCGTCCCGATACCTTTTCATGAAGCCACGTAGCCACTCAAGACCTAAAAAATATTGTTGTTGAAATCTTAGTATTCTATATTAAAAAAATAAAGAAACCTGCAGTTTTATTTAACTCCCAACTGTGCGGTATCTTAGAATCCGGTAGAGCTCTAATAAAATCATAAGCCAGTTTTCTTATCTGCTTATAGTTTAGGCCATAGTTTAAGTTGGAGCACCTTTTTATATAAGTTACAAGCTGTAACTCCTGATTAGTATTGAAAACTTGACGAGCTGTATATTTGCTCGTATAAGAGGCCTCCTCTTCACTTTCATTGCCTGAATCGGCCCACTCTGCCAGAAGCTCTTCTTTAGATTTTTTCTTTAAAAGTACTTTGATTCTAGACTGTAGGGTTTGTCTTTTCACTTGATATTCTTGAGCAGCTTTGTACTGGCTTAAAATTCCGCTCAATACAGCTTTAATAGCCAACTTCACGTTCTTTTCACTGATATCGCAGCGATTCGTCTATTTAATATACTTTTTAGGCATCTAAAACAAATTATTTAACAATAATTAATACTTTCTTACAGATGAAAAAGTTTAATATATGTGTAGGGGAACATTCGGCTACCAGCCGAAACTTCACCGTAACAGTTAGCCGAATCTTCCCCAGGTGCTCAGAAAATAATATTAAATAAAATTCAAACACCCGGCACTGTTTGAAGGTTAGAATTTGCCGGGACACTAAAAAGTACATATTTTCTTATAATATTCATATTAAGTGGCATTAATTTACTTGAATATAGACTCGTAAATTAAACAAAGATTAAACTCAAAAAACTTACCTTTACACACAATAAAAATCACGATATTAAAATAAATTATAACGTCTTTAAATCTCATTTACTAACACACTCACAAGGCAGGACACTGGACACTGGTGTTAACTGACAGCGTGGGTTGGTTTAGGCGCCAAATTCAAATGTAATTCGGATTTATTGGATGTAGCCGAATGTGGACGACTTTCCCCTACTAATCATCATCAGATACAATACTTTCCATTTTTTTTAAATCTGTGGAACACCGGAAAGTGAATCAAATTTTACTTGCAAGATTCCATCCTCACGTAACTTTAATACATACATACATAGAAGTTAAGTTCAATAAAAGCTTGTAAAAAATATCTCAAAAACTTGTTGGAAAATGAAAAAATATCTAACAAATGGCAAGGATAATACGTTTAAAAATTAAATTATTCACACATCGATAAAAAAACAAATTTAAAATTAAAACATTAACCTTCTTATTTCCTAAAACACATAGCTGTCACGAAAAAAGCCTGATTTAAGAATTAAGGGCAATTATGTCACTCGTTTTCTTATAAAAAAGTTATTTAATAGCTATCTGTCCTTATTGCACTTAAAGAATCTTATACGGCCCTTTTTTTGTGGGGGAAACTGAATGTAAGTCTTTTATAAGCATCGAGGGTGTTTTTTATCTGGCCACTTTGTCGTTGACGCTGTGTGACATCCACTTGTTGAATATTTCGAAACATTAGCGTACGCTTGAATAAAGAATAAAATATTCTTTGAATACATTATTTATGTTAAGACTAATTATCGAAAGAAAAAGAGGTTACGGAAGAAAAAAGAGGTTATAGAAGAAAAAAGTGGTTATGGAAGAAAAAAGAGGTTATGGGAGAAAAAAGTGGTCATGGTTAAAAAATATAAGAGCTGCATAAGACAGACGACAATTTACCGAAATTGTTGCCCATCTTCAGATGAAGATGGTACACTAACAGAACAAAAAAACTAGTGTGGCAGTCAGTGGGACTGCCGGCAGAAGTTATACTTCAATATGATATTCGTGGTAAGCGACTCCAAAAACCTCCTAGTACCGTGTGCACACTCTTTTTGTATCGAATTTGCATAAAATTCCTGGAGACGAGGTCCGTCTTAAGCACCAGGTGTTTCGAACACCATCGCTATTATTATAATCGTATTTAGCGACTCAAAAAAACCACCGAGTACCAAGTGTGCACTGATTTCGTACAGAATTTACATAAAACCCCAGGAGAAGAGGTAAATACCCTAGACACCAAGTGCCGCGGAGACTTTTGGAATCGTTATATTAGTGTTCAGCGATTTCAAAACCCCGATTATATAAATTAAACCCATTTTCAGCAATACTTACCGTAAGTTTTCTCTCTATTGTCTGAATGTATTTTTCGAATGCAGAAATGCAATTTCCATTTTTACATTATAAAATATAGCGACAAATTTCCTGATACTTTAACGAATCCAATGCAAAAAAACGCATTACGATCCATCTTACGTTACAAAATTCGGAGGTTTTGGTGCTTTATTTCTCCCACTATTGGTAAAAACTTTGTTTATGTATCCAACAACCTTAAAAGCATGGAGCAAAATATACTGCAACCATGTGACGCTATTTTAGACTACAATACAATACTCATTACTGAATATTATTATTAATATAAAATGCTAAACTTTATATGTATAGGGGAGTGTGGGGAAGAATGGGACATTTTTCACATTTGAATTTTTCAACAAGGTATGTGATGAACTAAGTAACTCTGAATTGCACCCATCTATTAAATAAACCTTAAGCTAAAACCTGTAATTTATTCAAATTAGTTACAAGTCATATTTGAAAATTATAAAATGTTTTTACAGGCCATGTCAAATGTCCCATTCCTCCTAAGAGACAGGAGGAATGGGACATGAGACAGGAGGTTTACGACACTTATTGGTAAATAAGAAAAATACGTTATCCAAGTACAAAATTTATTAACATTACAGACTGAATTTTAGGCCTTGAATTAAAGTAATAAGGTTAATATTTTAACTAAAAAAAATTAAAAAAGGAATGTTATTTTTAAACTTAGTTTTATCAAAAAATTTAACGCAGAGTGGCATTATATTTAGTTATATCTACTAAAAACTTCAAATTGGCTCTAGCACGTTCGGTTCCTCCAGTGTATACAGGTGCAGGCAAATGGAGTAAAATATCGTTCATTGGGACAATGGACTTATCAGCAATTTCTGGAAAGTTGAAATTAAAAGTGTCAGTTTGTCTACGCAAAAAGTTAACTTCAAACTCTTGATTTTTGGTAACTTCAACAATTTGTCCAACATAATGAACTACTGACTTTTTTAGTTCAAATTTGACAAGGACAAAAACAGTCTTTTCAATATTCTCAATTGAAAAATCGAATTCTGGTTCCATTTCCTCTAGATCATCGCTCATTTCTTCAAATTCTAGATCTTGTTCGTCTTCGCTTGTTTCAGAATCACTATTAACGAGTTTCCTTTTGACAGCTTGAATTTTTTTTTAATTTCTTTTAACTTTTTCGTTTTGTAAAGCGGACTTCTTTTCTTTTTTTAATGCTTTAGCCAATAAAGCATCTTTTTCGGGAGTGCTTGTGACAATAAAGGTCCTTCCTTTTTCTCTTACTTTTCCTTTCTGGCGCTTTCATGGTTGAGCTTTAGGAAAGGGTAAGATATCTTCTGGTAAAATGTGAGGAGACTGCGCATAATCCCTCATAGATTGGCCAGATGTTACAATTTCTGGTAATGCAGTAGATGTACTTGGTACTGCACTGTCTTGAGCTTGAGAGGCTGATGTTGAAGGTTCTGAACAGGAGGGATGAAGTTCTTCTGGATTAGGACGATCTGTAACTGCAGACCCCAAAAAATCATCATCAGTGAAAACCTCATCATTAAAAGGAAAAATACCCGTTTTCTGAAAGCCTGACAAGATGTTTTTCCTGGTCATAGCACTGTTAAAAGCAATCCGTGCTATTTCAGCTACATTATAAATGGTAAGTGTTTTTCCAGGATTACTTAACATCCAGTTGTTAGCAGCTGCATTGTAGTGGCTTTTAAATGGACCATAGACTGCCACGTCAAGCGGCTGCATCTTGTGGCTACAATGAGGCGGCAAAGTTATGAGATGAACTCCATTTTCCCTTGCTTCCATGACCACATCCATTGTTATATGAGTCTCGTGGTTGTCCATTATGATGAGAATTGGATCATCGATGCTCGGTTTTGAATGCCTAATTAAATGTTTCATGACGGGCACAAAATTTTCTGCAGTCATCCACCCACTTTGATGGGCTAGGCCTAAACTTTCTGCAGGTACTCCAGTTAGCATAAATTCTTTAAAGTTTACGCGTGGGAAAACAAATGCTGGTGGAATAGTATTACCGTCAGCACTTATGATATTGCACATTGTGACAAGTTGACCACGTTCAGCAGATGTGACCTGGCCAACTTGTTTTAAGCCACGTTGAGCTACAATCTTTGGTGGTTTGTGTACAGTTGTTACAGCTGTTTCGTCAAGGTTGAAGATCCGACCAGGGCCAAACTTATATTTTTCATAAAGACTTTTAAGGTTATTAAAAAATTCACTAACATTGGTTCGATTAAATGATGTCGCACGACTTAAACTTGTGCTTTCAGGTTTCCTCATAGACAGTTCTTTCTGACCGCTTTTGAAACCAAACCACCACTCCCTCCCAGCTAGCTGGTTTTCCTTCCATTTTTGTGGAAATTGTAGGTCAAGTTTTGCAGCATATAGATAAGCTAGTCTTCTAGCTGCTAATGCTGTGAGTCCAAAATTCATTTTGCTTGCTTTTTTTAAGTAAGAACAAAGAAAACCTTCTTGTTCCGCTAAAAAAACTTGTCTAATTTTTGTATTTGCAACAAATTTGTAGTCAACGCCATCTTCAAGTGCTTTAGCTTTTTGAACATGTCGGTCAAGAGAAGATCTAGGAATCCCCAAGTCTCTTGCTACCTCACGAGTTTTGCGACCCTCTAAAACTAAATGAACAGAGCTGTCCTTATCTCCTCTGTCGTAACTATTTTTCTCTCTGTCTTTTTCTTCCAGACTCTCGGCATTGCGATGTGACTATTTATCTGAAAAGAAACATACTTAATAGTTTCTTATGTACTAATTTACAACCAATATATTAAAGAGGTGAATACCAAATATATTTTTATCCAAATTTGTGTGCTATATTTAACAATTTTTGACTTGTGACTTGCAAGAAAGTAACTTATACCACATGATTGTCGTCACATTTTGATTACACTTCCCACAGTCATTTACCCTTCTATTTTTTAAAAGGAACTTTTAAACAAAATAGAAAATGTCCCATTCCTCCTGGAAAGTATTATGTGTCCCATTCCCCTTGTCAATGCTTGTCCCATTCCTCCTGCAAGCACATGTCATAATTCTTTGATTATAACCTTAAAACTAGTTGGGCATGGCATGGTCTATTTGAGTAAAAACTATTCAGAAAAGAACCCCCTTAACAATGGTATAATTAATAAACACGTAATGAAATATATTATTTGTACACTTACCTTTTTAAAAACTTAAAAAACTTTACTTTATTGTGGGCGAAAGTAACAATTCTTTCTAAATTAGGTACACACCTATGACAGTTATTCACTAAAAGTATGGGAAAAAGAAGAAAAAAGCGGTTAGATAAATATGACTGCCAGGAAAGAAGATTACAACTGGCGGTAAATTTAAAATCAACTATGTCCCATTCTTCCTGCGTCCCATACCTCCCCAGACTCCCCTACTTACGTGACAGAATTATAAAATAATCTGTCAAATAATCATCACTATGATATTCATACATTAATTCAGACTGTTTTTTGTATATCTATCCCTTTTCAATGTACTGAATGTTGAAACGGTATTCAAAGGACTTATAGTTATGACTAATAACATGTGGTATATATTTTATCTTTGTTTTTACCGACCAATATACCTTATTAGTGTTTCTGTCTCTCTCTTACTCATACCATTACATAGGTAATGATTTTTCCCATTTAACTCTACACAACCTTTTTCTACAGGGTGTACGAATAGAAGTATAACTTCAAAAATTCCATTTTAAAATTAATTTCAAAACTTTTTAATGATAATATGTACTATTATTACATTTAAATATTAACAGCACGTTGTTAAATAATTACCACGATTAAGGGGTCTGCCATATACAGTAAAAAAATCTATTGGATACAAATGTAATTGTTATTCAAGTACATATACACGACAACAATATAGGACACCTTGTCAAGGCTTCAACAATATTTAAATAATTACAATTATTTTTCCCATCTAAAACTAATTTCTAACGTCATCGTTAAGATGAATGACAGTTATTATTTCAAATAATTAGATTCATGTAAATGGAAATCCGTTATCCCATAAAAAATTACGCCTTCATAACTTCAAATTAAAGAAGAAATAAACAAATTGTTGGAAGAAAAAACAAATTAAACAAATGACACCCCAGTGGCGTAACAAAAAGAAAAACAAAGGTACTTAAATTTCATATAAATACGTAAAGATAACTTAATCACAGCCAATAAAGTTAATAGACCAAAGGTTTTTGAAACTGTTGTTTTATCGTATTTTTTATGCAATATAAGAATATTACTATAAAATTACTATCTTTTTTTTTAACAAAAATATAATGGATTTAAAGACTAAGCTAAAGAAGATAAAATTATTGGAGACGTCGCTGTGTCACATAAATTACCCATGTCCGGGTTAGAGTTTTCCAATAAAGCCGAGATCAGCCAATGTCAAAGATATCAAGTAAGTTAACCGAAGTGAACAACGAACAACAACTACGACGAAGATTAGGTTTAGAAGTATAGACCGCAGCTCGCATTCATTTGTCATATGTCGCTTTGGACGGAATCACCGAGTTCAAACCTCGACCAGCGTTAACTTGGTCTATAATTAAGTTTTGTAGTGTTTTACCTTCGGGCCACGTTTCCAATGGCTTGTATATAGAAAAAAAAAACGTTGATTGCATCACTTGTGTCTCTATAATTACATTAATTAATGAAAGGTTACGTAAGATGACGACGAGAATCGTTAAGTGAACCGAACTCTTTTCTCATTAACCTAGTCATTGTGTCTCTATTCTTGCAAAGTCAAATCATCACCATATCGTCATGGCCAGTAACACTCCTAAAAATTCTTTTAAATAAATTACCTTATATATGTATATAGTAACTAAATTTGATTCTGAAATACCATAAGTATAGTGCAGGATATAATGCAAAATGCAACCATGTGATGGTACTTTGGACTACAATACAATACTCATTACTGAATATTATTATTAATATAAAATGTTAAACTTTACTTCACTTACGTGACAGAATTATAAAATAATCTGTCAACTAATCATGTGGTCCGTCACTATGATATTCATACATTAGTTCAGACTGTTTTTTGTATATCTATCCGTTTTCAATGTAGGTACTGAATGTTTAAACGGTATTCAAAGGACTTATAGTTATGACTAATAACATGTGGTACCTATATATTTTATCTTTGTTTTTACCGACTAATATACCTTATAAGTGTTTCTGCCTCTCTCTTACTCACACCATTACATATGTAATGATTTTTTCTCATTTAACTCTACACAATCTTTTTCTACAGAGTGTACGAATAGAAGTATAACTTCAAAAAAACAAAAAAATATTTTCATTCTATTAAATTAAGAATTCAAAAAAAAAGAAATTAACGTTGTTTATTTTCTGAAAAGTTACACTCCAAAACTAGCAAGAAATTTTTAATCACGATCATCATTGACTTATTTAAATCCCTTAATGTATATCCTAAAAGTTTGGCCACAAAAAATTTATTGAAATAAATAACAACCCAATACTAAACTATACTATCGAACTATGTTGAAAGGCTCATTCAAATCAACCAGTAGCAAATTTCTTCGAATGTCTCCCATGACATCTTGGAAGGAATTCAGATCAATTTTTATGAATCACAGTCGTAATTCTTCTTCATTTTCGGGTTACCAGCCTCCATGGTAAACCTTCCTGGACAGTAAAGCTCAAAGCTTTTGGGTGAGCAGAGGAACGTTTGGAGAAATATCGTTTTTAGGAATAAATGCCATGTGATTTTGTCGAAAACCGTTTTGGGTATCTTTTGAGTATGATTTCAGGTCTAGCCAAAACAGATTTCTTCATCAACATGATGTTCGTGAACAATCTGAAGCAATTTTAAAAGGCTAGTTGTCAATATAATTTCAAAAAGTATCCACTTACTCTTACTACAAAAGGTGGGATGAATCCCTGTTAGAAGTTGTTCAACTGACAAGGATTTTATCTTCAAATATCTCTTTATGTTTGGATCCATTACTGTCAGGGTATTCCTCTACGCTGTCAGCATAAAATCATTTTAGATTAACTCAAAGTGAAATACGTTTCGTCATCTAATTTTTTTTTATTGGCTTCACTTGACGACAACATCCTGGTATGGAAAGGAGTTGCGTTTGAAGATATTTGGAGCACTTACGTCTCTTTCGATTTTTAGAGCATTTCTTTTCAATTCCAACGAAATCGTAATTTTAGAAAACCCGTCTTGACAAACCGATCTTCACGTTGACATTCCAACCTGTTCTTTTTTTGTTCTTCATACCAATCTTCAAGCAGTTAATTACCAAGTACCTTATATTAGGGATAACGAAGGAAGGATATTGGCAGATCCAAGAGAAAAAGCAAAAAGATGGGCGCAATACTTCGAAGGAGTGCTAAATGGTCAAGAAAAAGAACCAGAGCAGGAACAAGAAGTAGAGGAGGAAAGGGAATATGTGGATCACGTGGAGGAACCAACAGATAAAGAAATCTTAAAACAGATGGAAAATTTGAAGAACCATAAGAGTGCAGGAGAGAATGGGATCCCAGCGGAAATTGTTAAATACGGAGGGGAAGAG
Source organism: Altica lythri (assembly GCA_964028335.1). Taxonomy (NCBI): domain Eukaryota; kingdom Metazoa; phylum Arthropoda; class Insecta; order Coleoptera; family Chrysomelidae; genus Altica; species Altica lythri. The sequence continues at coordinate 94,015,695 of OZ034800.1, read as the reverse complement.
ATACAGAAAATAATATGCAGAATAATACGTAAAATATGGAACGAAGAAAAAATGCCTGAGAGATGGAACAATGCAATAATATGTCCAATCTTCAAGAAAGGGGACAAAAGTATATGCGAGAATAATTATAGAGGGATATCACTTCTGGATGTGGTGTACAAAGTTCTGGCTAGAGTTTTGAGAAACAGATTGAATGTGTACCAAGAAAGAATAGTGGGAGAATACCAAGGAGGTTTCAAGAAAGGAAGAGGAACAACAGATCAAATATTTACCCTTAAGACAATAATGGATAAAAGCTACGAGCGAAATTTAGGACTACATGTCATGTTTGTAGATTTTAAGCAGGCTTATGATACAATATATAGAAACAAAATGTATAATGCCTTGAACTTACTAGGAATACCAAAAAAAATCGTTAAGCTAATCAAGATGACATTAGACAATTCATACAGCAGAGTAACGAGCGAAGGAACTACTGTACCAGACAAATTTAGAGTCCAAAAAGGATTAAAGCAAGTATCGACAACGGTTTTCAATCTAGTGTTGGAAAAAATTGTACGAGATAGCAACATACAAACAACAGGGCTTATTTATCACCACAAGCAACAGATAATTGCATATGCAGATGATTTAGCTTTGCTAACCAGAACAAGGAAGGAATTGGGAAGAGCGTTCTGTAAGTTGGAAGAGGCTGCAAAAAATTACGGACTTAGTATAAATCAGAAGAAATCAAAATATATGGTGCTAAACCATCAGAATGTGGACGGTAGAAAAGAATATATAGAGATTAAAGCGGGGGAGGACAGAAAATATAAAATTGAAAAAGTCTGTGAATTCGAATACTTGGGTGTAACGCTGACAAATAAAAACGAAGAATGGAAAGAAATAAATAAAAGATTAGTGAAAGGAAGTAAAGCTGTGGGATCTTTAAATAAGTTAATAAGATCAAAGGAGTTATCTAGAGAAGCCAAAATTAAAATTTATCGAACAATAATACGACCAACAGTGACATACGGAAGCGAAACATGGGTTTTAACAAAAGCGGAAGAAACAAAACTGGATATATGGGAAAGGAAGGTACTAAGGAAAATTCTGGGGGGAATAAAAACAGATGAAGGACTCTGGAGAAGAAGATCTAACCAAGAATTGAAAGATCTTTATAAATACCCATCAGTAACAAGCTTCATAAAAGCTCAAAGGGTGAGATGGTTCGGGCATACTAGGAGTATGCCAGAAGATAGATATGCAAAAAAGGTCATTAAAGAAGGGGAAGGAGGTAAAAGAAAAAGAGGGAGACCAAAGAAAAAATGGTTGGACGCGGTGTTGGAAGATATCAGAGAGGTAGAACCAAATTGGGGTGCAAAAGTACAGAATCGCAACCTGTGGAGAGAAATTGTTAAGGCAGTTGAAGAACGATAAAGAAAAAAAAAGTCATGGGCCTCAAAGGCCTGCAGTACTGTACTATATATATACCAATCTCTTAAACCTCTGTACAGTAAATGTACTTAGCCTTCCAGTTTTGGAAGATTCAGACATGGTATTCCCTGCTCGCACATTGCTATTATTCTATAAATGATTCTGTTTGAACTATCTTCATTCAGATTAGACTCTCAATTAATCTTTTTTTATATGTCCCTTTTTCCGTGCTGTCCTATTTTGAAGCAAACTTTCACCATTTTTTTAAATGCCTTATGGTTTTCTGTACATAAGTGTCATAATGGCAGTATCCTGAAAATAACAGAGATCATAATCATATTTATCACTATTTAAAAATTGCTTTGTACAGACAACGTATACTTATTTAAATCAATGTTTGATAAAAATTAAGTGTTGCTCATTATGCACATAACTACTGGTGTTGAAATGTAAAATGTTAATTCCATTTATTATTTTATAAGTCATATTTCTTTATTTTTCAAGGATACATCAATTTTAGATAATATAAATTCAATTGCTTCGGATTTTGTCTGACGAAACCTCGCCAAATGATTAATGACGATTTGTCATTCGAGAATAAACAAAAGTCATTACATTTTTTACCAGAATTTGCCTCAGGGTATATTTTTAATTAGGAAAATCGATATGATGTCCCTCTATTATTATGATAATTATGCTATTAAATAATTTTTTTTGTTGTATTAATAATTTAGTAGTAGAAAAATAAAAATCGATTAGCATAATAATACACAATTTCTCGTATATATACAAATTTCTTTAATGCATTGGTATGTTAATTAATACTGCAATCAAACGCAAACTTTTTATAATTATTTATCAAGTACCGTAATAATGTCAAAAGGACAGAATATTATTTAAAACCCAGATGCTATTATAAGCCTAAGTGAATGAAGCAAAGCAGGAAAAACTAAAGCTGATTAAAATAGCGTTAAAAGTAAAATGTTTGGCTCCCAATAGCCCTGGAAAACGCACTATAATCTTCCAAGTATAACTATTAGCAATGGACTTCTGTGCTCAAAAGTGCATGAAAAAAGCCTTAATTTTGCCAGAATATTTATTGCCTTCGATAGTAAAGCTACAATCTATCACGTTCGAGTCGAAAACTGCAAACAGTCTCTTAAGCAACTGAAGTCAGACAACAAAGTATCATTTGCTGTGGGTAGCAGGGCATAAGGGATTGATAAAAACTAAATTGCTAATGGTCTCGCAAAAAAGGAGCTAGTACTCCTTTTATGGGACCTGACCCCTTCTATGGATCTCAAATATCCGCATTCTGGGTGAAGTTTGGAATTGGGAAAATGATCTCAGTGCAGCCTACTGGATTAACACTCTTCTGGTTATAGTTTTCCACGAGCTTCTTCGGTTGTCTTGGTCCTTCTAGATCGTTCCCGTTGACTTTTTCCTACTTTTTTCATTAGTTTTTCTAAGACTGTATTACTGCTGATTCCACAAGATGGTTCTGGTCTCAAATATGGGATTTTAGCTCCTGCTGTTTCGTTTCCTTCTAGTTCCAAACCATATTTGAACTGATTGTGTGTAAGTTTAGTGCTTTGATGGCTGCTTGGCTATCTGACATGATTACAATCAACCTTATGGACTCATATTTCGATGAAGGCTATACACAAAAGATCTTTTAGATCACAGTGTAGAAGAGTTAATCGAACCCTCTTATAATCTACGATCTATAGGTAATCTACAAAACAAAACGTCAAATTTCGAGATAGTCCATCAGAAGATGTGAGTTTATATATTTTGGTAAAAATGTATTACTTTCTTTTACGAGTAAGTGTATCAAATTCACACACTCGCTTTATTAGTTTCAAAATATGAAGGACTTTGAAATGATAGACTGTCACTGGTTTTATAAGCAGAGTGGTTCGAGGAGTTAGATACCATTAAATTTGCATCTGATTGCATGTGTTCAAATTCCATGCGATATTTTTCGGTTTCACGTTTTGCGGAGTGAAAATGACGTTGCGACAGAATTTTGCATGACAAAGGGCCACTTGACAGCCCTGTAAATATGTGGAGAATTATTCATGAAAGCGCGATACGGGATAGGATGCTCCTGCTCTGTTCGAGCTGACACTGAGATGCTACGTATTATATTCGGCGGTTCACTACACTTTTCAGTATCTTCCGTCTCTATTTCTAAAAGAAAATATGGGGTTCAAGTATTACTGTTAACGATCTCTGTCTCTCGATTTTCCCTATTTTCACGCTATTTATATGATTAAATGCTTTTTAATATTGAATATGCGTGACAGCCCTACGCGAAAGTCCTTAATTTTAAGGGTCTTAACTTCCTGTCATAAGGATATGTTCTTAGCGTTGATTGTTTTAAATATTAAGTGTTTCATAAAACACACAAAAATCAAATTTATGTAAATAAACAACAATGATTACCGATTTTTTTGTAATTAAAGATTACCATACAAAATTACCAGATAAAATTGAATCGCAGGGAAGATTAATGGCTAAATTTTTCATAGTGACAACTACAAAAAAGTATATAGGTAGAGATTACTTTAAAAGTGTAAAAAATTATTGAGCCAACTTTCTTTTCTGATACTAAAATAAGTTTATAGTACTTGGGTAGTGCCGACAGAAGTGAAACTTAAAGTACTTTACTGCTATTCAAAATATGTCCCACCAAGATCGATACACTTCACATACGTTCAAACCAATTGCTAAAAAAGTTGTTATAGTCTTCAGTTGACACCTGCAAAATCGCTGTTTTAAAGGCATTGATGGCTTCTTTTGGCGACTGGAATCGCTGTCCACGGATTGAACTCTTGATTTTTGGGAACGTGAAAAAGTCGTTGGGACTGAGATCGGGACTATACTGTGAATGGTCTAACAATTCGATGTTTTTGAAACTTTATTGTCCCGGGTAAACAAATGTTTATATACCAATCGAAAGTAACCGTTCTTCAAACTTGTAAAGTAATTGTTACCACATGAACCGATTTTGACACAAAATTGCGACCATTGACTTCTTCACGTTCCCAAAGATCAAGAATTCAATGCGTGGTCAATGATTCTAGTCGCCAGAAAAAGCGATGCCTTTAAAACAGCGATTTTGCAGGACTCAATTGAAGACTGGAATAACTGTTTAACCAATTGATCTGAACTTATGCAAAAGTATTTCGATCCATTTTAACAAGCAATTAGGTGCTTTAAGTCTATAATATATTTATTGTCTTTATGGCTAATGCAAAACTAAAAAGACAACCCTCGTACCTAACAATGAATAACATACTAAGTAAAAATTAGAAAAGAAATCCAAAACTTTATATGGGATCTGCAACTTTCCCAACTCTAAAAAGGAATCAAATTTCCTTTCCGATACACAAAATAATTGAAAAAAATACATTTGAATTATTTAGGTATATAAAATGTGGGATAACATGAATTATTATATAAATGTAATGTATGTTCGATAGTGTTCAAAGAATAATAATTTCAAGCCTCGAAGCATTTCGAAAATAAGCGGTCTCGTTTTAATGGGTATGGAGAAACGTATGAAAATGTCGTATAAACTGTGATTGTGTGAGATGGACGGATGGATCGGCACGAAAAAAATTGTAGATGTGCTCTCGGGTTGAGTGCCGAGTCCAATTTGACAGCAAATGGGATTGTCTTAGGTGAACTTGAACAGAACACAGTATAAAATATACACTGAAAAAAATATTTAATATGCAAGTGTCGTTGTGGCCTAAACTCATTGCAAAAGAAAGATATGTAGAAACACAAATCAGTCAAGCATAACAATGTATCCAAAAATGTTTAAAGAATCAGTTTAGCAATTTGGGTTGATTGACTCAAAATTTTAGATGATTAAAACGCCTAAATGAAAAATATTTCCAAAAAATTTGAAGACTGAGAAAGTAAAACACTTATCTAAGATAAAATAAAATGATTCTAAAGGCTATCGAATTTTTGTTAATTATTAAAAATGCTTTAAAGATTTGAATTGGAATTGGGTTATAAAGAACAGGGATGGGAAACCTTCTTAAGATTGATTTAGGTATCGTACCTATTTGACCGTTAAATGATAAATATGTTTTTTTAGTGTAGAAAGAGAAGATCTCGCCTCAGGATGACATTAAGGCCGTCTCGGTCGCAACAAAGGCTCCTACAATCGCACAGCCCCCCTGTCACTGTGTAATGTATGCTAACACGTTTCTGCCTCCGGCAGCGGCTATGGCTCCAGCACTGACACCGGCAACGGTTACAAAAACGGCGACGAACGCTTTATGGGCCTTGACGCTGTTCCTCTTCTATACTACTTAACACCTAGGTATGCATTTTAGAAAATTCGGTAACTTACATAAATTGTATTCAAATTGCTTCTTTGTAACTTTACAATATTAGCAAATATGTCCATCAATATAAGAACCCTCGAGTTGCAATATCAGTAATAAAAGTAAAATAGTTAAAAAGACTTTTTGTGTAGTAATTTCAAGTTAAACATTTCATACCAAGTACATTCAAAAAAATCCTCTGTTTCAGAAAACTAATTTTACCACTCGTGTAAGGAGGAATGTATAGGAGAAAACATGTTTTATTCCAAAGTAAACATTAAGAATGAATCAAAATCAATGTAAGAATAATAAGTTTCGAGTTTCAGAAAACCATGGGGATTCTATACACCAAATTTCATAACCCTGTCACCTTTCTTGCAAGAGTTACAGCGCACATGGACGGAGGGATGTACAGAAAAAATGTGTAAAAAAAGTTCTTTCTAAATCTAAATAAAAAGTATCATAGTACTCTAGTTAGTTAAAAATTATTAAAGTAAAAATTACTACCTACTAGAAAAAATTTGCTAACATTGCTTTAAAAGTTAGAAAGTAAAACAAATCTTTCCGAAGTGCTTGTTAGGTCATCATTTCGTGGCAATAATCGAAAAAGCCATGCAGAAAAATCCATTAAACAGAGAGCATAAATGAGATTGAAATATAGTCGGATTAAATTCTCGTCCCCCCTTTTATTGTCCCATTGCGACGCGGATCCACATTCATAAGTGTTGTTACTCTGCAAAAATGACAAAATGCGAACGTAAATGGGGTGAAAACGTTTTGCGTTTCACATTTCATCCTCTTTTTCCATACAGAGGGTTTCTGGCTTTAATCGCATATGTTTTTCAGTTAGAGGGATATTCCTATTAAGTAGGATTAAAATGTCGAACACCACATAAAAAACCACTTCGTCACAGAAAAAATATCTCGTTACCACCAAATGATTTATATTGTTGGGAAATATAAAGGGAGTGTTTTAATCTTTTATATTATTAGTATATTTATAAACAATTAGTATAAACTAACCGATTTGACTCATTTATGCTTTATACTAATAGCTTTATATGCTGAAGAATCTTATTAAGTTGGTAGACTGGAATGAATGAATAAAGGGGGGATAGTGCACTACGACCTATAAAATATATTGTGTCTCCTCCATATAGCACATGGCTACCCACCAACACACCCTTACGCTAATACCAAAAAAGGTTTTTTTTTACTGTTTAGGCACGTTTCGGAAACACCAGGACCCAGGAAACACTGGAACAACCAGAAATTAGGAAGCAAACACCGAACTAACTTCATCCAAACCATACCATCCACTCCCTGAAAAGGACACTAAGTCCTATAACAGGATCGTTAAACCCGACATTTAAATCGCAACAACGCTAGAGTCCAGCGATTAGATTAGATTAGATATTTTTGGGGTTGGCTGTTAGCCTATATCACTGCGACCTTTGCAGATCTATTGTGAACACCCATTATCTGTGGAATAGTATTAGAGCACCTTGTCCAGCTCTGCCCTCTTAATGAGACTTAATAGCCTTGACAGTGGCCACTCCGCATAACTTGGAGCAGCCGGTTTCTCCTCTCCCAGTACTAGATACCGCGTCCTTGCAAGGCCTTCACATTGGCATAGGACATGAAATGCAGTTTCCTCTTCCTCTTGGCAGTATCGACAAATGTCTTCATCTGCCAAGTTTAGCTGACTCATGTGTTTTCTGAGCCTACAATGTCCTGTCAAGAAACTGACAATCATTCTGACATCATTTCGCCTTTGTGATAGCAGCTCTGCAGTAAACTTCGCCGAGTATCCCTTTATGAAGAGTTTGGCTTGTCGCTTGCCCGGTGATGTTTCCCACCACTCCTGGGCCTTTTCTAGCCTCCATTTTTCAATGGCTGCCTTTCTGAATGTATTAGCAACTCCGCCGAATGGTTCCGGGCCAATCATTGGAGTGTTAGCTCCCGCACGGGCCAATTCATCAGCCTTCTCATTGCCCCGAAACCCTGAGTGTCCTGGTATCCATGCCAGTGTCAGAGAATTTTGACTAGCGGCATGTGTCAGGGCCCCAACGCAGTCCCACACCAGCTGTGAGCTTATTTGTGCTGAGACTATCGCCTTTAGAGCTGCTTGGCTGTCCGAGTATATGACTACGGTTTTACCCGTTATACCCTGACTTACGATCTCTGTTGCACAGTGTTGTATGGCCGTTACTTCAGCCTGAAACACTGTGGCATGCGCACCTAGACTTAGTTGGATTTTTATCCTGTGTCCTCTACTGTATATACCTGACCCTGTGCCTTTCTCAGTCTTTGAGCCATCGGTATACCAAATTGACTCCCCTTGGATTGGGGGGCCATTGTTCCATGAGTCCCTTTCCAGTATTTCTACTCGAAAGTTTCTCACAAAGTTATACCTGGGGACTATCCTGTCCTGAGGCATACTTATTATTTGATCTGCCTTAACCCTATTGTATAACTCTGCTTGCTTTTTGCCTTTTAATAAGGTAATGGGGGCCTGGCCTTGTAGCAGTCTGTGAGCAGTTGCCATAGCCTCGCCCTGAATGTAAATGTGCAATGGTGGTAGGTTGAGTAAAACCTGTAGTGCGTCCGTTGGGGCGGTTCCCATGGCACCTGTAACATTCAGACATGCCTGCCTTTGAATGCTTTCCAGTTGCCTGATCACCCCGGACTGCTGCGTTCTATTCCACCACACCACCGAACCATAGGTTAACATTGGTCTAATGACTTGTGTATACAACCATAGGTTCATTTTGGGGTTCAATCCCCAGTTCTTGCCACACAATTGTCTACACCTACCAAGGGCTATTGTAGCTTTCTGTGTGACCTGTTGAATGTGTTGCTGCCATGATAGCCTCTGGTCAAATACCACACCTAGGTTAAACCCGACATTTAAATCGCAACAACGCCAGAGTCCAGCGAACCAAATATGCCTAGTTTCTAGTCCTTCCACTTTTTTCAGACTCGTTTTTTACAAATACATACTTAAACCCCAACTGCAAATTGAGTTCATTACATTTTTATAGAAATATCCTCTAGGTTCCAGACTAACGATCCAGACCAAATTATTTTCTCTTTTTTCCACAAGAGACTTTACTACTCTCTGTGCCCTAAAGCAAGTGTTTGTAGGGTTACAAGAGTAGTAAACGTATATAACATAATGCCCCTTCCTCAGTTTTATAATTCGACTTGCCAACGGTTACGAATCGGATATCACATATTCATATTCAATAAGCATCGCCAGAGTTCGAACTCAGCGGTCGATCTTCGAACTTTTGACTGATTCATAGGCGGTGGTTCCTGCGATACAGGGAAACAACATCCTATAAACCCCAGTTAATTAATTAATTTTAATTAGGGTAAAATATGAATATTGTTAATTACTTCTCTGGAAAAGAGTATCACTTATCATATTTTATATTTACGCAAATTAAATTCCTTAATTAGATTAAATCCATTAAATCTAAAAAACGTATTTAAATTTTTAAGTGAAAGCTGTATCAGTTGGCAATTGAGCTTATATGAGGATCTTTTCTAGTCAAGCTAAAATTTTTTACACGTTTTAAAGTACACGTTAGTAAAGTAGGTAATTATTTTTAGACATCTCTCATGGACTTTTTGTGAAATTTAGAGATGACAAGAAATGACATAAAGGAGAAATAAAAAAAATGTCACATTCGACAGAACTCGAAACTTTAGCTGATAGCACCTCTAAAATTCAATCACAGATGTATTAATGCTTAGTCCGCGTGTTTGATCATATGTCGATTTATTTTCTTAAGGGAAAGTTAAGTGTTTGTTATAAAGGGTTTTTCAATTGGCGCGGGTAGATTTTGGCGCTCCGTGGCGCCTATTTTGTTTTGGTGACATCTGTCAAATCTTCTTTTTATTATTTAGTGGTTTATGCCAAATCATCATGGCAAGTTACACGATTGAACAGCACGTTTAAATGATAAAATTTTATTATCAAATTGAGTGTTTGTTAATGCAAACGTTGCGCCCTTTTTACGGTAGACGTGGTGGCACTTCACAGTCGGCTCTTTAACGTTTGGTGGCCAAATTTGAGACGACCGGTTCAGTACACAATCAGCCAACACCGGTACGTTCAAGGAACGCAAGATCGGCCGAGACCATCGCCGCAGGCCGTCATAGTGTACAGCAGAACCCGAGGCAGTCTATTCCTCGCCGTGCACAAGAACTCGGCCTTTCACAGACTTCAACTTGGCGAATTTTGCGTCGGGACTTGGGCCTACACCCTTACAAGATCCAACTGACCCAGGAGCTCAAAGTTCATGACCACAGACCACGCCGTTTGTTTGCTGACTAGGCTTCGAATCGTTTGGAAGAGGACTCCAATTTTGGCCGAAAAATCATCTTTAGTGACGAGGCGCATTTTTGGTTGAATGGCTGTGTTAACAAGCAAAATTGCCGTATATGGGACGACAGCAGCCCACGCGAAGTTCACCAGGTGATAATGCATCCTCAAAAAGTTACTGTTTGGTGTGGATTTTGGGCCAGCGGCGTCATTGGTCCGTACTTTTTTGAAAACGACGTTGGTGAGGCGGTTACCGTCAACACCGAACGCTACAGAACGATGATAACCAATTTCTTATGGCCCAAATTGAATCATATGGATCTAGACGACATGTGGTTCCAGCAGGACGGCGCTAAGTGCCACACAGCAAACACCACGATTGACATTCTGCATGAACGATTTGAGGGTAAGGTTATCTCTCGCAGGGGTGATCTGAATTGGCCACCAAGGTCATGCGATTTGACCCCGCTTGACTTTTTCCTGTGGGGTTTCTTGAAGTCGCAGGTCTATACAAATAAACCACAATCGACCAATACCCTTAAGGTGAACATAACACAGGCAATTGCTCAAATTCAGCCGGATCCATGCGGAAGAGTCGTTGAAAATTGGACCACTCGGATCCGTGCCACCGTAAGAAGCTGAGGCGGGCATTTGAATGATGTCATATTCCACACTTAATGGCATACATGCGCCTTTCAAATAAAAAAATAATTTTGGTAATACCTCACACACAGCTTGTTTTATTCCATTTCGACATCTACCCGCCCTTATTGAAAAACCCTTTATGTGACTAGAGTTAAATCAGAATATTAAAAAAACGACTAAAAACTAATGTGTCCGTGTCTGAACTGTGTAGAGACGCTACCGACTATAAGTAGAGATTGCATGTTGGAGTCCTGCTGTATTTGGTATATTTTCTCAATTTCAATTATTATTAAAAACCAAAGTGAACGAAGAAAATGAGGAAAGAAATAAAGTACACAAATATACTATCAAATGAATAAAAAAAGTTGTGTAACTGATATACCAGCACCATATGTATTTAATAATTAATAATCAAATTATTTCCTGGCAGATAACGCAACGCTTATAATTTGAATCATTACTCGGGGGGCAGGGGGTCGCCGGCGTATCAATTATGGATAGACTACTGGTTTTCAAATATATGTTTTCCTATTTCAGATTGATGTATGGATTTTTCATACGCGCGTGAAATGACAAATACACTCAGGTTGGGGGAATATTATTGGATGTTCTCTATCTTTCTAATCAATTTAACTCAAGTCGGTTTGTCATACGTTTACTAAGGGTCAAGAAAAAATGTATATCGTACTGATACATGATGAGAATAATATATATTATTAATTAATTAAATAAGTTTAGTTACAACTGAATTAAACAAGAACTGAGAAACTTGAGTGAGAAACTCTTAGAGTTATATCGAGCTGTATACCGTTAAAGAATGCATGTGCAGGTCTGTAGGGTTGTCCTGTTAGGGATTCATTAAAGAAAAATCGTGTAAAACTCGATGATAACAGCAAAGTTTTTAATGATATATCTACTTAAAGGTAAGAGAAGTAAATGAGAGGTAAGAAAATTGGCTTACTCGAAAGTGGAAGTAACGAAAGATAGTCAGGCCAGGGGAAGTTCCGTTATTCATGTTTGTAACGATTTTTTACTCGCAAAACCTCTTCCTTTCCATTTCAATGTTTTTCGACACCAATTGAGGCGAATCACTTTTTGCTCTTCTGTTAGCAAATGATGGATCCAACGGAAAATCAACTTCGAGGACTTTGAAATGCCCAAAGAATAAATATTACACGATGGTCATCCTTAATTAGCTGAAGAATCGCATCAATGTTTTGCAGTGTGACTGCTGTTTTGGGTGGATCTAGACTGGATTCGTCATTGAGACTGGAACAAACCCGTTGAAATTCGCAATATCAGCAGGAAATAGTTCACTGGTGTGGTGCTTTATTCGCAAACACAGAAACCATTTCAGCGAAACATTGCTGTTGGGATAATCCTCACCGATAATTCACTGTACCTGCACGACTTGTTGTATCGCAATAAAACTCTGGATTTATGTGAACAAGCGATTGAGGTTAGATTTGTGTCTGAAGGATCTATTGGTGGCGTCTTCTAAGCGGCTGTATGCAAAACTAAAAAGATTTTGGGCAAATTTGTTTTTGGTTGATGATTAATTGAATTCTATGGTCGATAGAGTGGAATAATTACTGTACTTTATTTAAAAAATATAAAATTATAATTTAACAAAGTAAAAAAAACTTTATAAAAACGACATCAACAATTGAAACTTTCATTTAATAGATAGCTACACATTTATGTAATTTTTTTATTTGATTTATACAATCCTGACATACGGGAAAACGACTGAATTTTTCTAGCAGAATAGACTGCACAAAGCTTTGAATAATTCAGAATGTGCATAAATGAGAACATTATATTCCGGTTGTTGATGTTTTAAAATTACAGAATGGCCATTCACAAACTTTATGCACCATTAACAAGATGTAGTGCGGTTTCCTCAAAATCATTGAGAGACATTTATTTGTTAAAAAAAGGGCATGGGATATACATACGCACAATTTCTGATGATGTATCGAAAATAATTCACCGTTAGCACAACTTGTAGACTATTTGGAATAATTAGCCTTACTCAGTATATTAAAAAATAGTTGTAGGTACGTTTTCTGAATTATCGTGCAATTTATGGAAAATTTGAAGCAAACTCTCGCAAAAATAAACTAATTTAAAATAAAAACTTTCTTAAACTGTATAGTAGTTCGTTGTTTATTAAACGAAATTATAAATATAAGATTTAAAGTACGTAATGAGATAAGTATCTACTTACGATTAAATTTAAACATTTCCAGTTAACTGTAAAAAATAGTTATTTGTGACACAAGGACGGAAAATGCCCTTTTGCAAGAGCGAGTAAAGTTGTGTAGCCGAGGGGCGTAGCACCGAGGCGAAACAATACGAGCACTTGCAAAACATTTTGCGGACGTGTAATGTAACACACACTATTTTTTGGTCCGACCAATTTTTAATATTTTCAAAAGTTCAAAAACTGTTTACTTTACAAGATTAGGTCTATATTAACATTATTGACATCTATTGCACGATTAAAAGAATTAGTAATAAGGAATGATTTTCTGATAATCGATTTCACGATCCTTAATTTTTATACATACGAATACTGTGCTAATAAGCAGCACATTCAAAATTGTTATATTAAAAATATTAACATTAATATCTAATAATTTTATATAAAAATAGCAGAGACAATAAACTATTATAGTTCAATGAGCAATAATAAAATCGAGATATGTATTTTCATAATCGAATGATATGTAGTTGTAAATTGACATAAATGTCAAATTTAAAATAAAAGTTGTGAGAGAAATTAAATGTAAGTTTGAATCCTGCTTACCTTTCGAAAAAGTTATTAGTTTAGTATATTATACGCTGTTTTTAAATAAATTTAATTAAAATTTGTAGTATTTATTATGTATTTTTGATGACTCATAGAGCCATCTCTTTAGATAATCTAAAAACTACTTTGCCGGCCTAGGCCGGAAAATGTCATTTTCCGGACGATTTTGAAGTAATTAATAGTATTGTTTCTGGACGGAGGACCAAAAAATATATTACAGGTTGGTATATTTTAATGAAATCTAGGAATAATTGGTTCGCAAATTTGTGGTGTTGGTGGCAATTTACTGAACCGATTTTTTGGTTACTTTTCAAACTTCCCTCGTTTGGCGTCTGGTTTAAAGTTTGTATAAATATTTTTCTTAGATACTAAATCTTAATAAATCTTGCCATAATTTAGAAAGTTTAATATCTTTTATTCTAACCTCCTGCTTGGAAAAGTGACAGTTCCGGAATCGAGTTAAATGGTTTTTTAAGCTTATGGGCAAGTAATCTTTTCGTGGACGGGTGCGTGAATCGCAATATTTGGGTTAGGACTACACGTAGTATATTATATCGTTTAGATGTATCTTTGAACCGCATCTGCTTGAACATCTGCTTTGACGAACTGCCGAGCCCTTATTGTTTTCAACATAGTAAAGACGACTTCGCTCCCTGACCAGCTAAAAACATCTGTATTGGTCGAAATAATTAATTGTAATGTGAAAAAATCATATTTTAATCTATATTAAAGTGGTACAAAATGAAAGAAAATCTGCTTATAGATGTTTTGTTTAACGACATTCAGTTCTTTAATACTTTAATGTAAATTTTGCACCTTTTCATATATTTCAAATTGAAACGTAATTAAGGTTTTTAATTTTGAATATTTGTACTAAATTTTTTTTATATTTTTTGATTTCTGTTCTAAGGTAGGTATGGACTGGTTTCAGTTTCTCCTTGGCACACCAAAATTTAGGTATCTAAAGGTTTTGTTTTTCTTTTAAATTTGTTAAATGTGTTAATTTCAAATAGCATATAATCTAATCACACTGCTAAGGACTTATAAAGGTCTAAAGGATGGGTGCTATATGTTTGTGTGGTCTTCAAAAATTGTCTTCTGCAACCCAGTGATTGACTGTTTCAGGTTACTTGCCGCATAATTTACAGCTTGGCTCTTCATTAACCATAATTTGTAGATGAATGGACAGTGAGGAATCCTATTAAGACTCTTAGCTAACTCCTGCTGGTGTTGCACAGTGTTTCAGCTCTTCTAGCACACATCTGTTAAATACACAATCTGCTGTGTGCTGTATCCTAATCTATGCTTTCATTCTGCTCTGGGCTGTACTTTTTGGTACCACTAGAACTATCTCTGAATCGTAGAATATTTTAGCTAATCCTTTTCTTGCAATTTGATCAGCGTTCTTGTTGTCTTACATTCCTCTAATTCCTGACACCAAAACCAGTTTGATACTGATATATTCCGCCAGGATTTCTGGGTTTTCTCCGCATTCGTGTAGTCTGGACTTAAAGCCTTACTAGGGGCACGACTATCTCTGGATCTGGAAATTTGGGAGGGGCGAGCTAGTGCTCAGCCAGCACTGAGGCCACATATGACCCATTGTGCATCCTCCCGTATGTAGGGATATCCTCACCTCAGGATGTCACCTGGCCTATTGATTTAAAATAGGTGATGAGGCTCCCGAGAGGGATCTCCCTGACATCGGCTGGTGTAAGCCAATACTCGCCCAACACGGATCTTCTGATTTCAGAAAAAGCAGAGCAGTCATACATAATGTGTTCTACTGTTTCCTCTTCTTGTTCGCAGCCTCTGCATAGCGGCGATTCTGTTAGTTTCATCCTAAAGAGATGTTGTCGCAATTGGCACTGACCTGTCAGGATCCCCACAGCTGTTCGGAGATTTTGTCTGGTCAATGCCTCAAATTTTTTTGCTCTTTCCTCGCCAGGATGAGGTAATAACTCTCTGGCCAGTCTACAGTTCGTAGTTTCATCCCAGCACTGTATAAATTTTTGGTGAGAGTGCTGTTTAATAAGGTCCACGACTGCGGACAATGTTAGCTTGGTAGATGGGCGAGGGCTAACATATTTGTAGCCCGCAGCCCTCTTTGCTAAATTGTTCGCAATGCGGTTGCCTTTAGAATTCCCATGTCCTTTGATCCAGCTGAGAGTGACCACGTTATTCTGGCTGGCCTCAGTTAGAGATTGGTGACATTCTAGTACTAAACTTGAAGTGAGACGTGGTCTATTCAAGGTCAGTAGTGCTTGTCGGCAGTCTGTATATATATTTATATTCCTGCCTGTGATGTTCCTATTGATTAATTCTTTTGCAGCTATGGTTATGCCTGTGAGTTCTGACTGAACCACACTTGACAAGCCATCCATAGCCCATTTTATTTTTAGGCTTAAGGATCTAAAGTAAATTCCACATCCCACACCTTGCTTTGTTTTTGATCCATCCGTATATACGCTCAGAGCGTTCACTCCGTTGGGGTCTGCTGTCTTGTTTGTTAATATTGTGTAGGGTTTGTCAAAGACAAATCTTGGTGCGACGGCATCCGTGACTGCCTGTAAGAGTGGTATCACTTTTATCGATTCCCTCCACAGACTATCCCTATAGGTGCCAGTCCCTACAGTGGGTTCGATACCAACCGTGCGAAAGCGTACCATGGTCATCAGTGCGACCTCCTTAACAAATATATCAAGGGGGGTGAGACCGAGTATGACTTCCATTGCGCTGGTTGGTGTGCTTCGCATGGCTCCTGTTACGAGAAGGCATGCTGATCTTTGAATTTGGTTTAATTTTTTGATAGCTGTCGTTTAGGGGCACGACTATCTGTGCATATGTTAATCATTTTTAAAAAGGAAAAGGCACCTACCTCACAATTAATTGTAGCGACTAAATAGCTTTTTTAAAAATACCTTCAGTTATCTGGTAACTTCCATGCACATTTTTATATCTAAATATTTAAGAGGATAGTTTCGAAAGTCATAAAATATCGATATCGATTGTTGTTAGAAATTTCTCTTTAATAAATGAATGTAGACAGTTCAATGCAGACATAGAAACTTAATATTTTTACATATACAAAGTAGGGAGTATTCAAAAGTAGGGAATAAGGTCACAAGAATTTTCAGGAGCAATAAAATAATACAGGATATGCAATTGGGTTGATACGTGTACCGTATCGTTAACAGATGCTATAGAAAGATACACTTACATTGATTGGCCCACACAGAAACAATAGAAGGTAGAATGTAGTATGCAAACAAAGTGAAAAAGAAAAAAATAGAGTATCCGAATTGATAATAAACATAGGCGGGGTTAAAGAAGAAAATTTTCGCACTTGTAATATTTATATGTTTAAATAAAATCAACATAAGCCAGAATTTAAAACTTCGTTACAGATCTTCGAATACCTAATAAGATGGGATAAATTTTACAGAAAATATAATAAATGATTAAAAAAACCAAACAACTGAGTCAAATAATTATACGGCATAATAAAAGTATTTTAAAAAAATCTTTTTGAAATATATAGGCTCACTAAATTTAGTCCTTTTATTTTTTTCACATTCTTGAATTTTTTTCCATATTAAATCATTTGTTTACTATAAAAAATGGTATGTTTTTAATCATTTATTAAAAAATAATAATAAAAAATTTGCCATCAAGTTCCCTCTCCCCCTCCTTTCATAGATTGACGAATTAAATTTTGCTGCGAAATATATGTATTAAATTCTTTCCATCCATTGTATAAATTTTTGATATATAGGTAAGCTGAAATTATGATATATCCGACTCCGTTGCAAGCGAAAATGGCAAAACGTAGCATATCGCAATCGCAAGAAGGAAAAATAATCCCAGGGATAAAAAGGACGCGGGCTGTATGAGTTACGGGCACGGTTTTGTAGAATGGTGGTCAGTTAATGCAGAATGAATCGCCCTAAGGCTCGGGGAAAGGGGTATCCAGGACACGGGGCCAGAGCAAGAAAACAAACCAAGGGTAGCGATGACGGCCAAATAGCAAATGAACTGAATATTTTTCCAGTTGAAAAACACTTTCTGAATATAAAAAGCCGAGGTAAGCTTAATTAAAAATCCCAATCGGACAGAGTAGAAAGAGTGTACGTGAAAACGACCGGTCTCGCCAAAACTAATTACAACTTCTGAACTTTTCAAAACCGATGCTTATGCTTGAGAGCAGCACTTCTGATTCATTTTCTATTTCCTGCATATTAAACCCACGTATATCACCACTTATTTATGAATATTTCTTCTCTATTGACAGGACTGATTATAACCGTCCTCGTCCTGCAGAATTATTTAAGGCATCACCAAATCTTTTGTCTTTTACTTTTGAATTCATACTTACAATTCTTGACTTATTGAGTTCTCTTTTTAATTTTATCAAAATCTATTGCAATAATTCTAGAATTATATTCGGGACAATTGTTAAAAACTTTTTTTTATAAATGTTTCATTTCTGTATTCTCTCGTATTTTGAGATATTTTTGGTACGAAGTTAAGTAAATTTCTTATTTAAATATAATTTAAATTTTTAAGAATATCTATCATGCCATGTTAAGATGTTCCTTACAGAAAGTTTCCTGCAGCGTAAACAACACGCGAAAATTATAAAATTCGAAAAGAGGTGTCAAGCCCTTACGTAACTGTAATGAAAAAACAAGCCGTTCGTGTATTACAACAGGAAATAATAGTGACAAAGTGTTATTTTTGCTGAACAGCCTCGCTGTCATAACAACCATTCAGATGTCATGTTAAAAAGCTTGGACACGACACTACGAGACAAGTGACAGAGAATACGTGCAAAGCTTGTCACTTACCCAGAAATACACTCTTTAATATTCAACGCGAGTGCTTGGAACCGTATGCATTATTTCGTATCACATGATTGCCTTTCCACTTTTTCTCTTTTTTATTCCGAGTATAGCTCATGAATACGGTCAAGTTTTTACTGAATAGGAAATAGTATATGGTGGTCATAATAAAGAAAGCAACCCTTCAATCAATTCTTATAATAAAATACACGATTTAACTTTTTATTTAAAATTATTACGATGCAGTGTTTCAGTCAGTTAATATATTCATTCAACTAGTCACAGTTTTTGTAAACAAAAAAAGGGTGTGGCAGTCAGTGGGACTGCCGGCAGAAGTTATACTTCTATGCACTGTTAACTAATAAAACTTAATAACTACAAACACAGGCAAGTAGAAATAATTTTTTTTTAAATTATCTGTATTCAATTAAATAAATACTTAGAAAAATTAGACCAATGGATGTGTGTCCTTACTTCAAACACGAAAACCAAACAGTAAAACGATCAATGTACAAAAAAAGTGTTTACAAAACCCGATTTGCGATTTTCTTACCGTGGGCTATTACAGATTTTAAAACACTAGAAAACAATGCAAAACATTTTCTAACAACATATAGGTACACACTTTTACAAAATTTTAACGCACTTTGAACTGCACTTTTCAGTAACTTTGCAGGAACAGGTTTTAACTCACACGCATGTCTTCGACTCAAAAGCATAGTGAAGGATGTAATGCAACCATGTGACGGTATTTTAAAATACAATACAATACTCATTACTGAATATTATTATTAATATAAAATACTAAACTTAATATGTATACTTACTGGACAGAATTATAAAATAATATGTCATACATAATGCGATACGTCAATGTAATACAATAACAATAATAGCTCAGACTGTTTGATGTATATCTATCTCTTTTCAATACAATGAATGTTTAAACGGTATTCAAAGGACTTATAGTGATGACTAATAACATGTAGTAAATATTTCATCTTTGTTTTTACTGAACAATATACCTTATATGTGATTCTCTCTCTCTCTTACTCACACCATTACATATGTAATGATTTTTCCCATTTAGCTACACACTAATTCATTCCACAGAGTGTCCGAATAGAAGTATAACTTCAAAAAACAGATTTAAGAAGTGTTTTCAACGAGTTGAATACAAAATTTTTACTGTAAAGATGTATTATAAACTGTAAATAATTTCATCTGTTATTTGTTTTAGTAAATATAGAACATTAAGTGGGTGATAATGAATAATTAATGTTCTAAACTTAATAAAATAAATTTATTTCTTCAGATAGTTGAGGGGGTTGTCTATGCTGGTGGAAAGCTTAGTTTTCTATTAGGCCACTTTGAGCATTTTTAACACACGAGTGGATTATGTGCAGCCATAAGGTATCGATGAGTTATTCTAGTGTCTCCGATTCCCAACTTTCTGAAAACAGTTTTTGGTTTACCTGTTGGTTTAATTTCTATTAATTAAAATGATAGTCTATACCAGTGAGACTGCCAACGTTCTTGGTTGGTGTACTTAAATAAATATTTTATGTCCTTGTAGAGTCGGATGTTTTCAGAAATTTTCAGAAATCATGGTTGAAGGAATGACACTTGTTTCTTGAGACACCGTAGTGTGATGGGATCCAAACAATTTATAAGGAAGCTTCATTATTTATAAATTGATGAATAAATTCATGAATATCTTGAACAACAGGATATAGAGTTAATGATAAAGATTCGGTGCAAATGGCTAGGAGGATGTGATCCGATGATATATAATGATTGAATGGCAAGTAGAATTCCAAAATTTCAGTTTTGTGTATGCTAGCAAATGATAAAAGGATGGTTTTACTAATATTTTATCAGATGAGGTAACAGCACAGCTAACTTCTTATCCTTCTTGGGGCCATCGATAAAGATAAATATGATAAATTGTGACTTACAGACAATTTCGAGGAAAATATTCTGTAAATTTTGTAGATTTTAGTAGATTATAGTTGACTGTTAAACTTAGGAATAGTTTTCTTCCAAGGAGGAAAGGAGGAGATTTAACTGGCAGTAGTGGCACTCAAATCTATATTGCATGATAATGATGAACGCAATTGTGGAATTAAATTCGGTTCCGGAGAACTACTGTAGGTAATTTTGCTGAGAGTTGATGAGTTTAGGGTATAATAGGTTATTTGGATTAGCTGAAGTCTATCGGCATAAATGAGGACAAGCTTTACACATACAGGAAGTTCGCAGGATTCAATAGACAGACTTTTGGCAGGGCTGGTTCTAAAAGCTCCCAAGCATACCTAATCTAAACGAGGTGTAAAGAATAGGATTTAATTTCTGCAAATATGATTTAGCAGCAAACATGTAGACAAATCACCAACAGTCTAATCTGAATCAAATTAAGGATCTGTTCATTCTTAGTAGTATACTTTCTTTTGCTCCCCATTGAAGAAGTATTTTTATCGGTCAATCCTTTGAAAGGTTATAGAGGGTTACAAACATAAATACACACACATCCATACAAACAGACATAGGGACAGCTTTGCAGGAATGGTCATGATGTCTTCCTAGGACAAAACGTGGAAATATGGTAAAATCTTGATTTTCGAAAATCGGTGTGAAACCGATTTTTAAAAATTTTTCAAATTTAAACGAGGGAAGTTCAAAAATCTATCTTGTTAATAATACAATTTGAAAAACATTTTAGCATTTGATCTAAACCATATATTATGTAAATTTCTCCAACAAGGTATTGATAATCGTTTATATTATCTTGCCTATAAAGATGCTCATATTATTAACAGATGGTACGTTGAGTACAAAGTAGGTATACTGTTTTAATTTGTTATTAAAATATTTTTAAATTTATTTAAAAAAATCCAAACGATCCAACTCTTATAAAAAAGTGTTTTTTATAGCTTTGTTTATCTTTATTTTATGACATAAGTAGCAATTTAATTGGGTAAATAGTTTCTTTAATTATTAAATTATTGAAAAATTAACATCGAAGTGCCCTGTTTTAAGCTGCCATTGGTTAGCATTGTGCAACAGATTAGTTGGTGCAAAACCGAAAACATCGTCGCCTTAGGGCAAATCAACACTGACAGTACATCCGGTACATCGAATGCAGATGACGCTCGCTTCATTGAAAACAACACGATCTATAATGAGACAATACAACAAATCTGATATTTTTGATGTTTTATTGACAAAGACAAGCTACGATTTGGTTGATCATGATTTACATTTTTAGATTTGATCGACGTTATATCTTTTAATATCCGGGTTTCTTATACCAAGGTTACTCAAATATATTAGGTACTATTATAAACATACATTTTTGAGACAAATTCACATATTAATTGTTATAATCAATTTAGAAATAAAAAAACAAGTTTTTTGTTCTTAATAACATCCATCTTTATAGTATTGTTTGACCGTTTATTATACCAGTCAATGTCATTAATTACGACAAAGGTTTCTTAATATATACACGTTGTAATCTTCCTAATTTTGTAAATGAAATTCAAAATTATTCATTTTCATGGTGACTTGAGTCTTGGAATAAATATTAGAGATTTTATAGGGAATATATTCGTTATGGTATGCGACTGTCCTGCTTTGTACTCGCAATAATTAAAGACCGCATCCATTATTTATGTTTAATTTAAAAACTTAATTTTATCGCCCAGAAATAACATAAGCGGAGTGATTTTATTTTTTACAATTTAAAGAATCTCACAAAATTTATTATCGGTTAAAGAGTTTTTTAACCCAAGAGCAACTTTGTAAGGTTTTGGTACCGGAAAAGCTAAGATTTCGGAGGAGGTTTGGGGGTGTGATACAAAAGGGCTATCCAGGTAATTTGAAAAATGTACACAAAATGGTAAGATTTAAAGCTATGTGATCATTATTATATATTTAGAAATGTTTGGTTACTTATTATTATTTTTGGGTTCCTTTACCAAAAATAGATATAAACCGAGGCTCCCCGCTATGGGGAGACTCAAATAGTATCACTAGACATCTCAAAAGCAGTTGATCAAGTGTGGCATGCAGCTCTTTTGTACAAACTGATTTCATACGGACTCTCGCAAAATCTTTGCAGATGGATATCCAACTTTCTCTCCTACAGGCACATCCAAGTTGCTGTAGGTGGACATTCTTCCAACCTCTACAAGATCAACGCTGGAGTTCCCCAAGGATCGGCTCTAGCTCCTACTCTATTCTTATTACACATTAATGATCTACTAGAAGCCATTAATAACCCGATACATGGTTTTGCAGATGATAGCGACCTACACTGTAGCAAAGCGCACAACCGTCCCATACCTCTAGATATTCTGGAAGCGGACAGAAGATCCACAACGACTTCTCTCAATCAAGATTTGAGAATTGTAGACGAGTGGGGAAGAAAGAATCTTGTTAATTTTAACGCTTCCAAGACAAACACATGTTGCCTATCCAACAAGAGGCAAACATGCGACTCATCCGTTACAATCAACGATCAGACACTGGTAGCGGGCGACTATATTACCTACGCTGGTTGGTATAACGATCTCCCAGGAGTTACTATGGAACAAACATATTGCATCCATAGCAACTGCAGCAGGAAAGAAATGAGGCTTTCTGTTTAGAGCACGGAAATATTTTTTTCCATCCAACTTAGCTACTCTTTACAAAGTCCTAATACGGCCTAATCTTGAATACTGCTCGCATGTATGGGGTTCGGCAGCTCCGTCAAGGAGTTCTTGATGCAATATAGAGAAGAGCAGTTCGACTAATAAACGACATCAGCATCACCAAAAACCTAGCCCCATTATCCCACCGAAGAGCAGTGCCTGATCTTTCCTTGTTTTACTGATACATAAACAGATTTTGTTCAGAAGAACTCCGCTCTATAATGCCTCCACTTGCCAGACCAACCAGAGCAACGCGACGTGCCAACTCCATGCACCCTTATACTGTTCAATGCCCGACGCGACATCAAGAACAGATCGATTCGATCGTTCCTTTATTCCTAGGGTCTCCAGATTGTGGAAGTCCTTACCTTCCCACGTATTCCCCACTCGTCCTACCTTGCAGGCCTTTAAATCTCAAATTAACAAATTGTCTCTTCTGCCCCAATAGATGTTCTCGGTACATTTGTATTTAGGTATATACCTACGAGGACATCCTTAATAATTAAAAAAAGTTAAAATCAACATTAATAGGCTAAGGGTGAAAAATGGACTAAAATAATTCCACTACCATAAAATCACAACAAAATTGCAATGTGAAATTACAAAAGAAAGGGTTTGTTTTATTTTGGGGAATATCTAATACCTATTAACATTAACAAAAAGTTTAGTGAGTCGTTTGGAACCTGTTAGTTTGGGCGTAGTTTGGGCAGCCCTAGTATAAAGTATATAGACAAGACAAGGAGGCATTGTTAAAGAAA
Source organism: Altica lythri (assembly GCA_964028335.1). NCBI lineage: Eukaryota > Metazoa > Arthropoda > Insecta > Coleoptera > Chrysomelidae > Altica > Altica lythri. Next base: position 93,991,841 of record OZ034800.1, on the reverse strand, counting down.
AACCCTTAAGTAAGTAAAACAGTTAAGAAAGCAAATATTAGGCAATAGAAACCGTTGTAGTTCAAAAAATTGACATACAACAGATCTTGGTACCTTCTACTAGTTTGTGAGGATGGGTCCCATATGTGCGTGGAAGTAAAAATTGACAGTTTCCTGCGATCCAGTGCCTTGCAATGGTGTATTATTTGTTTGACTGTTGCATAATCTGGGTCTCCATTAAATAGTACCAAGGTTGCAGGTGTTCCTTGACAGGTGCATGGCCCCTAAAGAATTCTGTAATGTCCCGTAACTGATTCCTGCTAGTTTTGCGCAGTGTTTCAACTCTTCTGGTACACTTCTGTTCAATACGCATTTTGCTGTGAGCTTAGTCAGAGATGTGTTCCCATTGTTGGTTGTGTTGTCTACAGATCTAGGCTTTGCTTCGTTGCCTTATATTCCTCTATTTTCTGCCACCCAAACTAATCTGATACCGTTATGTTCCGCCAGGATATCGAGTTCTACTCGGCTTCGTGCACTAGTCTGGAGAACAGTCAAGGGGTGTTTAAAGCCCCGATATTCGCCTGACTATCTACTATGCCACTTAGACTTGTAGCACTCAAATTATTTTCTCTTGTGATTGAAAATTTTACATTTTCGTCACTGCTGTAAATTTCTGCTCCAGGACCTTTTTTAATTGGTGTACCAGGTATAACCCTGAAGCTTGGGTTGAGTACTCACATTTTGCCATTTCTTTCGTTAATGTATATTTACCTGAAATGTCTTCTTCAATGTCCTGCTTTATTTTATTGTGTTCTGATGTATCAAAAATGTTCTTCAAGTTTCCTTGCCTCCCTCTTCAATATTATGTGAATACAAGGAAGTACTAACAGGACTTCAATTGCTGCTTTTGGAGTGCTTTTCAGAACTCAATTTCTTTTTACAATTTTATTGGTACTTGTGTGTCCCTCCGCCCAAGTGCGCTGGACAGAAAATTACACTCTCATGAAATTTGGTATATAGAATCATCATGTAATGGGGAAGAATCCCAGTTATTTTGGTACAGATCGGATAACCCTAACGGTAAGATTTTTCCGAAACTAGTGTATATATATTTTCAGCAATAGATATATTATTATGAAATATTCAAAGTAGTTTTTTTTAAGTTCTTGCATTTAATACTTACTACCGTCAATTAAGTTGTTTTGAGTCTACGCCAATGGTTAGAGGTTGTTTTATTTTCTATGTGCAAAGAGAGACAGGAAGATATCGTATAGTGTAAATTATTCAAAACGGACACTTCGGTATCAGAGACCTTGCATTTGACTTAATTTAACTGGAAGATTTCCCAGCGATATCTGTAGTGTCGTTAAGGTGGTCACATAGCGAATCAGATATGGAGATTAGTCAACTATTCCAGAAACAAATGAATGTTTAATTAAGAAACGAAAACATGCGCATTTTAAGAGAGCTATGTGAACGGTCTTCATTCTCGTCAACAGAAGGAAGTCGTACCAACTATTTTATTTACTGTCGTTAAAGTTGCATCAAATTAACAGGTTGAATACCCATTCTTTTTTACTTGTTATTTTTTTCTCTTTTATCTACACTTACAAGTGTATACAGAAGAAATATATTAAATTTATGGTCATAGATAATTTAATGAAAATTTCAAATTTAAATATAATAAGCACCTATATAGAAATGTGTCCTTTACAGCATAATGTTTTTATTTTTTTCTTTTAACACGCTTTAATAACCTTCACTTGTAAGTTTGTTTTCTTTGTGGATATGTAACTTTATGTTGTACTAAGAGCTTGTGGTTTATTACTGTTTGTATATCCCACCCCCTTCAGTGCGTTCGTTGGCCAAGCGTACTACAGAACGAACAGAAGGTCCCTCTAGGAGAAGATGTCAACGATGTTCCCAAATTAAAAAAAAAAACAAGAACAAAAACATTTTGTGTTGCTTGCAGGATTCCTCTTTGTAAAAACTGTTTCTTGAAATACCATTCATACAAATAAATATCCTAAGGTACGTGTCCACTTGAGACAAAATAGTCTCGAGATCAGTCTCGAGACTGCACTCACAAATGTATACGGGTCTGAGAGAAGTCTCAGAGACTGAGCTTGTCACAAGTGGACATGCAAATTCCTGTACTTGAGATCTAGTCTCCAGTCTTCTGTATGTGCCGGAAGAGCTGAGACTATTTTTGTGATCTTGTGGTGATTGTTTTTAAAAAAATTAAAAACGTTACTAAAAATTATTAAAAATTATCTACGTTATTACTACTATACGTTATTACGTTATTACTACTTAAAATTACTAAAGTTATTAAAAATTACAAGTTATCTTAACTTTTTGTTCTATTTTTTCATAAATAATTATTATAATGAGTACGCGAAATTGGGTCGATGGCGAAATTTTTCAATTAATTTCTCTGTACGAAGAAAAAGAATTCTTATGGAATGTTAACCATAAGTTGTATTCAAACTGCACAGCAGACATTCGAATAAAATTTTTGAACTGCTGTGCACCCTCCAAACGCAACTCATTTACTAGAGCTAAACCAGCTCCCAAGTACATTCGACGATCCACCCAATTTCTCACCCACTTCTTTTTTTTTCATTTTTGTTTTTCGTTTTTGTACAATTTTATACGCGATTATAAAAGCTAGTGCCTGACGTGAATCCATTTTGAAGAATTCGACACTTGGACACTGCACAGTGTAGACTGTGTGTGTTGACTCTCAAGTCGACACGGAATTGTCTTGGTCTCGAGACTAAATGTCACCAGCGAGTCTCAAGTCGGCACGAAATTGTTTTGGTCTCGAGACTAAAAGTTACCAGCGAGTCTCCCATGCCTGTCTCGAGACCCAATTGATCTCAAATGGACATCATCCTGAGACATATCTCAAGATTTTCTCTCGAGATTTTGTCTCAAGTGGACACTTAGCATTTTATAACTATATTGTCCCAACCATAATTACTACTGGGACATATTGTCCAGGACATTGTTAGGATAAGTAGAATATTTTCTAAGGATCCATTCCAAATATCTTTAATTACAGACACTATTAGTTTATAAACAAATTTATGTTATGGAAAAAATTGTAAAACGAATACATTCTAAAAAATCTTACATATAAAAACAGTACAGCACTATTTATACGGTATTTATCAAAATACTATTTTCAAGAGTGTAAACTCATTTGTTTAACAAATATTTTAAATTTATTTTTACATTCTTTGTTTTACAGATAACTTATATATTTGGGGAACTAATTCGACCAATATAAAAAAATAATAACTTTAGCGGTCAATTTAGTGCTTGTAGAAAGGAAAAAATATAGCTATTGTGTTGTAAGATTTTGAACCGAGCAGACAAAGACAGTAATCAGCCTCAGACAAGGACAGTAATCAAGCAGCTGGTAAAAAATAAATATTCAATCGATTTATTGTCCCAACGTTATTAAAAAAAGTCATCTGTATCTGTCGTCGCTAATGGCTTTTCTATTGGTAATTTATGGACGCTACATTTTTATTTCAAGGCCGACAACTTCGGATTCTGACTATTTGAAACACCCATCATGTCGCACTATTGGACGATCCTCTGATAACGTTCATATATAGGAATGCCTTTCTAATAAATTAATTATCTCTATTTACCTACTTTAAAATGAACGAATCAAATATATATTAAATTAAATCACGACTTTACTAATTAGAGGGATTGTTAACCTTTATCTGCTTTTTAAATATAACAATTATACTAAGTGTAAAAATTCGATATAAAATCAATTAAAATTAATTACTGCAACCTAAACTTAAAATCTTTGTATGAGATTTTTGGAACGAAGTTCCCTTTCGGGCGTTACGAACAGTTACGACTGACGCTAGGAGCTAGCCAAAAAAAATTCATACCAAAATTTGTCAGGTGAAAATGGTGATAATCTATTTTGCTTTGAACAGCGTAGTGTCGCGACTTTGTTAAGTTTATACAGGTTTTTTGTAGATAATAAATATTAAAATAATAGAAAATAAAAACAATAATGTATCCTGACAGTGTTTCTGCACAAGTTCCGGATATTGCTGATAGAGTTAGGTAAGTAGAGATTTTATACAGACTATAATAAATGCTTATGTAGGTATGTACAAACTCTCTGTTGTGTTTACAAATTACAATTCCTTCACTAATTAATCGAAAGGAACTTCGTTCCATCCGGGTGTCCCTTGACACCTCTCACTTTTTTTATTTTTGATTTATTATTATAAAATTTGATACCCTTTAGTGTAGTGGTGTTTTGGGTTTATTCGTAAACAAATTTAGCCCTTAAATTGTGTCCTAGTGCGGCCTTTCTCCCTTGAATCTACATGTAGAGAGAATTGTTTTGAAAAGTCCCTATAGGTTAACAAAAAAAGTCTCTGAAACCCGGCGATTTCACAGGACATCTTAAGATTTTAAGGGTCAAAGCAACCGAATGCCTAAAGATATTATGTCTTCAAAAAGAGATTTCGAACTCATGAATGTAATTAAGTCTGAGTTAATACAAAATAAAATTCCTCAACTTACAAAAGGACTGATATGTCTAAAACACCCGAAAGAGTAGCTTTAGGGGTTACAGGTGCTAATGTTTGGCTTTCAGTAACCTTAGGAAACACTCCTACAATTGTCCAAGCGAAAATATTAGAAATAGACTTCTGCCTTAATTCAGCCAAAATGCTTTAAATACTTTACAATCCTCTACAGTCAAAACCAAAACTGCCTAGGACTTCAAACAGTCTCTTAAAGAATTGAAGAAACTTTGCTGTGGGTCCCAGGGAATACAGTGTTAATCGGTAACAAGGTCGCTGATAATATAGCAAAAGAAGGAGATACTATTTTTTTTGGACCTAAAACTTTGTGTAGCATCTCAAAATGTTGCATTATGGGAGAAGAAACTCAGTGCGACCGATTGGAAAAACACTCCAAGTCAAAGACAAGTTTTTTAGTAAACTATTATTTTTGAGATAACTCTCAACGTATTTTTGAAATTTTTGAAATTTAGAAATTATACAAACAAGAAATTATTAAACTGACATAAAGGAGAAATTGAAAAAATGTCACATCCAGTGGGACTCGAACCCACCATCACTGCCTTATACGCAGGCATGCTTTAACCACTTAAGCTATTGGATGATCAAGTGGTTAGGAAGCGAAACGTTATAATGAACTCAAATCCATCAGATATGACATTCATTCACTTCCTCCTTAAGCACAGATATCACAAATTTAGCATGTGCAATGGGACGGGGCTACTTATAAAGGAATTAAAGGACAATTAAGTTGTAGCAACCAATATAACTGAACCACCAGCTGGTGAACTCAGTGTATGAGCTACTGAGGATACCGATGATCCTAACTGATCTATCAAATCCATTTAAATCGCTTCAATTTCCTATCAAAACATCTTTCGCTTTTACTAATAATAGGTCTCAAGGTAAACCTTCCAAATAGTAGGGATCGGTTTTCCTCATGGCCAACCGCCTAAGGCGGGTCGAAGTACCTGAAAATCAACTTATTTTGCTGCCAGAAAATAAAACAACATGTAATATTGTTTACAGGGAAGCGTTGACCCAATAAATTTAATGGCTTTTGTTATTTTTCTTTAATCCCCGTGCAAAGCCGGGGCCGGCTGCTAGTTCTTATATAAAACCACGAAATGTTTATAAATAGCCTAATAGGTATATTAAAAAAACTGTAATTTATAAGCTTCGGTTTACTGGAACTAATAAAAATGAAAAATGGGTGTTCCGTTTATTATTTAATTATTAATAGTTTATATTTTATTATAAAATCATTATTATTATTATTATAAAATCAAGTTCACTTGAAACTGTGCATTGCGATAGAACTGAATCTTATCTTTAGTAAACGATTATTTTTTTTTTTTATTAATGATGTCCTCGTAGGTATAGACCTAAATACAAATGTACCGAGAACATCTATTGGGGCAAAAGAGGTACTTTATTAATTTGGGATTTAAAGGCCTGCAAGTTAGGACGAGTGGGGAAGACGTGGGGAGGTAAGGAGTTCCACAATCTGGAGACCCTGGGGATGAAGGAACGATCGAATCGATCCGTTCTCGATTTCGGGCATTGAACAGTATAAGGGTGCATGGAGTTGGCACGTCGTGTTGCTCTGGCTGGTCTGGCAAGTGGAGGCATTATAGAGCAGAGTTCTTCTGAGCAAAATCCGTTTATGTATCGGTAAAACAAGGAAAGACCAGCCACTGCTCTTCGGTGGGATAATGGGGCTAGGTTTTTGGTGATACTGGTGTCGTTTATTAGTCGAACTGCCCTTCTCTGTATTGCATCAAGAACTCCGAGCCTTGATGGAGCCGCCGATCCCCATACATGCGAGCAGTATTCAAGATTAGGCCGTATTTGGGCTTTGTAAAGAGTAGCTAAGTTGGATGGAGAAAAATATTTAAGTGCTCTAAACAGAAAGCCTAATTTCTTTCCTGCTGCAGTTGCTATGGATGCAATATGTTCGTTCCAGAGTAAGTCTTGGGAGATCGTGATACCAACCAGCGTAATGGAGTCGCCCGCTACCAGTGTCTGATCATTGATTGTAATGGATGAGTCGCATGTTTGCCTCTTGTTGGATAGGCAACATGTCTTTGTCTTGGAAGCGTTGAAATTAACAAGATTCTCTCTTCCCCACTCGTCTACAATTCTCAAATCTTGATTGAGAGAAGCTGTTGTGGATCTTCTGTCCTCTTCCAGAATATCTAGAGGTATGGGACGGTTGTGCGCTTAGCTACAGTGCAGGTTGCTATCATCTGCAAAACCATGTATCGGGTTATTAGTGGCTTTTAGTAGATCATTAATGTGTAGTAAGAATAGAGTAGGAGCTAGAGCCGACCCTTGGGGAACTCCAGCGTTGATCTTGTAGAGGTTGGAAGAATGTCCATCTACAGCAACTTGGATGTGCCTGTTGGAGAGAAAGTTGGATATCCATCTGCAAAGGTTTTGCGAGAGTCCGTATGAAGGCAGTTTGTTCAAAAGAGCTGCATGCCACACTTGATCAAATGCTTTTGAGATATCTAGTGATACTATTTGAGTCTCCCCATAGCGGTGGATAGCATCACTCCAGACATGAGTTACATATGCTAGCAGATCGGCTGTTGACCTTTGTTGGCGAAAACCATATTGCCTGTCACTTAAAAGGTTGTGTGTCTCAAGGTAGCTCAGAATTTCGTGATTGACGTATTTCTCCATAGTTTTGCTAATAACAGATAGAAGAGCTATGGGTCTGTAGTTAGAAGGCTGGGTTTTAGAGCCTTTCTTGGGGACTGGTTGTACTCGAGCAGTTTTCCAGGATTCTGGAAAAATACCAGTATCATATGATAGTTGAAATAGCTTAGTGAAAACTGGCGCTAGTTCAGGAGCACAACATTTTAAGAGTAAAGCAGGTATTTCATCGAGGCCGCTTGCTTTGTTGGTATTTAGAGTAGCAAGGACTCTCTGCACCCGCTTAACGCTAAATATGATATTTTTCATTGTGTGGGGAGCCCGTGGAATAAAAGGTAGCTCTATGTTGTCCGGTGGGTTAAGTGTCGAGTTTGAAGAGAAAATTTTGGCAAAGAGTTCTGCTTTTTCTGTGGAGGACGTAACTATTGAGCCGTCATCTGATGTGAGTGGAGGGAACGCACTAGTTGTGAAATTGTTGTTGATATGTTTGGCGAGAGTCCAAAAGGACCGGCTTCCATTAGGGTTTGACATTACTTTCTCTCTCATTCGAGCGTCAAAGAGACTTTTGGAATTGGCAATAGTGGTGTTGTATCTGTTTCTAGCGTTTATATCATCCTGTTTTGTTTCTTCTGATGGATTTGAGGTATCTCTCATTGAATTTTTGAAAATTTTGAAAGTTTTTAGAAAGTATACAAACAAGAATATATTAAATAATTATACATTAAGTAGAAATTAAAAAAATGTCGCATCCAGCGAGACTCGCACTCGCAACCTTCAGCTGTACGCGCTGACGTTCTAACAACTGAGCTATAAATGCCTAGCTATCAAATCGCTTATTGGTCGTTAAATTCTACTCCTGCCACATGTGACATTTACTCACTTTCTCCCTAATCACATATAGCATGACGTTAAAGAGAGAGAGACTTTGTCAAATCGACAATTGAAACAGGACACAAAAAAAATGACTTCAAATGATAATTAAAGAATGAATTGACAAATCAAAAGAGATTTTTTTGTGTATTTAAATGGAAGATGAAATATTAAAAAACTTTTCAACATTCGTTACCACACCGGTGCGTTTGGAATTCTCATCAAAAGTACAATTTAATAATTTAATGCAGTTTAAAACTATTTAAATTTGCTATCGGTATATATTAAAAATTTAACAACAACAAAACCCTTGAACAAAAATATCAACACGCTAAAATAACAACAACGAAATCAAAAACAACAATGAAAGCAACCCCAAAAATCCAATGATAACAGCCAAATCCTTCAAATTCAAACAAAAATACCAATTGTTCATTAAATCCTATGGATATAAAAATAGAGGTATATAAATAATAATTAATCATACAGAGTGGAATTGGTTTCTCCTGAAAAAATAAGATAAAAATATTAGTTAATTTTGTAATTTTAATAAAAATTAAAATTCTTTTAAATCAAAGTATATTCGTTTGCGTTTCTGTAAAGTAAAGAAATTAGTTAATAAAATTAATCAAATTCAAAACTAATAATAAAGGTTTTAACAATAAAAAATCATGCCATCACAGCTTTAAAAGCCTCTTAGGATCCAAAGTACTAAGCAAAAAGTCCATGGTGGGGAGCATGGTGTTGCAAAAGAAACACTGCAAATTTATTACAGTGATCAGTTTTATAACTTTTACAATTCCCTATAAAATTCTTCTTCTATACTATTTTTTTGCCTGAAGAAAACGCTGTTTGCGTTAATGAAATAAATTAGTTTAGATTTTAAGTGATAGTTTCATTATCAATTATCATTAATCTTTCATTAACGGTACTCGTCATAAAACTGTTGAACTACATAGTACTCGAATGAAAAGTACATTACTTATTGTGTAAAACTCAAAATATTTTTTTGTAAAATTGTAAAAAGTAAGATCAGACACGAAAGAAAAGACTACAGTTGTCTACGAACTTCATTCCGTACCCTAGTTACGACTTGCCCTTGAATATAAATAAAAGTTCAAGATATTGAGAATATCTTATTTCTACTCTTTGCTTTTCTTCTTACTTTCTCTCTCACACTCCTTTACGCCGTCTTTCTGCAGCGAGATATTAAAGTGTCTCGTGTCGTGACGATGTAATTAATTTATTGCCATGAAAAACTTTTGTCGCACCGAATGATAAGAATAGAATAGAATTTTATTCGTCAGTAAAAATTTTTTCTTTTTTTTTACATTTTTACAATGTTAAAAAAAAACTTATCAGACTAGTCAACTCATACAGTACCTACACATCCATTCAAAGGATCATCATACCATCCATATACAAAGAACCCATTCACACTATTCAATTCACACAAGTTTAAAATTTTAGAGATAATAGGTTGGGGAAAAAGTAGTGTCGTATTTTGTCAATAGATGGCAACACTTAAACATATCTTGTGTTGTACTTATCGTATCTCTTCACACTTAACGGCGATTTGAAGTTGACAATCTGTGATACAAGTATCACTTTGACAGTGTTGTGATCGTACGTTTCAGTCTCAAGTTATAGCGCGTCAAAGATGGAGTCCACTAAGCAAGAAATTCGTCATATTTAAGGTTTTTACTACCTGAGAGGTAAAAATGCAACTAAGGCGGCAGCAAAAATCTGCGAAGTTTATGAGCCCGATACTGTAACGATTCGCACAGCATAGCGTTGGTTCGATCGATTTCGTTCTGGTGTAGTGGATGTGGAAGTTGCACCCCGTACTGGTAGGCTAATGGTCGTAGAAACCGATAAAATCGTCGAAATCATCCAAGTAGACCGGCATGTGAGCATTCGTGCGATTGGCCAGGAACTGGGTGTAGACCATAAAACCGTTTGGAACCATTTGCAGAAGATTGGATTTCAAAAAAAGCTGGATGTTTTTTGTGCCACACGAGTTGACGCAAAAAAAATCTTTTGGACCGAATCAACGGCTGCGATGCACTGCTGAAACGGAACGAATTCGACCGATTTTGGAAGCAGATGGTGACTGGTGATGAAAAGTGGATCACGTACGACAACGCCAAGCGAAAAAGATCGTGGTCGAGAAGCGGCGAGCCGGCCCAAATCATCGCCAAGCCCGGATTGACGGCCAGGAAGGTTTTGCTGTGTGTTTAGCGGGATTGGAAGGGAATCATCCACTATGAGCTGCTCAACTATGGCCAGACCCTCAATTCGGTCCTCTACTGTGAGCAACTCGACCGTTTGAAGCAGGCGATTAATCAGAAGCGGCCAGAATTGGTCAATAGGAATGGTGTTGTGTTCCACCAGGACAACGCTCGGCCTCACACATCTTTGATGACCCGCCAGAACCTACGGGAGCTCAGATGGGATGACCTATCGCACCAACCGTATAGTCTGGAAGTGGCACCAAGTGATTACCATCTTTTCCGATCCATGCAAAACGCTCTCGGTGATACTAAGGTGGCCTCAAAAGAGGCTTGCGAAAACTGGCTGTCTGAGTTTTTTGCTAATAAGGAGGGTTGGTTTTATAAGACGGGGATAATGAAGTTGCCTTCTAAATGGCAACAAGTTTGTGAACAAAACGGCGCATATTTGTCTTAAATCGGATAATTCTAAGTATGTTAAAACAAGCGTTAAATATCGATCACTAATAAGACATTTCTTTTTCCCCAACCCAATATTAAGATATTAGATAAATAGAGAATTAAGACATAAGACAATTAAAATTAACATTGGGTAAATACATTTTAAATTATAAGATCAATCTGATAAAAATTCTTCTACAGAGTAAAAGGCCTTACCTGCAAGAAACTGAAACAGCATGAATTTGAATTTTTTAAAGTTTTCTATATTGCCCAAAATTCTAACCGTATGGTTAAATAAGATGGTTCCTTGATAGTGTGGGGAGTTTTGGCCCACTGTTAATATTGAAAAGGGTGTACGAAGTTCGCCACCTTTTCGAGTAGGGTATGGGTGTATCATGTTATTAGTTGTTTGATTTGAAAGATTTTTTTTAATATATAGCACAGATAGATAAATGAACAAGCATGGAAGAGTTAATATTGATAATTTTATAAAATGTTGCTTACAATGTTCTGAAGGATAGGCACCTACCATGCACCTAATAATTCTCTTTTGCAAGAGAAAGACTTTATTCATATGTGCGGAATTTCCCCAGAAGATCAAGCCGTAAGAGAGTACCGAATGCACAAGTCCGTAGTAGGTCAGTTTTAGTACATCCAAAGACACAGTTGGTGTAAGTTGTCTGATAACAAAACAACTGCTACAGAGTTTAGATGCAAGATTATCTGTGTGTCTTTCCATGTGAGCTTTTGGTCGATTGTTAGGCCTAGAAACTTGACCTCACTTACCTGGTGTACAGATTTATGTTCAATTTTTATTAACTAACTTTCATGTAGACTTGAATTTTTTGGTTGAAACAGCATGAATACTGTTTTATTAGAATTAAGCAATAAACCATTATTTGAGCACCAACCTTGGAATTCATTTGCGCTAATATTTGAGATACTAACTGTGTCAGACAAATTGTTTTCAGCAATAAGTTGATTGGTGTCGTCAGCATAACCAACAGTAATTACTCTAGGTGCTGGACATGAGTACTCTAAGTCACTCATGAACAATCATGAACAAGAATAAGAAGTATGTAGTTAATAAAAAAAAAGTTAAAGATATTAAAGATATCTTTTTGAAGTTATACTTCTATTCGGACACTCTGTGGAATGAATTAGTGTGTAGCTAAATGGGAAAAATCATTACATATGTAATGGTGTGAGTAAGAGAGAGACAGAATCACATATAAGGTATATTGTTCGGTAAAAACAAAGATGAAATATTTACTACATGTTATTAGTCATCACTATAAGTCCTTTGAATACCGTTTAAACATTCATTGCATTGAAAAGAGATAGATATAATATAACAAACAGTCTGAGCTATTGTTATTGTATTACATTGACGTATCGCATTATGTTTGACATATTATTTTAAAATTCTGTCCAGTAAGTATACATATTAAGTTTAGTATTTTATATTAATAATAATATTCAGTAATGAGTATTGTATTGTAGTCTAAAATACCGTCACATGGTTGCATTATATCCTTCACTATGCTTTTGAGTCGAAGACATGCGTTTTAGTTAAAACCTGTTCCTGCAAAGTTACTGAAAAGTGCAGTTCAAAGTGCGTTAAAATTTTGTAAAAGTGTGTTGTTAGAAAATGTTTTGCATTGTTTTCTAGTGTTTTAAAATCTATAATAGCCCACGGTAAGCAAATCGGGTTTTGTAAACACTTTTTTTGTACATTGATCGTTTTACTGTTTGGTTTTCGTGTTTGAAGTAAGGACACATATCAACTGGTCTTATTTTTCTAAGTATTTATTTAATTGAATACAGTTAATTAAAAAAAAAATATATTTCTACTTGCCTGTGTTTGTAGTTATTAAGTTTTATTAGTTAACAGCGCATAGAAGTATAACTTCTGCCGGCAGTCCCACTGACTGCCACACCCTTTTTTTTCTTATTTCATTAGTTGTTTATCAATTGGTTTTTTGTGTGTTTTGAAAAATTGTTTTTACATTTGGCCGAAAATGAAGTGGTGTTAGGATAATTGAGGCAGGAATGCCCCAAATTGATGTGGAAAAAGCTATAGAAATCACTCGGAACGTTATTTTACGACTCTGGACTCGTTATCGTGAAAAGTTAAAGATATTAAGCATATTTTATTCCTACTCTTCGCTTTCCTTTTTTCTTTCTCCCTCGTACTTCTTCACGCCGCTCTTTCTACAGCGATATATTAAAGTGTCTCGTGACGAGACGATGTAATCAATTAACTCCAATAAACAATTAACAATAACCACACATAGATGTGATTTCATAGTTTTAAATTTTATTAGTATATTAAATCCTGTATAAAAAAAGTGATATAAACAACTTCTTACATGTTATATAACAACGTGAGAGGTCTATATATTTGAAAATGAATTTATTTTAATGTATCAAACATATCGCGAGTGTAAATATAAATGTATTTCCGGACACATGACTGCTTCTACATATAAATAGGTAGTATATAATAATTTCTGTGCACACAAGCATCATTTTCCATTGGGCCTGCTTATTAGGATATTACGGCGCGTGTATTGTTGTAAATATGCCTAAAGCTAACTTTAAATTCTTATTATTTAACACACATTTGGCATTAAGTTATTATTTTTTTTTGAGTTACACCTTTTTAATAAAATATTCAATTATTTATGTGTGCATATATTCTAAATCTATTGTATTCGAAAATATATTGAACATGTTTAAAAAGGATAACTACAGAGATGTTGGTACAGAAATAACCATTATTAATATATTTAAACTGCTTTAACGTGTAAAGACCACACATATTCATTTTTGTATATCTCTTCTTCTATATAAATAAAAATGAATTGCTGTTCGTTAGTCTCCGCTAAAACTCAAGAACTACTAAAAAACCGAAAAAAACAGGAAAAAATATAATCGAAAAATAGCACAAATTGTGAAAGAGAGCAAAAATTGAGAAAAAACGAAAAAACACAATAAAAATGAATAATAAATCAGAAAAATGAGAAAAGAATGCAGTAGATGGCGTTGTATTTCGATTGCTAAATAATACATTTAAAACGCTTAATTGGATTGGTTTTCGTCCGGGACGTAGAAAAAACAAATAAATGGCAACAAAGAAATCGAAAAAAAAATTTAAAAAACTGGAAAAACTAGCAAAAATGGGAAAAAACGATGGAATGAGGGCTACCGTTTTTTTGCTCACCAGTTGGCGCAAGAGGCGTTGTAGGTCCATCCATAAAATAAATTTGTAGCTAACACGTCGTCACGTTTACAAATATTTTTTTTTTTTTTTAATTTCCCAATTTTATTTACAATCTGTAAAACATACGTTACAATAAGTAAATTGTGTGTCTTAATGCTAAATTGACATGGAGGAAAATTGCTCAGTAGCAATTTCCTATTATAAATAGTCTATATATGTATAAACTTTGACATGGCTGCTGGGATAGAGACTTCTTTTTGCTAAAATCAGTTTGGTAGATCGTATGGAGAAATTTTCTTCAGTCTTCTTCTGATGGGTGTAATTTCCATTAGATGTTTAGCTAGATTGTTTGGGTGATGTTGAATCTTGGCGGCGTAACTTTTGGAAAACTTGGAGATTTCTTCTTTTACGGAGTTTATATGGAGATCTCTAGATATAATTTTGTTTGAGACGTACCATGGGGCATCGGTAATGATTCTAAGGACTTTGGACTGATATCGTTCCAGTATTTCAATATTTGATAGTGATGCGGTCCCCCACAGCTGTATACCGTATCTCCATATGGGCTTCATAATTGTCTTGTTTATGAGGATTTTATTTTCTAACGATAGCTTTGATTTTCGTCCAATCATCCAATATAGTTGGTTAAGTCTGATGCATAGTTGTTTTCTCTTCATAAAGATGTGTGTTCTCCACAGGAGTTTTCGGTCCAGGTGCATACCTAAGTATTTGGCTTCCTCTTTTTGTATTAGCTGATGTCCATTTAAAACTACCGGTGGACAGGTTTCACGACGGTTGGTAAACGTCACATGGACGGATTTAGTTTCGTTGACACGAATACGCCAGATTTTTACCATCTTTGGATTTTGTTAAGATTGGTTTGAAGTAATGTAGATGCCATGTTTGGATCTTGGTGAGAGGATAACAGTGCCGTATCATCAGCATACGTTGCGGTAACTATATTGTTTTGTGTAGGTAAATCTGCTGTAAACACAAGATACAAGACCGGACCGAGTACGCTGCCTTGTGGAACTCCAGCATCGATTGGATAGAGAGAAGTTAGCGCATCGTGGTATTTCACAAATAAATATTAATCCATTGATATTTAGAGGAAAATGCCGCAGTGTTGCTCAGTACTGTTCTTTTAGCCCGCTTAACTTTGCACCTCTTTTTCGTAGTTCTACTTTTAAAGCAGTGACATTCATTGGCCCGTAACTCGTATTTTCCATAATTAAAACAGTGTTTTAAATTAAATATTATTATACCTCGTAATAACTCCAAAGTTAATTAAAAATAAAAATAATACCTTGCATCCCACCCATAAACAGTGACGCGAGGACCTCCAGCTACACTAGCGCCTCTAGGAGAAATCACACGCGGTAGCCCTAATTGGAAAGAAACGAAAAATGAACAAAAACACCCTATTCTGCGACTTTTTCCTATTCCCAAAACTAAAGAGCCCGATGAAAGGGCGAAGTTTTGACAAAATTGAGAAGAAAAAGATCACGTCGAAGAAAGAGCTGATGGCCATATCCAAAATCAAGTTCCAGAAGAACTTCGAAGATTGGAAAAAGCGCTGGCACAAGTATATTGTAACGGGATAACCGTAAAGGAAGGGACCTTAATTTGAAAGATTCTTATTGACAGTTGATTTTTAGAAGTTTCTAAAAATCAACTGACCATTTTAAATAATGTTTCTAGAAAATTCTAGAAACTTCTAAAGACACTGACTAGATTAAATAAAGTTGTATATAAGGGGATGCATGGACAGTTAACGTCAGTTCAAGTATTCACAAGAGTTCATTGTATTGTCAAGTAGTTAGACGTTATCCAGCAGAGTTCAGTGTATCTTAACAATTTTGTAAATAAATTGTGTAAAAAGCCCCCATAAGTGTTTCAAATTGGTGTCAGGTGTGGGGTGAAGATACAAGAATGCCTGGAAAGAAAATAAATGAACTATTGGTGGCTGAGCTCAGAAAAGAGCTCGAAGAATTGGAATTGGAAACTACTGGGACTAAATCCGTATTGTTGACTAGGCTCCGTGAATACTACCTAGCTAATAATTTAGACCCTGACGCTGTGGAGTTTGAAGACCCAAATCAAAAAGCGAATTCTGAACTAGCCCAACAACTGGCCCAATTATCCAGTCAGATGAAGAGCCAGCAAGAGCAGCTTTCCAGTCAGATGAAGAGCCAGCGCGAAGATATGTCCCAGCTGTCGCAACGAATGACGAGCCAACAAGAGGAGCTTTCCAGTCAGATGAGAAGCCAGCGCGAAGATATGTCCCAGCTGGCGCAACGAATGACGAGCCAACAAGAAGAGCAAACTCAACAACTTTCCCGGCAGCAAGAGGAGCTATCCAGTCAGATGAAGAGCCAGCGCGAAGATATATCCCAGCTATCACAACGAATGTCTACCCTACCAGAAGGCATTGTTCCTAACCATGGCTCTGCGAGGCGAGGCTTTAGACGTCCTGCATGTATTGACACCGGATGAGGTTGACAATTTTGAGCTATTGGTGAATCGTCTAGAGATGCGTTATGGTCAAAGTCATCTACAACCGGTATACCGAGTGCAGTTGAAAAGCCGGAAGCAGAAAAATGGAGAAACTATCCAGGAGTTCGAGGCAGAAGTGGAAAAAATGGTACGGTTTGCGTATCCAAATGCAGCGGAAGATTTTCTGGAGTGCCTGGCGATCCAAACCTTTACCGATGGTCTTCGAGACGCCGAGTTGCAACGGGCTGTACGGTTGGCGAGGTCAAGATCTCTTGTAAACGCCTTGACCATTGCCCTGGAGTTCGATACGGCGACGGAGGCCTCACATGCAACTGCTCGACAAATGGAAGACACTGGTAACTTCGACCATGCCGTTTATGCCGTCAGCGACGTCGAAGCGGTAGTGGAGAGGGTAATAAAGTTTTCTTCAAAAAGAAGGCGCCCATTGAGGTGCTGGAACTGCGGAGAACTAGGCCACATAAAAAATACTTGCCCCCATTGTACCCAAGTGAAGCCGAACGAGGAAAAACTCGCCTTAGTTAAGGTTGTGCCAGAAGACGAGAGCTCTATGCTGGAGGAGCAACAAGGAAACGATTCCGTTCTGAAAAAGATTCGGCAATGGAAGAGAATGGACCGTCGTCCGTTGTGGATAGAGATATCCTCATCCTCTCCTGTTTTAAAAGCATACTGGGCCCAATGGAACTCTTTAATTTTGGACGGTGGGCTTCTTAAAAGACTTGTAGAAAATTCCGAGGGCACAGAAACAAGGAAACAAATAGTGGTTCCAAGAAGTGCTGTACCAGAAATTTTAAAACAGATGCATAATTATAGTTCTGGAGGACATCTGGGTATCACGAAAACGCTGCAAAAGATCCGAGATAGATTTTACTGGGTAAATTGCACTAATGATGTTAAAGATTGGTGTCGTAAATGCACTACATGTGCTGCTAGTAACGGTCCGCACCGAAAACCGAAGGCGGAAATGCAGCAATACCTGGTTGGAAGTCCTTTTGAAAGAATCGCAGTAGATGTATTGGGGCCACTTCCACAGACCGATGTAGGAAACAAGTACATCTTTGTTGTAATGGACTACTTCACTAAATGGGTTGAAGCATATGCAGTTCCCAATCAGGAAGCCACCACTTTAGCAGATATATTGGTTGAAGAATTCGTAAACCGATTTGGGGTACCACTAGAATTACATTCAGAACAAGGAAGAAATTTTGAGAGCAAGCTGTTTCAAGAAGTTTGCCAAAGATTAGGCATCCACAAAACGAGAACCACAGCGATGCACCCTCAGTCTGATGGAATGGTGGAACGAATGAACCGGACTATAACCAACTATCTGTCAAAAGTGGTGTCAGATTGTCAGAGGGATTGGGATCGACATATTCCACTATTTCTAATGGTGATTCGATCGGCCATCAACGAATCAACTGGCCAAACGCCTGCGAAGGTCCTGTTCGGTAGAGAAATGAGGCTACCATGTAACTTGGTGTTTGGTTGTAAACCTGGTGAAGAAATGGCACGTGAACAATATGTCGCCGACCTTCAGAATCGAATGGAGAATATACACAACCTGGTGCGTGGAAAACTACAATTATCTAGTGATCGGATGAAGAGGTACTATGACACACGAACAATGGAAAAGAGTTACCAAGTTGGAGATTTAGTCTGGCTCTATAACCCCCGACGGCGTCGAGGTATTTGTCCCAAATTACAAAAGAACTGGGAAGGTCCTTACACCATCAAGAAGAAGATTAACGATGTCATTTATCGGATCGTGAAAATTTCCAGAGGGAAACCCGTCGTGGTCCATCATGATCGTTTGGCGCCTTACCAGGGAAACCACAGTGGAGATGCGCAGCAACTCCAAGAAGATGGTTAGGCTGGCTCAGGGAGTGTGCGGGATTCCGATGTAGGAAATAACATTCCAGGAGGAATGAATCTAAGGAGGGGGCAGTGTAACGGGATAACCGTAAAGGAAGGGACCTTAATTTGAAAGATTGTTATTGACAGTTGATTTTTAGAAGTTTCTAAAAATCAACTGACCATTTTAAATAATGTTTCTAGAAAATTCTAGAAACTTCTAAAGACACTGACTAGATTAAATAAAGTTGTATATAAGGGGATGCATGGGCAGTTAACGTCAGTTCAAGTTCAAGTATTCACAAGAGTTCATTGTATTGTCAAGTAGTTAGACGTTATCCAGCAGAGTTCAGTGTATCTTAACAATTTTGTAAATAAATTGTGTAAAAAGCCCCCATAAGTGTTTCAATATTATATCATAGGGGGATTACTTTGAAGGGGACACTATAGTTATTGATGAATAAATAAAGATTTTAAGAGTTAATAAAAAATTCTCGTTTTTTTCTGAACATACCTCGTATTTAAATGCTTAATCTTATATTTTTATTGTGAGAATTTTGTATCAATAGACTAATCCAATATGTAGCTCGGAGCGGAATAAATTAGCATTTCTTTAGCGAAACTAATTCACCTTAATATGCCTACATATCTTTCATAAATACGTTATAGAGTGCTCTATTTGTACGGTGCTTGTCATTTCCATATCAAAGTCAAGCAAAATTTTTTTTCAAGTGCCCACTTCAAAATTTCATTATTCATCCTCCATCTACAACAAGCAAACATTATCTCAAAATAAAAATGGCGGCTTAAGTGCAATGTCCTGTACGTTTATTTAAAAAGAGGACATATAGAAAGCTTATGGGTACACGTATATGTCAAGTAGGGTCTCACATCTGTCATATGACTGTTCCCATGAATTAGGGTCCAAAATAATAGAAATATACCCTATATTTGAGTACGCCGACTGCTCAAGTACGATGTAAGGGCAATTCTTTTACCAATCAAAAGGGTATGTTTAGTAGGTGGAGTTCCTTTCATATTGACACTGCACATTCAATATGGACAGTTTTTTTATGCTTCCCAAGGTTAGATTGGAAGTGGACTAATATATGCAACCACGTGCGCCGGATGGTTTATAAACAAAGTAGATACTTACAAACCCTATTTATTAAGGGTAAGTAAACAATGCCTAATATCATCTTATGTATATTGGATTATTTATGTAGGAACCAATTTGATTCATCATTATCTTAGTAAATTTAATCGGGTTTTAGTTAGAGCCAGAAATGTACAAAAATATAAAACATAATCTATAATAATAAAACTTTATAGAAAAACAGTTTTTTTTTTGTATTCGCTTCTTTGGTTTTCAATCAGTCTCTCGTAATCTGTTTCTAATTCGAACCAACTATCATATGAGATGAAATGTCATCAAGCCACCAGCTACCTTACTCGGCTAAATCAAATTCTTTCAATTTACATTAATATTTGTATTTTCCTAACTAACGAAATTATTTAAAGCTAATCTGTATCCTCAGCTTTTCAAACTCTCTTTATTTCCTATTATACTACCCACTACTGTTCTCAGTTTAAAGCAAAATTAATAAGTTAAAATTAAATAAAATCTTTAACTCATAGCGAACATGAAGTTGAAAAATAATTTAAATTAGAATATTTTGAGGTGTCCGTTTTATAATGAGGGATTGGTGGAAGTTTCAATTAATCAAAATATAATGAAATGTAAAAAATCTCTCATAGATACAACTGTAGGGCTGCGGACTATATTGGACCAAGCCACAAACTGCCTTAATTCGAAATATCCGTGCGGTTATTGACATAACTCGCTACGGCGGGGGCTGGCAAAAACCCTTTAACGTTTATAAGGGTTAATATGGACTCATTCGCAAGCATTACAGGACTGGATCCGCTTAAAATTAGTTATTGTATTCATTGTTTGAAATTTTATTGTTTCTTATTAAAGTGTACCAGTCAGAAATACCGTAACCTGTAAAAATAAATATATAGCAAATTTTCTTAGAAGTGCAGAAATTGAAATAATTGCCGTATTAAAACTTGTAGTAAGCGCTAGTAGCAAAGAATATTTACTGATAGCTTTGAAGGCTTTACTGTTTTTACCACGTTTAAGTCCAAAACAGCCCATAAAAAAATTGTCGGATAGCATATCTGTTAGTCTCGCAAAAGAAGCAGCTAGTAATCCTTTTATCGCACCTGAACTTCTCTGTGGCTTAATAAAATGCCGCATAATGGATGATTTTTGAAAATGGGAATGTGTAGTAAACTAGAAAAACACTCCAGACCAAACGCAAGCAAAACGGTTAATATGGTCTTCGCTCTGCTAATCTAAAATATTCTTACAGCTTCAGAAACCTGAACCCAGAGTAATCGCAGGAATCTTACTGGAAACTGACCACTGAGGTACCATCTCTGTAAAATGGGCAAAGTAGACAGTGCAATATGTAGATTCTGTGAGTATGCAGATGAGACGGTTAAACATATTATCTGTAACAGGTCTTCTTAGGTTACAAACGTACATCCTAAGCGGATAATAGACTTTCTTTAAAGGTGCTAAAATACAGAAAATACGCCGAGATTTTCTGTGCGTTCCCTCGACCCAGGATCTACGTGTCCCAGCCTGGAAACAGATAGTTTCAGAAAGAACTTGCCGAAAAGCCTTTCTTAACAAGATAAAGTTGCCACAGACAACCCCTATATAAAACGCAGTAAACATTAAATTTTAACACTAACCTGAAAAGGACAGTAGGTCCTACAGAACGATAATAAGGCCGATTTCACTTTATGGCTATGAATCCTGGATTCTAACCCAAAAGAACAAAACTGAGATCGAGACGTGGGAAATCATATTAGCAAGTAAAAGATTGGAGGATGGCTCTTGGAGAAGGCAGAAGAACAAAGGAATTAAGCAAGCTTATGGGTACCCCGAAAATATTCTACGTCATATATTTTCACAACTTAGATAAGATGTTGCTAAAATATAGAAAATACACCAAGGTTTTCTGTTTTGATCCAAGATCTACGTGTCTCAGCCTGGAAACAGATAGTTTTAGAAAGAACTTGCCGAAAAGTCTTTCTTAACAGGATAAAGTTGCCAAAGACAACCCCTACATAAAACGCAGTAAACATTAAATTTTAACACTAACCTCAAAAGGATAGTAGGTCCTACAGTAGGGTATATTAACAACGATAATAAGACCGATTTCAGTCTATGGCTGTGAATCCTGGATTCTAACCCAAAAGAACAAAACTAAGATCAAAACGTGGGAAATGATATTAGCAAGTAAGAGATTGGAGGATGGCACTTGGAGAAGGCAGAAGAAGAAAGGAATTAAGCAAGCTTATGGGTATCCCGAAAACTAGACCTACTAGTGAAGCGATCTTAAAAAAAGAAGTAGGCAGAAAGTGAAGAGTTGAACTGAGGAAGAAATGGCTGAATGCGATAGTAGATCACATAAAGAAAAAAGGAATAGAAGATTGGAAACGACCTGCCAAAGAGGACAAGGTGGAGTAATATGGTAAGAAAAATAGTGGTGAACGAAGAAACTAAATGAAAGTTTGGTCAAAAGATCAAGGATCAGTTAATTAGTAGGAACGTGGTGTTCGTGGGAGAGTTGGGTACAAGGAACCTGTTATAGGACGTGTATCCTTTTCAGGGAATGATTTGGTCCAAAGTGTGGCTGTTGAAAAAAAGTTGTTTCTTTCCTGTACTTTATAGCAGATTTTTTGTTACTCTTATATATTATACATATCTATTAATGTCTTATTATACAGTGGCAATGCTTGATTGAGGTAGTATTCGGTTTATTTCAGAAAGAACGCTATATTCTCTAAAATTTGTATGTACAAAACTCTTTCTCCAAAAGTATAGAGTATTTGAACCATGGATACAATTTACATTGATATATTTTTCAACGTATACTTGGGTAGATACAATCCTGTACCTTAACTAATTATCTCGGTTGAAAGATCATAATCCCCATATATAATGGCCAGTTTTGAACTTATCAAATCTACCATCATGGCTGCCATTTATGTACATAGCTGAGAAACCCTTGTTAGCTGTCTATTATCTAATAAAATTGCGACACTACATCCCCCAAAATTAACAAATTTCGACCCTCATAATGTGCCGTTTCTACTCAGAGGTATGGAACTCTTAACGGTTATTATTAGTATTTCTCACTATAAACACGAACAAAGATTGTATATTACTGGTCATCTTAATGCGTTACTGTCATTTTCTCTTGATAATTGAATTTAAGCAAGTTTTATTGATTAAAACATGTTCATAACCACACAGAAGGGTGAACGATGAAGGATACCTCGTTAAAAATACGTAATAGTGATATTAAATTGTTTCAAAAGCGATGTGTATAAGCACACATAAAGTACCTATATAAATATATAATTTAAAGGTTGAAGATGGTCAAAGTGAGGTCAGGTATCCTTTTTGAGCACGGTATAAATATAATACAAAGGGATTATGCGTGTTCGAAATCACAGATTTTAAATTAAGATTACACGCAATTAATAATAAACTAGTTAACAACGTAACGACACTATCAAGATTGCCTTTGTCATTTATTAATATTTAACAAAATGGGCATGACAAAAGGGAATAAAATATTACGTTTATTACTTCCTGAGCATATGGCCGGGTGAAACTTTTCTACCTGCTGTTTTACTCTTTATATCAATTACTAACCCCGACAAAACGTTTCGAACGCTTTGTCTAATATTTCCTTCTTCAATGACAGCCTATTAAAATTGGAAATCACATCTTTTTTAAGATTTAACAAAATAGACATTCTTTCTTGAGCTTAAGCAATTAATATCCACTTTTGAATCGGTTATTTTATACCTCTGTGTCTATTATTATACTTCAGTCTAAATATGATGAAACCTTTCTCATCTTTACCTGACAATGGGTTATTTTTCAAACTTCGTTTAAACAAAATCACACTTTTTGATTAATGTTTGTAATGTCACTTTTTATAACCGAAATAAATACTATTGAATGCATAATGATTATCGACTGATTTTGAGTAAATATAATATAAAACTCCAGGCGACGAAGTCCACCCTGGAAACCATCGCTGTCCTAAAATTCGTGTTTAGTCCCCGTGTAATGATTATCGACTAATTTTGAATGAGTTCAACATTAAATCTTGGCGATGAGTTCCACCGTAGACCTTAGATAACTGGAAGACAATTACTGTCTAAAAATTTGTGTTTAGCGACCACAAAAATCCCCGATTAGTTTTCAATAAATCTAACATAAAACTCCAGGCGAAAACGTCCGCCTCGAAAACCATTGCTGTCATGGAATTTGTATAATGATTATCGATTTATTTTGAATGAGTTCAACATAAATTTCAGGCGATGAGGTCCACCCTAGACCCCAGGTAACTAAGAGACCATTACTGTCCTAAAATTCGTGTTCAGTGACCCCAAAAATCCTCGTGTAATGATTATAAACTGGTTTTGAATGACTGTTACATAAAACTAAATACAAAGACGTCAACCCGGTAAACCAAATACCTCAAAAACCATTGCTGTCATGAAATTCGTATTCAGCGACCCAAAAATCACCAAGTAATGATCGTCGACTTATTTTGAATGAGTTCAACATAAATTCCAGGAGATGAGGTCCATCCTAGACCCCAGGTACCTGGGAGACCATTACTGTCCTAAAATCCTCGTGTAATGCAGGCAAAAACGTTCACTCGGTGAACCAAGTACCATCGCTGTCATGAGAATCGTATTCAGCGATCCAAAAATTCCCAAGTAATGATTATCGACTATTTTGAATAAGTTTAAAATAAAATTCAGGCGATAAGGTCTACCTTAGACACCAGGTACCTTGAAGACCATCGCCGGCATTAAATTCGTCTTCAGTTACTCCAAAACATCAGAGTAATAATTAATTGCCTAGTGATTTTGAATGAATGAAACATAAACCTCTAGGTAACTAGCTCCACTAGGTATCTCGAATAATCATCACCGCCACGAATTTCGTCTTTAGCGACCCCCGAGTAATGATGATCTAGTGATTTTGAATGTATGGAACATAAAACTTTAGGCAAAGAGGTCCACTCTGGGCACTAGGTAGGTACCTCTGATACTAAAATTCTTGATCAGTGATCTCAAAAACCCCGGAGTAATAATTACTTTCTGATTTTGAATGAATTGAACACAAAACTCTATGCCATAAGCTCCACAGAGACCATCGACTTTGTGAAATGACTACAAAACGTCCGAGTAGAAAAACTGAACTCAATTCCGTCGACATTTCCTGAGTTTCAAATTTTTTATTTTCCACGTCTTCGAGATACACATTTTCCTTATGCACAAAATGTAATTTTCACTTCTGAAGGGCAGTTTCCTGGCCAAGGCAGGACAGTGATATGATGGTCGCTAAGCCACTCTTTGCGGTATGACAGTCGTGTACAAATATTCTTTCTGGTAATTTTTTTACAAATCTTTGTGTGTATTTTCTTGTGATTATCGTGTCATTAATTTATCATTTTTTAAGAAACCTTTTTCACACGAACATCAAATAATGTATTTCATCTTTATCTATAGAAAATCTGAAGAACATACTAGAATTGTATATTGAAATTTGTGATATCCATAAACCAATAAAAATTCAGAATATGATAATAAGGAAACAAAAAACACTGATGTGGGTGATAACTACTGACTGTTGAATTTAGTTTTAGGCATCTAACCATTTATCATATCCCCAATATTTAGTGTGTTTTTATCTATTAGGTTATCTACGCATTTTGAAACAATACAGAACATTATAGAGTTAATTGCGGGTTGTCAAGGTGTCGATTTGTACTCGGTTGATCTTATCGAAAATAAATATTACTCGGCGGAACAATAGAATTGGTTATCCGTAACCTTTAAGGACGAGTCGCTAGAGGTCATTTTCAACGAGGACGATAAGTTTGATTGAGAGAGGCCCAGTTCCGATTGCATGCCACGCTCCGACCGGAAACGGAAAGCTATGCAGATGGCATTGTTGTAGACACTTTACATGCACACCTCACGAAGCCGCAATTTCGTGTCTTTGATCCAAAATAGTGAACGCTATGTGTTCGCTTCAATGCATCGTTGCCAATATTGGCTTTTTACTCAACCTGCATACATCTATCTAGAACTACACAATTTTGTAAACTATTAAACAATCCTAGACTAGATACTCTCAGGAATTGCAACTACAAAAGTTTTCTACTTGAAAAATATTATCTTCTTATATAAAAAGTATTTTATATGCCTCTGCTGATATGTAACTTTTTTTGTGAGAATTTATTAAGACTATACGAAAATTTTAGTCAAATACGAGGTCTGTCGCAAAGTAAACAGGACAAAGAAACCAATTAACACTTCGGAAAGGGAACTCAAAGTGATTATAGCGATTTGCACGGCTCACAAATTTTTCAAATGAGGATTTCAGCTCATTGATCGGGATGTTCTTCAAAATGATTGTCAACGCCTTTTGAATAGCCTCTACGTCGGCATGCCACTGTCCCTTCAAGGGCAAATGTAGTTTACCGAACAGAAAAAAGTTGTACGGTGCCATATCCATATCCGGAGAAACTGGTGAGTGGTTGATTGTTAAAATGTCACTTATGTCAAAAAAAGGACACAATTCGAAGCAATTTTTGGTCATCTGTGATCTTATGCGGAATAAACCGTCAACACACCTTTCTCATGTCCAAATTCCCGGTCAAAATGCGATAAATCAAATCTTTGGAGATATTTAATTCCATCTGCATGTATCTCAAAGAAGATTTTGACTTATTTTGGCACTTTTTCGACAGTTTCAGGAGTAATCACAACTTTCAGCTGGCCAACATGTTCGTCGTCTTCCAGCGACTCACGGCCCTCTTTGAACCGTGTAAACCACTCAAAGAGTTGGCTACGAGATAAATAATCATCACCATAAACTTTTTTCAACAATCGATGCGATTCGGTAAATGTTTCACCAATTATAAAACAACTTAATATTGGATCTTTGTTCGATGCTCATTTTTCGACCGATTTTAAAAAGTTACTGTTAGTTTAAGCGCAATAACACTACGTGAAGTGGTTCGATTGTCATAAAATTTTCACATAACATCAATGAATGATGTATCTATCGAACGCTTGCCCCTACAACAGATGGAGCTACAAGTATCAGATTTTTCTTAAAAGTCCAGTTTACTTAGCGATAGACCTTGTATGTGTTTCATTCTTTTTACATATTTTTTTTTATTAAGGATGTCCTTGCAGGTATAAACCTAAATACAAATGTACCGAGGACATCTATTTAGAGAAAGAAGGGGATTGGAGGGAAACGGAAAGGTGAAAAGGGAAGGGAAAGAACCGACTTACAACTCAAATGGGGAAACATGTTTAGAACATTTCACCCCATCTTAACGAGTTGCAGGGTGGTACCTCCTTGGACGATGGAAAGTTCCATCTACCACCTACCATATATCAGCCAAGAACTGAGGTAAAAAATCATAATATTGATTTTATTGTGTAAAATTATAAAATTTATAACTAAAACATTAATACAGAACTAGTTTTAATACCAAATTTTTTTTGCAACCTTCGTTAGTGGTAAAAGTGACAAAAAATAGTATATTACGCTACAAGGGACGAAAGTTGAATTTTCGGCCCTGCGCGTCATGATGCCCGAGGCGAAAAGCCGAGGGCAACACGACGCGCAGGACCGAGATTTCAACTTTTGGCCCGTGTAGTGTATACTATTTTTCTTCATACCTCGGTCCAAAGTACTTGCGGAACGAGCGAAGCGAGTGCAGCTGGTCGTGGGACAGGCATCAAATACATTCGAAGAGTCAAGTTTTGTCATTGATGATTATTTTTAAGGTTATAGATAGAAATAGAAATGACACGAGAATAAACAGTCCCTAGTTACAAGTGTAACTACGCATGAGAAATTTTTCCTCCCGCCGTAAACAGGGAGTAAATGTTAAAGACGACAAAACATCATGACGCGCAGGGCCGAAAATTCAACTTTCGTCCCGCCGTAAACAGGGAGTAAATGTTAAACTTTCTTCCCTGCAATTAGGGACGAAAGAACGTACTTTCGACCGAGGTATGAAGAAAACACATTTTTCACAACATTTTATTATTTATCTCGCAAAAAACTATTGATTTAGTGAAACAAACTAGCAAAAAAACAAATGTGTATGTAAGCAATTTTTGCAAAAAAGCCGATCAATTTAAAAATTTTGATTACCTGTATAAATTTGTTAAAGACTAGTTTGAAAATTTTTTTTTAGGTAATTTTACCGATTTTTCTTCCGGAAACCAGCGGCGCTGTAGAACAAAAATCAATTTGCAAAATTTTTAAATTATCATATCACATTTGAGCACGCAATTTAATTCGCCCCAGGAGCAAGATTTGTGTAATGCAATTTGCCCATCTTCTACAAAATTTAATTTTTCATTGATTCTTTTCTTATAAATGTGAAAATGTTGAGAAAAACATGGATATTTTTTTTGCCTCGATAAAAATATTATTTCCTATCCTAAAACTCAGTTTTTAAACTAATATATTCTTTATTCTAGAAGGCACCAATTTAAATTTCTTACAAATCTAAACATTTTACGGTGGTTCGGCAACATTTATTCAACCATTTCTTTCGCGTACGTGGAAATCTCACGAAAGATCACTGCTCGTGTTTGAGTAACGCGTACCAAGCCATTTACACACATTTCTAAAAGATAACTACTTTTCGAACGAAAGAAAAGCAGTTTCTAACATGCAGCTTACAAAATAACGCAAAAGTCCCCAACAAAAAGTAATTACTGTTGTAGTTACATACAAAATAAGAATAATAATAATATGGTTGTGGAAAAGGTAAACGAAAATCTTACACAGTTTACTGTGATTGAGGTGTTTAAACAATTTAAGTCGCAATTATTTGAAAAAATAATTTTCTTCTATGAAATATGTGGTCGTTAACCGGGTGTGGAAAATAGTCACTTTCATCCAAATTTCTCTAAACTGTCAAGATTTTATTACATATGAAGAAAGAAATATACATATTTTATAAAATAGTTATTTATGATATGAGTGTTAAAAGTGAGGTTTTATTTTGTGAGTGAAAACGTTTGTGAAATGAGCGGAGCGAATTGAACAATTTCACGAACAAAATAAAATCACTTTTAACACAAATACCATACAATGTTTTTTGTACAACTTCCCTAGTTTGATAATGAAACGAGCGAATTTTCAATGACAATGAACCAAACCGTGTTAAAAGTAAACTAAACCGTGTTAAAAGTAAACTTGTTTATATGGCAACGTGTTAAAAGTATTTTTAACACGCTGCTATGTAAACAATCGTTTTTAACATTGTTTGCTATCATTAAAAGTGTCACTTTTAATGACAGTTGTACAAAAAATATTTTTTTTGGTCCTCCGTCCAGAAACAATACTATTAATTACTTCAAAATCGTCCGGAAAATGGCATTTTCCGGCCTAGGCCGGCAAAGTAGCTTTTAGATTATCTAAAGAGATGGCGCAATGAGTTTAAATTTTAAGTCACCAAAAATACATAATAAATATAACTTTTAATTAAATCTAATTAAAAACAACGTACAATATACTAAACTTACCTATAACTTTTTCTAAATGTAAGCAGGATTCTAATTTACATTTAATTTCTCTCACAACTTATATTATAAAATTTGACATTTATGTCAATTTACAACTACTTATCATTCGATTATGGATATAGTTCATTGTCTCTGCTATTTTTATATAAAATTATTAGATATTGATTTTAATATTTTCAATATAACAATTTTCTCTGTGCTTCTTATTAGCCAGAGATAATAGAATTAATTAATTAATTTGTCTATGTTATTAGCACAGTATTTGTATGTATAAAAATTAATTACCAGCT
The DNA here is from genome assembly GCA_964028335.1 of Altica lythri. Taxonomy (NCBI): domain Eukaryota; kingdom Metazoa; phylum Arthropoda; class Insecta; order Coleoptera; family Chrysomelidae; genus Altica; species Altica lythri. Next base: position 93,962,527 of record OZ034800.1, on the reverse strand, counting down.
GACATTTTGTCGGCTATCTTCTAGTCAGTGGTCTTAGTTCAGTTAGCACAAGCAGTCAAGTCTTGAACATAACAGAACTTTTGAAAATATTAAAAATTAGTCGAACCAAAAAATAGTGTGTGTTACACGTCCGGAAAATATTTTGCAAGTGCTCGTATTGTTTCGCCTCGGTGCTACGCACCTCGGCTACACAACTTTACTCGCTCTTGCAAAATGTCATTTTCCGTCCTTGTGTCACAAATAACTATTTCTATACCTTATCCAAAATTCAACTTTCCTTCAACATACTTCACTCAAAAATCAATTAGCTTTGCTGGCTGCTTGTTGGGTACAAGTTTTTGACTGGATTGGAAAAAAAGTATACATTACACGTGATGAAAGTCGATTATCCCTCTATTTACTAATAAGTATTTCTGACAGGCTCTTTTTGGTTCTAGTAGATTACCTCCGCAATCATAGCAAAAATTTGGACCTCTAATTACTCTAAAATAACAAATAAGCAATTACGCATTATTGTGGTGCAATATTGATGACGTCTTTTATATTGATTCACGAAAAGGGGACCAAACTTTAAGGTCCTTTTAGACCTGTTAGTAACAACTTATGAAGCACCAAACCAGTTTACCTAATAGAACTTTTAGAACAGTTAGCAACAAATTATGAGCCACCACATCTTGTAATAGAAATGCTCTCCTTCGATATACTTCCCTTTCCTCGCCACACATCTTTCCATACATTTTTTCCATTGTTTAAAGCAGTGCTGGAAGTCTTCTTTGGTGAGGGCGTTTAGGAGCTCTGCTCTGCTCTTAAAAACTCGTTTACCAATTCGAGGTGAAGAAATTGACACTTGAATTCTGTGCCTAAACTGTAGGAATAAAATCATACTCAATCTAATCACATGTAATTTTTTAATAGAAACAAAAGGGACAAATTATTGGGCATGTACGCAAAAAGGATATAGAGTCACGAGTAGGAATGGTAACCGCAGACATGCATGTTTCTGGCTCGTTAGCCGTCATCAGTGCGGCATAACCAAGTAAGGTATTGCACTTGGCTAGCAAAAGTGTTGGGTACTTGGGAGCAAAGGATGATAGGGAAACATGTGTCAAAAAACACAAAACAACGAAAGCTCACACAGGAGTCCTATCGCCATTTGTGCCTTCGGCCAGCTGTGCACACACTTCGGGGCTACGAAGAATTTGTTCTATACAGAAAAACACTCTTCTAAATATTGTATCTGCGGAAAGTTTTTAAAGGGTGTCAGTTCTCACATTCGTGTTGGAGATTAAGGGAAAAAACCGCAGAAAAAAAAACCTTAATCAGAACTACTTGCTGTATATTCAAAGACTCTTGATTTGTGTGAGCCATTCAATGGCATTTTGTGTCAATTCATGTAATTCTTGAAAACCGCCAGCAAATATTGTAAGATGACATTCATTGACTAAATGTTCAATAGTTTCTTCGGCTATATTGCAAGAGCATAATGGGCTTTCTACAACACCCCATTTAAAGAGAGTGGAATTACAGCGTCCATGACCAGTGCGTAGACGGTTTAATTTACACCAGATATTTCTAGGATGTTTGAATCCAGGTAGTGGTTTTGTTGGATCTTCTACTAAACCTCGGTTAAAAACGTTCTTACTTAACCAAATTCTTTTCCAATCTTCATCTATTGAGAAATGTTCGATACTGTTTACTAATAGCCAAAAAGGATTTCTTGATTTTAATCTATTATTTTGGTCATGGAGGTCTTGCCAGATGATGAAGTCTTCATTAAGTTGATATTTCTGCCACAATTTTTGCGCAGCTAGTTTTCTTCGTAAACATGGTGGAGGAATGTTTGATAGAACAGGTAACCACGGGATTGGAGTAGACTTCAACGCACCACTGATGATTCTCATTGTTGTATTTATTTGAGTGTCAATCTTGTGTACATGGACACTGTTCATCCAAACTGGGCAGCAGTATTCTGCAACAGAAAAAACCAGAGCAAGAGAGGATGTACGTTTAATGTATGTGCGTCAGTACCCTAATTTGTACCAGATAATTTCGAAATAATGTTATTTCTGGTTTTAAGTTTTTGGCGAACTTTCTCAATGTGTTGTCTATATGTTAAGTTGTATCCAAAGTTACACCAAGGTAAATAGGATGGAAATTGTGATTTAGTTTTACAGAATTAAATGTTACATCAAGTTTTCTAGTTTTGGCAGAATTACAAAGATGAAAACAGGAAACCTCTGTCTTAGTAGGATTAGGATATAGACGCCATTTTTTAAAATATTCAGTCATAAGTGTTAAATCATTGTCAAGAACAGTTTCCAGGTTTTCGAATTTATCACTTTGACAAGCTAGTGCAATGTCATCTGCATAAATAAATTTTTTGCAAATAGTTTGCGGTAAATCACTAGTATACAGATTAAAAAGGAGAGGTGAAAGTACAGATCCCTGTGGAAGACCATTATTTAGAAATTTAAATCTACTACTATTCTCTCCAATAAAAACCCTAAATTTTCTGTTAGTAAGCATATTTTCGATAAGTTTGACTACTTGCCTGCATTGTAAGGTATTAAATAATTTGAACAGTAAGCCATCTTTCCAAACAGTATCGTAAGCTGCTGTCAAATCCATAAAAACAGTACCGGTTTTCATCTTTTTCTGGTAACCAGATTCTATATGTGTTGTTAAAGCTAAAACTTGGTCACAACAATTACGGTTCGATCGAAAACCTCCTTGTTCTTTAGGTAGTATATGTTCAATTATTGGATAAATTCTGTTGTACAACAATCTCTCCAATAATTTATAGCAAATGCTTAACAAAGAAATAGGGCGATAACTGGTAGTTAATAAAGGGCATCCTATCCTGATTTCTGAAAGTAGCTACGATAGGTTGTAAATAATTTTCAAAAGTAATCACCACATCTGAGGTATTTCTTGGCTTATAAATTTTAAAATTTATATATAATTTTTATGTTTCCAACAGGTTTAGTAATTACGATGAAAAGCATTAACAAGTAAATCTCTGTCTACGACCCTGTAAAAATGTGCATGCATTTTTGACAGCAACAGAAAGCTTAAAACTGAATTAACGACGACGACAAAGGTGATTAGGTAGTATCACGCAATATTTCTATAATAGATGTAACTTACACAAATCGTTTAAAATTAAAACAAACACTCCTTAATACGAAAACTTCTCACTAATTAGAAAATTGCAATTTTAGTTTAATTAAATACAATCTTAAAAATTAGATACAATTAATAATAAACATAATAATTAGTTTATATCGTTAATTTGTGAAAATAGCAAATAGATTTTATTGCACTACATAGGAGTAAAACGGCCGTGTAAAAGGTTCCTAATATATTTTTTTAAACTCTTTTTTTATTTTAAGAAATAAGACGACGAGAATAGAATTAATCGTCTATTGGACTGGGTGAGTAAAGATAAACTGTCTACTATCCTACCATGTGATTCTGTATATGTCTGTGTATAAACACAGACCAACAGAGGTAGTTTAGAGTTTAGACAGCTAGAACTTAAAGTCCGGCGAAAGTTGCAGCGAATATCGTGACCGGCGTCCATCAGATAGGGTCTACTCATCCATCAAACGCTGGGTGTGAAAACTCGATGAACAAGATAACGAAAACACTTTGTAATAACCTTTGTCTAAGAGACCTTTTACATGGGTTTGCAACAAAAAAGTCATTTATCTAAAATAAGGGTTGTTGCATATAATATACTCTATCTGATTTTCGAAACAATGAACAGTGCCATTTCATGCTTGCTATTGGCCTCATAATATTGTCCCACGAAAAGAACTGATCGTGTTAATTATAATTTGATTGATGTACTTTTTACATGAGTTATTAACACCGGTAAATTTAATGATTTTTGTTATTAATACCATTATTATTTATTTATTAAACATATCCCAGTTAGCAATTAAAGGATGTTTAATAAAAAGAAACAAACAATACAAAAAATATCACCAATACAAAATGGTAGATTGTTGATTAAAAGTAGGGTCGATTGGCCAAGGTGACCTTGCTACACTGCGACCTAAAAGATCTTTTGTGTATCTTATTATGAGTCCATAAGGTGTAAGAGGGTCCATTATCTTCTTAGGATGTACGTTTGTAACTTGATCAGGCTCTAAGAAGACCTATCCCAGATATTTATGTCATATAGGTGAACAATTACTCTGCAGTTACAGATAATATGTTCAACCGTTTCACAGAATCTGTATGTTCTACTGTCTATTTAACAGAGATGGTACTTAAGTGGAGATTGCCATGTGAGGATTCCTGCCATTACTCTGAATTCAGGGTGCTGTAGCTATAAGAGTAATTTAGAGTAGCGTTGTAAAGACTTTTTTGCTTGACTTTGACCTAGAGTGTTTTTCCAGCAAGCTGCACTGAGTTACATTCCCCAATTACGAACTTCAACCATAATGCGACAGTTTGAGATGAAACAGAAAGAATCATTTCCGAGAAAAAAAGTAATAGCTCCTTATTTTGCGAGACTATTAGCAAGCTCGTTTCCGACAATTTCTTTTTGCCCTTGTAAATACAGCAAAGTTAATTTACTGTGTTTAGACAGTTGCTTAAGAAAGTGTTTGCAGTTACAGATTGATTTGGACTCGATCGTGGTAGATTCAATGCAGCTTGTCTATCGAAGGCCATAAAGTGAGGAGTTTTTTGATGCACAGAAGTCTATTGCCAATAGCTCCGTTTTAAAGATTGTAGGAAAGTTTGCCATGGGTATTGAGAGCCTAACATTAGGACCTGTAACCTCGAAACCTACTCCCTTGGTGTAGACCTACCAGTATAATAAATGAGGGCTTTTTTTGTAACCTAGGCGATTAATACTAACATTTAGTGTGAGAAACAAGAAAGTATTGAAAGTATTTAAAAAGAACCTAATTTAATAAGAAAATGAGAGCTAAAAATATCTAAAAGTGGGTCCAGATGTTTAATTTATATATAGGTAAATAATTTCTTGAAAATGCTCGTAGATATTAATCATTTTATTATAAACCGAATCGTCACACAAGCAATTTTTAGGCGCCACCGTTCACCAGTCTGTCACCCCTAAAAAAATAAATTAACAAGCGTTGCTAACCTACCCATTGTTAAATTGTCCATCAACTGTTACTTTGCTGGTTACGTGCCATGTGTTGTCTTCAGTTTTGTAGTTTTTTTCTGCTCACAATATAAGACTAAACGAACGCTTATAACTCTATGTCCAGGTATAGTTTAAGAGGTCGTATTTTATTAAATTGGTCCTTGTAGGCATTTTTTAATTAACTTGATATAGAATTAATTTTTTGTTTGACTGGACAGTCTGGACTATATTCCTTGCTTATATATACCGGGTGACAAAATATAATAGATGCTTTAAACAATATATATTTTTTCCATATTTTACACTGTTTTATATAAAAAAGTAATAAATCGATAATGGTTGGTGTGTATATACCAACTGGTTTCTGCAAAAAGGGACCTAAGTCTGTTTTTGTACCAAATTAAGATAAATGCAGATTCTGCAATAGCTTTTGTTCACTTTTATTTTGGAAACACAGCTCCAACAATTTTTTGATGAAATTTCGTATTCAAATGTGTTTAAAACTAAATTACTGATGAGCTCTAACTAGAGCGAAACACGTGTCTACAGTTTGGTTTTGCCTTTATATAGACTGATCAATATTTATATCTATGTCGTAGCATTCTGTGCACTAGAGTTAAGTATTCTAACCAGCCACAAATTCAGCTTATGTAGGGGAAAGTAGTCAAATATCGATCACTTAAAAAATATCTAAGATAAAAGAAAAACGTTAGAAAAATTACACAATTTTTTGTATGGAACGTAAGGTTTATTAACTTTTTAACATATTAACATAAACAAATTCTCTATATTTTGATAAACTAAGTTATTATTATTGAAAAACAAAACTATTCGCTGATCGATATTATCCACCTACAGTCGGGTAATATCGATCAGCATGGAGGGTATTATCGATCAATAACTATTCGCAGGATACACAGCAAACCAAGTCTGCTGGACGAGATACTTCCATACATGCAGCATGTAGCCAAGTGCCACATGTCCTAGAGCGCCACCAAAGTTCATCTTTCCCAATTTCCATGCATATTGGACATACGTCATTTTCTTTCTTCTCTTTCTCTTTCTTTTCATGTTTTTAGCTGTTTTAGCTCCTAGCGGTTTTTTTTGTCCAAACAATTTCTTTGTAGCCTCGTCAATTTTCATTTTTTTCTCTCTTTTCTTCCTTCTCTTCCGAAAATGCCTGCAACGGGGTGGCCGTTAATATTTGAGACTTTTGTTTCCGCCTTCTCTTAGGTTGTGGTTTTTCTGTTAGCCGAGGTGTCGGATAAAAGTCTTCAAAGGATGATCCTAGTAGTTGAACGGTCTTATCTTCATCATCAGTTGCGTCCTCGTCTAACACTTCTGTTAAAATCGCTGATAAAGCACTATCGCTGGAAGAAGATGTTCTTCGTTGACGTTTTTTTTTCTTTGAGTGGTCAGATGGTTCTTCTAGAGGCGGTGTGACGTGACGCATATCTATGTCGAAATCTCTACTAGTTCCAAGCTTTGGATCGAAATTAATATCTTCCTTTAGAGGTTCGCTGGCTCCAACTTGAACTACGGAGTTTTCATCTTGTGTTACTTCAGTAAACTCTTTCTCCCCAAATACGTTCCGGTTCAATGGAAAAATACCAGTGTGTTTAAATCCATTTAAACCTTTTTCTTTGGAAGTAACACGATTGTAAGCTTTGGCAAAAAGCTCTGCAATATCAGTTACGTCAATTTTATTATAATGATGGGACTTCGCATGTGGAGGTCGCATTCTTTGCTATATGCTGCCTTCAATGAACTGAAAAATGTAACATCCAAAGGCTGGAGTCGGTGAGAGGTATGGGGGGGTAGCGAAACCAGAACAATCCCATTTTCGCGACAGAAGTTGTAGGATTTCAAGAAGGAGTGGGTAGAATGGTTGTCTAAAACAACTAACACAGAATTTCCTTAGACGCATTCACATATTTAGCGAAATGTTTCAGCCATTCCAGGAATAAGTCTTCTGTGATCCATCCTGAATTGGAACAGCGGTAGATTGCATCAACAGGACCGTTTTTTTCCAAAGCGTTGTTCATGCGTTCGCGTTTGAAAATAAACATAGGTGGCACAAAATCACCTGCCGCACTCATACAACACACAACAGTGGTAGTCTGGCCTCTTTCTCCACTTGTTATTGCACCCACCTGTTTTCTGCCCTTTTCTGCCAAAATTCAGAGGGGTTTATGTACTCCACTAATTCCACTCTTATCTACGTTGTATATCCGTCTTGCAGGGAATTTATATTTTTCATAGACCAGGTCTAAATTGTCATAAAATAGGTTCACGTCATTTCGGTTAAATGCGATTACCCGATTGAGACTCGTAGCTTCAGGACGTCGTAAAGATATTTGAGGATTTCTCGCTAAAAATCCACGTAGCCAATCCTTACCGCAGGTTTTCTTCTCATCATTAAAATTATGTCGTAACTGATTTGCAATGGCATATTCGAATGCAAGCTGTTTGATTGTACCTACTTGGCGTTAACCCATAAAACATGTTTGACAGTTTCAAAATATGATTTGCCAGTTCAGCTTCCTGATTTTCACTTAACACAGGTTTCCTTCCTAATTTTACTTTCTTGCTGGGATATCTGTTTTTTAATCTATCGCATAATGTAGCATACGGTATTCTATGTAGTTTTGATATCTTTCTAATAGAATTTGTCTTCTCTTCAACTGCCTTCACAGCCTTTTTCATGTCTTCCTCAGACCAAGCAGAGCGATTTGTTTTGCGAATATATTTTTTTGGGGGCATCTACAAAAAATAATAAACAATGAGGACAATTTCGATCACCGGCGGGCCGATATTACCCGCTCTTGGACGGTTATTGTTATCAACAAGTTAAAATTTATGTTTATATACCTTGGGTTACAACGTAATTATTAGCGCTAGAATGGTTTTGAAATATCTACTCTTGACTTATCTTACGACTCCGAAAAATAACAAAATAATTGCAAAAAATCGTTTTGTTGCCGTTCACAATGGACGTTGCGATAAAACTGCCCGCAGATGATGTTGTTGATTTGTATGTACCTTAAGAGATGGCAGCACCTATTCTATAATTTTGAAGCTCGCTTAGGTTGCGTATAATTAAGATGATCGATATTAACCGCTGATCGATATTCGACTCCTCTCCCCTATCTGGAATAAGCTAACAGCATGGCCCTAGATACGTTTGTATCAATTTTTTTCATCATGTCCACCTTCACGAAGCCGCGACTATTTTTAAGAACACCTTAAAGAAAATCGTGATCAAACACAAACAGCTCAGGTTTCCTAAATTTAACGCAGTCAAGAATAATTTCAAAAAAATCTTCTTGAAAATAATCAGGTTTCCGCTCGTCCCACACATGCTGCTAAAGTGAGATGCTTGCATTATATAAGCATACAGGTCTTAAGATTTAGATGTTTAGAGAGCAAACTTCGATCATCAAGTGTTTAAAAATGTCTAAAATATATTTGAAAAAATTAATTATAAAAAATCTAATTTCACGAATCTGCGATTCCTCTTGAGAACACCTTAAAGAAAAAAAAACGACGGGTTGCACTCCGGGAGTGCCAGCAGAAGTGAAAACTTGATTATTAACGTTGTGCATGTTTGATATTTTGGAATGGTTAGGGAATAATTTTGTACGAATTGCTTTATCAGTATAAAATTACTATCATTTATGTGGTAGAATACAATATTCATTTATTGCGCTATCGTATATCGTACACAAACATGACAATTTATATTACATTAAAAATTTAACACTTAAATATAGGTTAATGCTATAAAGTATAAACAGTAAACATATTACAAATATTACATCTATAATATGTAAGTACATACATATGTTTCTATATTAATAATTTCATTAAGCAGTACGATAGACTAGATCGAAACCTAAGCTTAATAATAAAATTATATTAATTAAAAATTAAAACTTATTAAATTTTCATCTAGTATATTTATAAAGTACTCACTCATTTTCTTTCGCTATTTCTTCGTCACTTTTATCATTAATTTGTTTAATATCCATATTTTAAACACTTAAAGAACACTAAACACTGACGTTTGAATTTTGAATTATTAGCTGTCACCTGTCACTATTTATAGGTGCGCGTGGCATAGGGATATTCACACATCGATATATCGAATTTATTCGATGTTTCCCATACGATATGTCGGATTAATTCGATGTTTTGAGTTTTGACAAATATTTAGTGTATCCGATATATCGATATTTTTATTCATAGTAACATCGAATATTCGCTTTTTTGTCGAATCTATTTAAAACCTATATAATTTTTTCACAACTTGATAATTTCATAATTTTATTTATAAATCAGTTTATTAAGACTAAGGCACTATAAACATAGGTATTATCGAAGCCATTTTTTGACCAATGTCAACTACAAAACCAGAGATAATAATAGAACAGAGGTGTTGATGCATAATATAAAGTTGGCAACAAGTTCCGACATCAGTGCACCATGTTTAAAACTATTCACTATACTTCTACACACTTTTTATGCTTAAAGTACCTTAAAAAATTATATTAAAATAACACTACTAGTACTTACTAAGGCACTATACGGTTATAACTACTTTTCCGCTTTTCGCGCTACCAGCTGGTTTAGTTCCCATTTTCACCACCACAAAATATGATTGCACGTCTCTTTAATTTGTTTATTTGTCATCTTACGTTTTTTCGATCAGGGTCACGTGTCCTGACGCGAATTTAAGATTTTTTACCCATTACAGAAAAAATGCTCAACGCGGCTAAAGAAGTTTTCACTTCAAAAATTTGACTTACATTATATGAGCATAAAAATGATATAATTTAGATGTTTTACGAGTTAAGCTCGGTCATCCAGGTACTGATTAATTAATGTTAATTTTTCTCATCCACAAGATCAGTAATTAGTTTCTTCTGTTATTTAATTAGACTTGGTTAATAATTAGTGTGAACACAAATAGTATATATAATTTATTGTTAATCGATTTTTTTTATTTCCGTAAATTTAATTAAAAAATAACGTCAAATTTTCTAATAATATGTTACGAGTGTTCGTTCTAGGTCAAAGATATAAAAAATTATATATCTTACTATAAATTTTTATGTGTCAACCAATTGTTTTCGTATTTATCTGATATTCTTAAAGAATACAAATTCGTTTTTATTAAAAGAATACTTTAAGGAAACGATTTACTGTAGTTAAAGACAAGGAGAAGGTACAGATAGACAACAAGATTATTTTATAGTTATACGGTTGTAACCATTGTGTGGGATTTTTTTAGTATCAAATTGCGTATTGTGATCCAAGGTAGTTTATAAATAATATTACTGTACGCACACAGAATTGACCGTGTACGTCCCAAAAACAATAGCTAATAACAATAAAACTTTGGCGCGCAACGGTATCATTTTTCACAGCATGTTACAATTAAGTATAATTTTTAAATAGGATTCCCATCCGATTGCGCAATACTAATTTTATGTTTTCTACATAATGACAAATGGTGGCTTTTCTTTCACACTTAACACCATTTTCTTGTCGGTAAGTAGCTGTTATGTTTAAAAAACAATTCATCATTGGCGTAGATTATATTTCTTCTTAATCAAGTGTTGAAAATGACAAAATATTTAAATCAGTTGCCCATGATTGAAAAAATTACACACGAGCCGCATAACATCCTTAGTCTCTCCATTAAATTTTCCGATATCAATAAAATTTTGCACAAATATCAAAGAAACCACCTACTTTCTTGTAGTAAAAAAAAGGGTGTGGCAGTCAGTGGGACTGCCGGCAGAAGTTATACTTCTATGCACTGTTAACTAATAAAACTTAATAACTACAAACACAGGCAAGTAGAAATAATTTTTTTTAAATTAACTGTATTCAATTAAATAAATACTTAGAAAAATAAGACCAGTTGATGTGTTTCCTTACTTCAAACACGAAAACCAAACAGTAAAACGATCAATGTACAAAAAAAGTGTTTACAAAACCTGATTTGCTTACCGTGGGCTATTACAGATTTTAAAACACTAGAAAACAATGCAAAACATTTTCTAACAACATATAGGTACACACTTTTACAAAATTTTAACGCACTTTGAACTGCACTTTTCAGTAACTTTGCAGGAACAGGTTTTAACTCACACGCATGTCTTCGACTCAAAAGCATAGTGAAGGATATAATGCAACCATATGACGGTATTTTAGACTACAATACAATACTCATTACTGAATATTATTATTAATATAAAATACTAAACTTAATATGTATACTTACTGGACAGAATTATAAAATAATATATCAAACATAATGCGATACGTCAATGTAATACAATAACAATAATAGCTCAGACTGTTTGTTGTATATCTATCTCTTTTCAATGCAATGAATGTTTAAACGGTATTCAAAGGACTTATAATGATGACTAATAACATGTAGTAAATATTTCATCTTTGTTTTTACCGAACAATATACCTTATATATGATTCTGTCTCTCTCTTACTCACACCATTACATATGTAATGATTTTTCCCATGTAGCTACACACTAATTCATTCCACAGAGTGTCCGAATAGAAGTATAACTTCAAAAAAAAAAAATCTCATTAAAAATATATATACGGGGTAACATCAAATTTTTTTTGGAAAAAACATGCTCAGTCTCTCCTTTAAATTTGTGTTGGTTCTCCTCAATGAAATTAAATAATTTTCTGTATACAGTTTCTTAAAAGTATACGTTTTCAAGTAGGTAACCCTAATTTTGAATATCGTTTCTCGTTTTTAAGCTATACGAGGTGTTATCAAGAAACTTCTATAAAACCATAATTCAAAAAAACCTTGCAAGTCTCTCCTTTAAATGTCCATTCTTTACCTTTCTCCAATTGCGATAAAATTTTGTATAAAAGTTTGGTATTGTCTTTTAAAGAAAATAATCATATTTCTGATATATTTTCCTAATCGAGGCTTAGAATAGAAATCGGAAATAAAGCCTACAAAAGGTTTTATATTTTTAATGGCTTTATTTGTTGCCCAATAAGACTATCCTAGGTTTTCCTCCCCGGTGGAGTTGTGATTAAGTGGTGGAGGGTAAAAATGTACCCCAAAAAGGGGTATTTTTGCGGTTTTACGGTTATATCTCGTAAACAACTTAAAATATCGAAAATTGTTCTTTATAAAAGTTGTAGGGCATTTAATCCTGAATAGAATGAGACCAAGCTCATATTTTCGTTCTTATGCTAATGATCATCAAAGTTTGTCAAATTTTACATTTTTATGAAAAATTTGTTACTTACACTATATTTATCATAAAGGCGCATAAAAACGTGGTTTTTAGTTAATTCTTAAAATACAATAAATATTACTATCTCTTTTTCAACTAATAGAGGCAAAATAAGAAACACAATTAATGAAATCAAATTTGTGACGATTATATTTCATAATGACAAACATATATAACATATATATTTCATAATAACAAACATGGAGAAAAATAGTTAAAAGTGGGTAAACAAACTTCACAGACGTGGACGTTTAGTTGTCGTTGGGCCACTCGGCTCCTCAAAGCCTGTATTTTTTTGCGCCTCAATGCAGTCCAGATCATCTACAACATCATCATCAACATCTTGTTCGTCTATTGCATCTGGTTGGACGGAGTTAGTGCAGGAGTTCCCTTTGCAATTTGCACAAACCAATGAGCACTTAATCCCAGCCTTTCGACACCTACAACCACCTGTACACCCCTTGTTGCATTTGCAGAAAATTGTGGAGAGAAGAGACTGTGGGGCTGGTTCTTTGGAAGTAGGAACGGGATCAAGACCAAACTTCGAAGCCTTCCATCCCCAGAGGAGCGGATCCATCGGGTTTCCTAACCACATTTGAACTTGCATGTAAGTTCTAAAGCAATGTTGGCGGACTGCTTCGGATGTTGGTGGTAGGGATGCCAGGTTGAATTTGGATTTTACGAGGGCTTTGGAAAACAGATCGAATCGCAATTTATCTAAAGTGTCTCCTGCCCTACCTGCATAAAGAGTTGTTAAAATTCGTAGGCCAGCTTCGGCAATGGCTTCAGCTTGAGAGTCATGCTCTAAGAAAGGTTTTATTTCTTCCAGAAGACTTTCATTTTTGACCAATAGCTTGACCACCTTTTTTTTGCCCTGCCTGAAAAGGGCTGAAGTAGTATCACATCCACTTATGGCGTGGAGAAATTAAAGTGGAATTCTCATGTTGTCTGCAAGATTGAAGCTGCTGGGACCAAATGCTTTTGATGGGGCCGTTCCTTTTCCAGGTTTTGAGAAATTAATGTTTGGCCAATGGTGTGGCTAGGGCATTGAGCATAATCAGGAGGTCCGTATCCTCACCAAATACTAGAACTTTCTCGTGCCCCTGTGACACCTCAAGGGCTGTGGCAACAATTAGGTGATCTACGTCTTCATTAGCTTGCTTTACTGAGAAACCTTCACCGTCAAGCCTATTAGTTAACAAACCAATCAGTCGTGCTTTATTCCTGTCGTTGGAAAGGAGTTGCTCCTGAGTCACGGTCACCGTCACGCAGAATTTTGTTCTCTATAACAGAAGTAATAATCAATAATTAATTTATAGTTTCATTTAGATGATATTACCAAAAACCAGAAGTTAAAATGAATTGTTTTCATAAATGTGTAAAATACCCCCAACTTTGATGATCATTAGCATAAGAACGGAAACTCCAAAAAATATGAATTTGGTCTCATTCTATTTAGGATTAAATGCCCTACAACTTTTTTGAAGATCAGTTTTCGATATTTTAAGTTGCTTACGAGAAATAACCCTAAAACTGCAAAAATACCCCCTTTTGGGGTAAATTTTTACCCCCCACCACTTAATCACAACTCTGGTGGGGAGGAAAATCTAGGATAGTCATACTGGGCAACAAATGAAGCCATTAAAACAAAAATTCCTTTTGCAGGCTTTATTTCCGATTTGTTTTTTATTTTATTCTATTCTACTGGCCGAATATACGAGGTGATATACAAAAGTTTATTTTAAAACAAAAAACCCTTTCAGTCTCTCCCTAAAATTTTCGTTCTATTTCCTTCTTGATTATTGATAAAATTTTACACAAACGTTAATAAAACTATTGTCTTTTCAATAAAAAAATCGAATTTTTAATATCTTCTACCGTTCGTAATATATACGAGGTAATATAAGAAAATTTTGTACAAAATACATACTCCGTAAAATATGAAGGACATTTAATTACAGGGTCCGGCACTCGAAGTGTAACCAATTAAAAAGGTCATAAATTCAGTTTGGACAATTACTCTCATTTAATTCAAAGTACATAATGTTTGAAAATAATACAAAATTCAGAATCGATTCACTTTTGCTCAATATGGCCACCTTTTGCCTTGACTATTGCCTTGAGACGGTTTAAAAACGAATCGCAAGCTGCCCGAATGTGACTTGCAGGTATTTTGGCCCACTCGCGAACAATGGCTTTCTTCAGCGCCTCGAGACTGGTGTAGCTTTTAGTTCGGACCTTGCTCTCCAAAATGGCCCAAAGAGAATAATCCATTGGATTCGCGTCTGGTGAATTCGAGGGCCATTGTATGGACGTTATGAAGTTCGGAACGTTGTTTTTTAGCCATTCTTGGTTCACTCGAGCTTGGGAGTCCTGTTGAAACGTCCATGCCCTGCCACCGAAATTTTCGTCAGCCCACGGCTTCAAAGCAACCTCCAGAATGCTTTCCCGATAATATTCTGCATTTACCTTGACGCCAGGCTCGATGAAAACGATTGCAGAGCGCCCATCTGCGGCTACAGCGGCCCAAACCATTATCTGTGGCGGGTGCTGCCTCCCGGTGGCCAATCGATGACTCAAATTCTTGTATGAACGATTGGTCAAGTAAACCCTATCGTTTTGAGGGTTTACGAATTGCTCGATTGGAAAAATTTTCTCATCAGAAAACACAATGTTCGGAAATTGACCGCTTTCGGCCAAGCGAAGCAACTCCTTCGCTCTCTGAAGTCTAACTTGTCGCTGCTCCGGTGTGAGGTCATGTGCCTTTTGGATCTTGTAAGGCTTGACCCGGAGATCATTTTTCAGTATGCAGCGGATGCTGCGGTCGGATATTTTCAGTTCTTTTGTCATTTTATTGGCACTTTGTCGGGGATTTCGCTCAAGTCGCTTCTTGACTTTTTCAACCATCTCACGTGCCGTTGCAGTCTTTTGATGACCACCTCCATGACGTTTTGCGATGCTACCAGTATTATTGTAACGAGTTATGGTGCGATAAACGAAAACTTTATTCACTTCAAGGTGTTTGAGCTCATGAACAATCGCTGGTTGTGATTTTCCAGCAAAATATAAAGCAATTACACTACTACGTTTGAAATCCATCAATGATTTCTTTTTTTCGCATTCACTTTTAGCAAAATGGTCTTGTGTGCTTGTAAATAATACTTCGAACTATCATTTAGCAACTTTGACGCACAGCTAAGGCCCGTGCGACAGCTGCGCGAGCGGTCTGAAGTTGATTACACTTCGAGTACCGGACCCGGTATGATAGATTAATAACTGTTTGTCAGAATGTTGTTAACCCTTATAGTTTTTTAATGGTTGAATCAGATTTTTATTATATTTCTTAAAACAAAAGATATACAAGGTGAGATACGCTCTTTTGTCCATAAAAATGGGATATTTATTGTTTGTGAAAACTTCTCCATAGGAAGGTCTCTTTAAAAATTGGTATACCAACTCCATGGACCCATCTTACAGCCATTTCTCGACAAGAAGCTCTTGTTTATCATTTGTAAATAAGCCCAAAATCATTGTAAACGTGTGTAATTTGCGTTATTGTTCTAATCAAATGTTTTTTAATTCGTAAGTAATTATCCTTACTTACCTACACGTATATCCTAGAAAAATTTTAATTAATTTGAAATTATTGTTATTTAAATGTGCACAACCATGCGATAGTCCATTAACACTATGGTGTCATTATATCTCTAGGTATCTTGTTGTTCCCAGGATGTTTAATTGTTTAATAAAAGATCACTCTAGCGTAATTTTCAACAGACTGTGTGTTGGAGACACCAATGGTAGTTCATTGTGATTGTCATTGTCCCCCTATTGGTTGCTTTTGTCACGTATCTCTGTAGCCAATAGGGAACCTTTTACCTTCAATTGTTCATGAGCTATTGTCACAATTGTCACGCAAATGTCACTCCGATGGCTGATAGGACCTGCATGTCGGTTATTTTACCTTCCCTCAAATCGATAACACACGATAGTTTACATTTTACCTGATCTTTCACTACAACGAAGTTCGTATTTTTAGATATACCGAATAATTTAATTTTTTAAACTAAATGTGCTTTTAACCATTATTGAATTTGAAAAAAAAGGAAATGTATAAGATACTTAATACCCAAGAATAATTTACAAAGTACCCACATATTGTATAACTGAAGGGCTCATTGGAAAAATGGGTCAGGTCTTGTGAGTAGGTACCTTCGGGCTATCGGGCTGAACAAAAGTGTCATTAAAAATATTTGTAAAATTACTTATCATTTATGATTGGCAGGACAATAGACGAACATAATATTTGTTGAATGGAAAATGGCATTCGTTTTTTTAGTTGAATTAAATCCTTCAATTGAATGGAGTCCCGGTCCCATCCTCATTGGCATCAGGGTATCGGCCATAAACATAAGCAAAACAGTGACGTGTTAAAAAAAAATTACTTAAATTTTACTTTTATGCATATCACAATCTTATCGATAAAATTACAGAATAATAGAAAAACAGTGTTACATTTTAGGCATCTAGAAGTTGACCATAAATTAGTTTAAAGGGCAATTTTTCAATTTCAAAATATACCAAAAAGAGATTTGCTTTTTGAATAATGCTAACTATTTTTAATCGCAAGTTCGTAAACAGTAATGAACTGATTATTCCAAAATATAGAAACCTAAAGCAAAATAATTACTGCATGAGTCTGCGATTCTGTATGGAGTCTTAAACCAAGTACAGACCAGGCAAGACTGTAGCCATCATGAATCCGCAATAAATTTATGGATACTCTGCAATATAGGTAAGAGTTGTGCGGCGAAACATGAAAAAAAATTGTTGACTGTTGCTTGTATCTGTGTTTTTTAATTTCAGTGGAAAACATCGCTTATTTTCGCTTAAATTGCTTTTTTTAAACTTTACAAATGTTTAGAACCTTAATTCGATATATTGGTAATATCATTATTAAACTTTAATTAAAATGTTATATATTTGACCAAACATGAATTGGACATATTTTGGGCACAATGGACCGAATAGACCGTTTGGTGAACAGATACATAAACTTGCAAACGAATCTCCTGTAGCGAAATATAGTCAATCTTAATGATGGTGGAATTTCGACTTTTTCAAAATCTAATGAACGAGGTTTCGTCGTTTAAAACTAATTCAGACATTAAATTTCCATTACAGTACAACTACGCGCGATATGGTTTGTATGCAATATTACTGTTGAGAATATGATGGCAATTAAGGTCCGGGTTAAATTCAAGTTGTAACAGACAGTCCCGTTCTAAGTTTCAAATAAAGAGGGTGCAAAAATCGCTTGCTTCGAAAACATATATAACAAAATAGAGCAAAAAGTGATTTTTTTGAAGCTCATCGAATTTGCAGAGGGTTTACATGGATGATTGTCTATCCAGTGCCCAAGTTTTCAATGGTACAAACGTTTCAAGAAGCAAAGGGAAAATGTTAAAAAATTACCCAAACTGGAAAAGATCGTCGAGTAGGTATCAAGGCTATCGCTGAAGATGTAAATAGTAAAAAAAGTGAATATAAGGAAAGTGTGTGTTAAGCTTGTGCCAAGACTTTAAAAGCCGGAACAGAAGATGCATCGTGAAGATGTTTATTCTGACACCGTAGAATGCATCGAAAGGAACTCCAGGGTTATAACTTGGATTGTTTAATATGATCCTGAAACCAAAAGGCAATCAATGCACTGGACATCTCCAATCTTCCTGAAAGTCAAGACGATGTTGATTGTTTTCTTTGATAGATGTAGTCCAGGTAACCAAAAGATCAGACAGTCAATATATAGACATTTTACGAAGACTTCGAGTAAAAATAAGCAAATAGGACCAGAATGTGGAAAGAGAACTGTTGGATCCTATCAAGACTTATTTCGTCAAAAACCAGATCACAGTCTTGGAACACGCGCCCTATTTGCCAGACTTAGCACCCTGCGACTTTTACATGTTCCTTATATCAAATCCTACTTAAAGGCAACCCACTACGGGTCTATAGAAGACGTAAAACAGAAATCAGCGCAGCTACTTAGCAGCCTGTCCGAAGATGACTCACAGCACTTCTTCACAGAGTGGAAAGTTCGCATGGAGAGGTGTCGGAATGCGGATGAAGAGGAAAAATGAAAAATTGTAAAAAATTGCAAAAAAAAAAGATTGCAATAGTCTCATTCCTTTGTCAGACCTTGATACCTAGATACAAGTTGTCGTGTTTAGAAAATATGTTCTCAGTAGAGTTGTGTTTGTAAAAATATACTTTATTTAGAATATCGATGAAAATTGTATATAATTTTTATAAATAATATAAGTGGAATGAATTTCGTTACGCCCCTGTATGTAAGCGGACAGGGGTTTTAATCTGTATCAATGGCCCTTGTGCTACTACCATATTATATTTAATCCATATTTCCAACAAAGCATTATGAGTTGCTCATTGGACCATATGACATTAGGAAATATTGTATCAAATTTCTGAACAAATAAAATTACAGGCGGTGTGTTTATTTTTGAATTTCTAATGGTTGGATAATTTTTTGCGATTTCTATCGTTTGCGTCTATAGGTAGTACAGATTCCTACCTATTATTATTATTATGTATTCGTATTCGGCTATTACTTGATGTAACTATTTCCTCATATTTCAATCATTATTATTATCAACTTTTTTGCAATTGGCTTTCTACTCCTATCGGATCAGATAGGTATTCATTTCTTACTAAAATATTTCAAATATATCAGATAAATTTTGAAATATAAGTAATTTCGTTATGTCAAGTTTCACATTTCTATTTACCATTATCCGATGAACATACATTTTGAAATTTAATTATTTAGAAGTATGCAATATTGCAAAAAACAACCAATAAATAAATATAGAGAAAAACCAATTATATCGAATAATGTTAACGTTATTTGTACATTTATTTTATTTTTAAAAATATAATGAAAGATCAGTTTAGTAATTGTGTTACACTGTCCAAAATATTCATATCTTAATGTGTAAAATAATTAAAAAAAAGTGAGAGGCGTCAAGGGACACCCGGATGGAACGAAGTTCCTTTCGATTAATTAGTGAAGGAATTAGTTATTTGTAAACAACATACATAAGCATTTATTATTGTCTGTATAAAATCTTTACTTACCTAACTCTATCAGCAATATCCGGAACTTCTGCAGAAACACTACTGTCAGGATACATTATTATTATTATTTTCTATTATTTTAATATTTATTATCTACAAAAAACCTGTATATATAAACTTAACAAAGTCGCGACACTACACTGTTCAAAGTAAAATAGAAAATAGTAAATCCATTATTTTCAACAGTTCGTTTCTTTTAACAAAAGTGTCCATTTATACAATACCAGAGGTTTAGATGATATACATCCACCTAGAATTACGTTTTATTTCAATTTAATTTAAAACAGGAATTAACAATTTAATACAAAATTTTAAAATTAAAATATTTGACAGTAACTGACAGTTGAGGTAATTTGACAATTTGACGTAGGTACCTAACTAGTCAAGTTAAGAACTATTTTTGAAATGTTTATAAATTTATTGATTTATAAAAACATGATGAAATAAAGATCATCGACTGATTAGTTTAATGAGTCATATGCTCAAGCTATTCCTCCGGATCCTTCACACAAGGATGTTCAGAAAGTTAGAAGAGCTAAGTGGAGTGACCCAGTTTGGTTTCAAGAACGGTATGGGTACACGCGAAGCAGTTTTCTGCCTAAATACCCTCATTCAAAACTGCATTGATCAACGAAAAGATGTTTATATCACATTCATCGACTACGAGAAGGCGTTTGATACCGTCAAGCATGACATTATGATAAAAACGCTGCAGAGCGCCAACATCGACAGCAGAAATATAAGAATTATCCAAAACCTCTACTGGAACCAGAAAGCACGGGTTAGGCTGAATCAGTCAACCAACACAGAAGACTTCGAAGTTTTAAGAGGAGTACGCCAGGGATGTATTTTGTCCCCTATGCTGTTCAACCTCTATGTAGAAAATGTCTTTGCTGAGGCTCTTGAAGGTTATGATTATGGCATCAAAGTTAATGGATACCCGCTGAATAATATTCGCTATGCGGACGATACGGCAATACTCACAGACAACGAACACGAGATGCAATTATTAATAGATAGAATAAACAATGTTGGGAAATCATATGGCTTAAAAATAAATGCAACGAAAACCAAGTGCATGGCAATAAGTAGAAATGCAATTTTAAGTGCCCAACTGCATATAGATAACACGCCTATCGAGCAAGTGAAGACGTTTAAATATCTAGGGACAATTATAAATGAGCAATGGGACCCTCAGCAGGAAATTAAATGCTGCATTGGAAACGCAAGACAGGCATTTATTAAATTTAAACCGATGTTATGTAACCGTAATCTCTCTTTTGACCTTCGGTATAGAATGGTTAAATGTTATGTGTGGTCAATTTTACTGTACGGCATGGAAACATGGACACTAAAGGTATCGTCCATCAATAAACTAGAAGCCTTCGAAATGTGGACCCTTCGAAGAATGCTGAGCATATCATGGACAGACAAAGTGAGGAACGAAGATGTACTAAGAAGAGCAGGGACTGAGAGAGAGTTGTTCAACTTGATCAAGGTGCGAAAGGTTGGATACTTGGGTCATGTTCTTAGAGGAGAAAAATATACAATACCCCAACTGATCATACAAGGAAAGATCGAAGGAAAGAGAGGTATAGGCCGGAAACAAATGTCATGGCTACGCAATATAAAACACTGGACTGGTATAAATAACACCGGTGAGCTGTGTCATGCCGCTAAAAATAGATGTCTGACGATAAGATAATCGCCAACGCACTGTAGGTGCACGGCAGCAGAAGAAGAAGAAGATGAAATAAAATATAATACTATTCTAGGTAATTATTTTTGAAGTTATATACTTCTATTCGGACACTCTGTGGAATGAATTAGTGTGTAGCTAAATGGGAAAAATCATTACATATGTAATGGTGTGAGTAAAAGAGAGACAGAATCACATATAAGTCAAATTGTTCGGTAAAAACAAAGATGAAATATTTACTACATGTTATTGGTCATCACTATAAGTCCTTTGAATACCGTTTAAACATTCATTGCATTAAAAAGAGATAGATATACAACAAACAGTCTGAGCTATTGTTATTGTATTACATTGACGTATCGCATTATGTTTGACATATTATGTTATAATTCTGTCACGTAAATAAACATATAAAGTTTAGTATTTTATATTAATAATAATATTCAGCAATGAGTATTGTATTGTAGTCTAAAATACCGTCACATGGTTGCATTATATCCTTCACTATGCTTTTGAGTCGAAGACATGCGTGTGAGTTAAAACCTGTTCCTGCAAAGTTACTGAAAAGTGCAGTTTAAAGTGCGTTAAAATTTTGTAAAAGTGTGTACCTATATGTTGTTAGAAAATGTTTTGCATTGTTTTCTAGTGTTTTAAAATCTGTAATAGCCCACGGTAAGCAAATCGGGTTTTGTAAACACTTTTTTTGTACATTGATCGTTTTACTGTTTGGTTTTCGTGTTTGAAGTAAGGACACACATCAACTGGTCTTATTTTTCTTAGTATTTATTTAATTGAATACAGTTAATTTAAAAAAAAAAATATTTCTACTTGCCTGTGTTTGTAGTTATTAAGTTTTATTAGTTAACTCTGCATAGAAGTATAACTTCTGCCGGCAGTCCCACTGACTGCCACACCCTTTTTTTTCTACAGTATTTTCTTTTTAATGTACATTTTCTTTTAATTTAAATTAGTGTCGTTTTAATTGTAATATATCTATCTATGAGAGAGAGAGAGAGAGTTTTTTATTTTTTGGTCTTTGAGAGAGAGACCAAACATGCGTGTGTCGTGTCGTTAAGGCACTATAAACATAGCTATTATCATCAGCCATGTTTTGTCCAATGTCAACCACAAAACCAGAGATATTAGAACAGATGTGTTGATGCCTAATATAAAGTTGGCAACAAGTTCTGACATCAGCGCACCATGTTTAAAACTTTACTTTTACATCCTTTTTGTGCTTAAAGTACCTTAAATTTATTTTAATCTAAAAGCACTAGTACTTACTCTGTCACTATACCGTTATAAGTACTTTTTCGCTTTTCGAGCTACCAGCTGGTTTAGTTCCCATTTTCACCACTACAAAATACGATTGCACGTCTCTTTAATTTGTCTATGATCTGACACGTGAATTGAGTGACATTGGAAAAAAAATGGCTGATGATAATACCTATATCTATAGTGCCTTAGTGTCGTGTCGTGACATATTTTGGTCTGAGTTTTTTTCGGCTAGTCTCAAGCCTCAGTCGTAACTGGTCGTAACGCCCGAAAGGGAACTTCGTTCCAATAACTGTATCAATGGTTTTTGGGCTGTTAGGCCGGCGTCGATTGTCTCAGTTCGCAGACTGTCAACAGTGTCAACCAGGAAGCAACTTCTGAATATGCCAACCGCTCGTGTTGGCGAAACATCAAGTCAGCAAGACAATGGCCGCGAAAGCCTTTCACAGTTTAATTAAATAACTATTTAAAATATTAAATATCCGTAATTTTAAACATATGTGTATTACCCCCCTCTTCAAGAATTTGCTTTGGGACAATTAATACTTTATTATACAAATTTTTTATATTAACAATAATCCTAATATAAATTTTTGTTTCTTGCTAAAGGTATTCTTTTGTGTAAATGAGAATAGGAGACAACAATGTAATTATGTACATATTTGCAATTTTTTTATTCAGACCAACAATTTTTGACGTCATTTAATTCATTATCCGTGTGCTAATTATTCAGCAATTCGTTAAATTCGTTTGGACATTGACGACTTTTAATAATATAACTTGTAGGAAACCGGAAGTGAGGTATTGAATAGGAATATATATTAATAATGTAATTATAAAGAACAATGAAATTTACTCTCTGTTATTTAAGTGAAAACTCCTATAAGCCCGTTAGACAATTTTTGGTAGTACAAACATCAACTTTATTGGTATTAGAGATTTTGATTTATTCTCTCAAATTTTCCTGATTTAGATATGAAGTTCCAAAAATGCGTTTCTACAAATGTATTAGGTAAATTTTGCCCAATTGTGGTGATTTAAACGGCTTGAAAGAGCTTTTTGCTCATTCAAAGTTTTTTTGATTCACCACCATTTCTGTCACGAACCAGCTAACCGTAGGATTATAATTTATGGTTTCTAGTGCAAAATGCTGCTGTGTGGCTAACGTAGTCAGTTTTGTTTCTGACTCAAAAAAGAGAACTCTTAGGATATCTTATAGAGTTACTTAACTATTATAAGTGTATTCTACAAACCCCTTTTTGAAGTGCTGGTATGCTTATTTGACGATATTTCGACAGAGCCTTTTGGATTTGTGCAGTCTGTTGTATCTTTTCACAGTATCAACTTCCAGTCTCTATATTTTGCCGTTCTTTAGCTATTTTTATATTTAGTCGCTTAATTCCCCTCACTTGCCTGATCTTTTTACAAAGTTAAATTGACACCTCTTTCTTCACCAAGGTACTTCGATGTGCCGCTTCACCAGGGGTCTGTGTTGAGTACCTATATGTTTAGTATGTTGATAGATATTATGGCTAAAGGAATAAAAGGTGAAGCCCTATGGGATATGATGTATGTGAATAATGTTGTGATTGTAGATCTTGTGAAAGAGAGACTGGAAGAAAACTTGAGAAATGGAGAAAAGCGCTTGAGAGTAGAGGGTTGACAGTGAGTAGGACAAAGACTAAGAATATGACAAGAGAAAACAAATGCACTTAAAATCAGTATGCAGGACTAAGTGCTGCCAGCTGTCCAAAACTTCAAATATTAAGGGTCTGTACTAGAAAAAAAGAAAGGGGTAAAGAGTGAAATAAATCATAGAATTAACTGTGGATTGGTGAACTAAAAACCAATGAGTGGAGTTTTGTGTCAGTGGTATGTTAGTACAAAAATGAAAGGTAGACTGTACAAGACAGTTGTAAGACCAGCGTTGATGTATAACTCAGAAACCTAGTCAAGTGCAAGTGAGACAGTTAAAAGTGGCGGAGATGTAGGAGATAGACTAAGAAATGAGGTACAGTTAACGTGGGATAGCTGAACAAGAAAAACCAGGAAACCAGGATTGTGCTGGTTTGGTCATGAAGAGGGGAGGAATGAGAATTATGTGAATAAAGAGTACATGAACGTTATATTGGAAGTAAGCGAAATAAAGGAAGACCGAAGTTAAGGTGGATGGATAAAATAAATGAGGATTTGAAAGAGAACTATCAAGAACAGAAGATGGATTAAGATTAAATAGAGACAGTTGGAGAGGAATCATATCGAAGGCTAACGTCGACCCCAAATAGTTTCGGTATAAGACTGGGAGAAAGAAGTAAAGTACTTTAATATGGCTAGAACATATTTCATTTTTGTTAATGTTTAATTTAAAATAGGTAGTACTTTTTCTATTATTATATAAAAAATTGCTTTGGTGGATGGTATTATTTACCTACTGTTAAGTTCGGAACAAGCATTTCGAAGAAAAATAAAAAATAAAAACAAGAAAAACGAAATAAGAGTGGGGACGTGGAACGTTAGGGGCACATACGAGGGAGGAGCATTAAAAAACCTAGTCGGGGTCATGAAAAAGTACAAAACTGATGTATTAGCGATTCAAGAAACAAAGCAAAAAGAGAAAATAATCATGGAAGTGGAAGATTATATATTTTTCAATAGCGGTATAGATAAGAGATTATTGGGGGCAGGATTTTTAGTTAGCAATGAGTATAAGAAAGAAGTTATAGATTTCGAAGCAATATCAGAAAGAATATGTAGGCTAAGAATAAGACGGAAAATTTAGAAAGCTAAATTTGATAAACATACATGCTCCATCTGAGGATAAAGACGCAGATATAAAGACAAAATTTTATGAAGAAGTAGACAGAATACTGAGTGATCAAGCAAAATTTGATATAAAGTGCATATTAGGTGACATGAACGCCAAAGTGGGTCAGGAGGAAGAATATAAAAATGTAACAGGGGGTAAAAGTAAACACAAAGAAACTAACGATAATGGGAAAAGATTAATAGAACTTGCGCTAGAGAATAATCTGAAGATAGTAAGCACAGCATTTAACCATAAGAACATTCATAAAGAGACCTGTGTAGCCCCAAATGGATCAGTAAGGAACCAGATAGATCATGTACTAATTGAGAAGAACCACGCAAGGTCCGTTATGGACGTAAGAAGCTATAGAGGAGCTGACGCGGACAATGACCATTTCTTGGTGATAGAAAGACTAAAACAAGTAAGACCAGATATAAATAAAAATAAGGATAAGAGAAGAAGGAAGAAATACGATGTAAAAAAACTGAACGATGTGAGAACAGCGACACAATTCAGACAAGAAATCAAGAAAGAGCTGAATAAACAACCGCAAAAGAAAGAGATAGATGAAGAATGGGTTCAGATAGAAAAAATAATGAAAGATGTCACGGAAAGAACACTAGGAGTAGACAAGAAAAAACCAGCAAATAAATGGTTTGATGAACAATGCGAACAGGTTTTAGAAAATAGAAGAAAAATGAGAATAAAAGTGCTGGAAAAAAACACGGTAGAAAATAAAACTAACTACGAACATGCAAGGAAGGTAGCAAAAAGAGTCTGCATAGAAAAAAAGAGGAAACAGCTAGAACAGGAACTTTATAATATAGAAGAATCTTATAAGAACAAGAAGATCAGGAACTTCTACCAAGGAATAAAAAGTTCACAAGGAAAAGAACAGAAAGGCCCCCGATATGTAAAAAGTGAAGATGGACTCCTGGTGGGGGATATAAATGAGAAATTAAACACTTTCGCACAGTATTTTAATAATATATTGAATGAAGAAGAAGAAGTAGTGAGAGAACAAGAATACAGTAGCAGTGAAGAAGAAGGGATAGATGAGGACATAGAATTAAACGTTCCAACTAAAGAAGAAATAAAAGATTGTATACTTGAGCTAAAAAATAATAAGAGTGCGGGAGAGAATGACATGACAGCTGAAATCCTAAAGCAGGGAGGAGAAGAGCTTCAAACAAGATTATGGAAATTGATAGTGAAAATTTGGGAAGAAGAAAAAATGCCGAAAAATTGGAATAATGCACTTATTATCCCTATACATAAAAAAGGACCCAAAGAAGAAGTTAATAACTAGAGAGGAATAGCACTTTTGGATGTTTTAGCAAAGTTAATAAAGAAACGACTAGACGAATTTCATAATATACAGGTAGGTGAATACCAAGCAGGATTCAGGGCAGGAAGATCAACAATCGACCAAATTTTCATAACGAAATTGATACAACAAAATACGTACGAACAAAATCTAAGTCTACACCTAGTATTTATTGATTTCCGCCAAGCATATGACTTGATCAACAGGAAAAAGCTAATGGAAGCTCTGAAAAAATTAAACATCCCGAAAAAACTAAGAAAACTAGTAGAAATGACATTGAAACAAACAGCAAATAAGGTAACAATAGAGGGAGGAGTTTCAGAAGAATTTGAAGGAAAAAAGGGTCTACGTCAAGGTGACCCAATGTCTACAGTTCTCTTCAACTTGGTCCTAGAAGTGATTTTGAGAGAAAGTGGAATAAGAACAAATGGGTTAATATATGGTAACAGGCACCAATGTCTCGCATATGCGGACGATATAGTGATAATGGCAAGAAACAAAAAGGAAATAAAGAATGTTTTCAAACTATTAGAAAGTAAAGCAAGTGAGTACGGGTTAACAATAAATGAGACGAAAACAAAGTATATGGTAATGAAAGACAATAACAAGGAAGAAACACCCACCCTGGCAATCAATTGTTCAAGAAACAGACAATACATTATAGAAAAGGTGGAGGAAATGGAGTATCTAGGGGTAACGGTAACATGCAAGGGAGAGGAAGAGAAGGAAATAGACAAAAGGTTGTCAAAAGGAAGCAAAGCGGCTGGAATGTTAAACAAGATACTAAGGTCAAAAACGATGTCACGAAGACTAAAGATAAGAGCTTACCAATCTATAATAAGACCAACAGTGACCTATGCTTGTGAGACGTGGACAATGAATAAAAAATTAATAACCAAACTAGAGATATGGGAAAGGAAGATATTAAGGAAAATATATGGAGGAATCAAAACAGAGGAGGGAGAATATAGAAGAAGAACAAATAAAAATTTGGAAGAACTATACAACCAACCTAATATTGTTCAGGTAGTAAAAGCACAAAGAGCCAGATGGCTGGGACACATAGCTAGGATGCAGGATAACAGATGGGTTAAAAGAATATTAATGGAAGGAGAAGGAGGGAAAAGGAGAAGAGGAAGACCCAGAAAGAAATGGCTAGCAGAAGTTAAAGAAGATTTAAGAAGTGTGGGAGTTCGGGACTGGCAAAAGGAAGCGAGAGATAGAGCAAAATGGAAAAGAAGAGTGAAAGATCTCGAAGCCAAAGGCCACTAGGCCTGTAGAGCTGATTTATAAATTGATGCGAAATATTTCACAGGGTGATTTTTTAGCGAAAATTAAGGGGGGTCTTTGATATAAATTTTTGTTCAAAATCGCTCTCCCTCCAAGTTACAGCCCCTTAAAGTTGGGAGAAAACAATGGTTTTTATTTAATATCTCCACTATGGAAGAATTTAGAAGAATGAAATTTGGCAGATAATTGATGCTAATAAAATCGCATCTTTTGACAATTTTTGTAACCCCGCATTGTTTATACAATGGGGTGAAAAAATCAACCCTAATGATATTTTGCCACAGAACTTTTTAATGTGTCCACATTTTCCTACTTAAAAAATTGATTTAAGAAGACGGACTTAAACTGCAACTTTTTTATGTTTTGACTATTTCTCGTTAAATTGTTAGTTTGATCACAAAAAAATAAAATAGTATACAATTCGATATTACTTATTCCTTTTTCACATAAATCCAGAAGCGTTATTGTTTGTTAAAAACAGAGTAAGTAGATGTCAATTAATGTCATAATTGGCAGATAATTATTGCTAATAAAATGACATTTTTTGACGGTTTTTGTAGCCCCGCAATGTTTATACGAGGGGGTGAAAAAATCATCCCTTATAATATTTTGCCTCAGATTTTCCTAGTTAAAAAATTGATTTAAGAAGGCGGACTTAAACTGCAACTTTTTTACGTTTTAACTATTTCCCAGTAAGTTGTTTCTTTGACCATAAAAAAATAAAATATTACTCATTCCTTGTGTACATACATCCAGAGGGGTTATCGTTTGTTAAAAAAAATAAAGTAGGCTAGTATTTTTTCACCCCCTCGTATAAACACTGCGGGGCTACAAAAACCGTCAAAAAATGTCAATTTATTAGCAATAATTATCTGCCAATTATGACATTATTTGACACCTGCTTACTCACAATAACGCTTCTGGATTTATGTGAAAAAGGAATAAGTAATATCGAATTGTAACCTATTTTATTTTTTTGTGATCAAACTAACAATTTTACGAGAAATAGTCAAGACATAAAAAAGTTGCAGTTTAAGTTCGTCTTCTTAAATCATTTTTTTAAGTATGAAAATGTAGACGAATTAAAAAGTTCTGAGGCAAAATATCATAAGGGTTGATTTTTTCACCCCCTTGTATAAACATTGCAGGGTTACAAAAATTGTCAAAAGATGCCATTTTATTAGCATCAATTATCTGCCAAATTTCATTCTTCTAAATTCTTCCATAGTGGAGATATTAAATAAAAACAATTGTTTTCCCCCAACTTTAAGGGGCTGTAACTTGGAGGGAGAGCGATTTTGAACAAAAATTTATATGAAAGACCCCCCTTAATTTTTGCTGAAAAATCACCCTGTGAAATATTTCGCATCAATTTAGAAACACCCTGTATATATATATACATATATATATAAGTTCGAAATAAGAAATTGTGAAATTGTTTATCTCTGTATAACTTTGTATCACTTACCTAATTGTTTGAAAATAGTTATCCCAGTTAATTTTTTAGAAACAAATCATATATTCCATAAAGGACGCCGCTGAATTATAAGATTCTGAAGATTAGTCCCTTATATCACACACATGTAATATTTGGAACGAGTTTTTCTGAAACGTTTAGAATGATCGTAGTCGTAATATTATTTTACCTAAAGTGAAACTAATCTTGAAACGTGGACAATAACACAACCTATAATTATAGGCAATTTCTAGTTTATGGCAAAGCGCCTGTCCCATGGCATTTCTTAAATATATAGAACCATCATTTTTTATTCTGACTATGACATTTTATATTCCCCATTACATTTAACCTGTCTGAAGATTTTTTTTCTTTTTTGACCACAGTTATTATGATAATGTCTTTTCAATATTTATGAGGTATTGTAGTGAACAAATAATAATGGATCATCTCGACAAATTATTATTATTTACGGTAAAGAGTTGTCACGATTGATTTTAATTTGTTTATGCTTCTTGTGAGCATTAAAATGTTATTGCTGTGACAATTTGTTTTTTTTAATTCGTCGCATAAACACATGATTGGTTTTACGGATTTTATCTTGTTTTCCTTGGACCAAATGTTTTTCTAATTGCTTTGTATATTCACAGAACTTTAGTATCGTTACTTTCAAATATGCATACACACGCCGATTCCAACATTAAATGAACATTAAAAGTTACATAATTTTATTGTTGTGATGCTAAAAATTTAAATACCGATTATTGTATCCAGATATTTAATAATTCGAAACACAATAATAAAAATATTTGTTTATTAAATAAGCTGTATGCTTGTTTCGTCTTTATTTATAATAATTTCTTGTAGATAATAAGGCAGCGGTTTTTTTATACGAGGTATGTTCAGAAAAAACTAAAAATTTTTAATATCTCATTAAATCAAAGTAATCCCCCTCAGATATAACACAGTTGTGCCAGCGCTTCTTCCAATCTTCGAAGCACTTCTAGAACTCGATTTTGGATATGGCTCTTTCTTCGACGTGGCTTTTATCTCCTCAATTGTGACAAAACGTCGTTCTTTCATCGCTTTCTTTAGTTTTGGGAATAGGAAAAAGTCGCAGCTCACCAAGTCCGGAGAATACGGTGGTTGGGGCATGATAATGGTGTTGTTTTTGGCCACAAACTCACAAACAGCAGCGTTATCATGGTGCAAAATCTATGACTGGTTTTTCCACAAATTCTTGCATTTAAGTCGTATTGCTTCGCGCAAACGTCTCATAACTTCCAGGTTATATTCCTTGTTGACCGTACGACCTTATGGCAAAAGCTCATGATGCACTACGCCATTGTAATCGAAGAAAACAGAGAGCAAAACCTTCACATTCGACCGAACTTGACGTACTTTTTTTAGTCTTGGCTCCTCTGGGAGGATTGGGCTTTGGTTTCGATGTCATAGCCATATACCCATGTTTAGTCACCAGTTATGATCCATTTAAGGAAATCTGGATCGTTGTTGGCGTTTCATGTCCAAAATATCCGATAGAATAGCATGACATGATCCAGTTAATATGCCAACATCTTCAGAAACTTCCTTAATGATTTTCCAAAACCATTTTCTTCACTGATTCGACGTTTTCATCAGTTATTGACGTGCTCGGGTGTCCAGAGCGGTCATCGTCATCAATGTCTTGTCGGCATTCTGTGAAGCGTTCATACCATTCATACACTTTCGGTTTACTCATAGTAGATTCACCAAATGTGTCAGTCAACATTTTGAATGCAAGTGCACACTTTATATCATTTTTAATGCATAATTTAATGCAGATTCTTTGATCCATTTTATTCGATATTAGAAATCGAAGAGTATACCAAAACACATCTGACCTTTCTGTCTGTCAAACTAACAATGCAAAATGGCTGATATTGTCAACATATATTAGGGACATGTGTAACAACATAAGGAAAAAACTTTTCGAGAATCGAATGTACGTATCCCATGAAATTCAAATTTCTCGTTTCCTCAATCCACATCATCTCGTTTTCGACCAAATGACATCGAGGCATGCTGAAACAATTTTTCAAAAAACCTTTTCAAGAAAACAATTGGTAAACAACTAATAAAAACTTGACTAAAAAACGTAAATTATCAAAATCATTTCTTATCATAAATTTTTTATAGAAACATTTATATATAAAATATCTAATATCTCTAGATTTTGAGCATGTGTGTAAATTAATACAAATATACCAACTTCTTATATAATAATTTTTTATTTCTATATTTCTATTTGCCTTATCAATCATTCTTTTGAAGTTAACATTTGATTTTATGTAAATCGTTTTAAATTGTTTGCGTAAAACATTCGATGGTTTGTTTAAAAGGGTGCGAATGCGTAGGGTATAAATGTGTCAAATTGTGGGGTAGTACGTTAATTACCCTTTAACATGAATTGGAAATGAGCTAAAGAGTTGTCCTGCAGCACTGGTATTGAGATTTACGCACCTGCGTTTCACACATATAACACAAGAGAGAAGAGATATCACCAATTCCGGAATATAGGGCATTCCTGTTTAAATCCCACGATTCGTACCATCCATTTACACATTTAAATGCATTTCATCATGAATCGATTGTTGAAAGATATTAACAACTCGAGTATAAACGTTCATTATTCCTCTAAATGATTTTTTAATTTTATTTTACAAACTAGTTACTATCTGGGACTTCTATAAAGATTTCACCACATAAACATTTATTGGTAATATATTGATATGGAACTCCTCCTAGGACACCTTTCAATCAATAAAATCTTCAAGGTGGTTTCTATTTAGGTAATGATACGTTACTTTTTCTCAGACTTCTTCTGATCTGTGTTCAATTACTTTTCTTAAAAAATATAAATTTCGGTTTGCTTTATTTTTAGTAATAGGAGTATAACTCGAGAGAGCATTTTACATACTTGTGGATCCTGCGAAATTGTTTGACCTGTGTGCAAACCACTATTTTCTACTCTTATTATGTAATGAGTTACAGCCAAATTCAAATATTTCCGGAAAATTCAGAATGGAAAATTTTAAAAAACGTTTTAGATTCCGTGTTTATAATATTTTGTGTAGAGAAATGATTCCATGTCACAAAATATATAAGCGTGCAGAAATTTCATCGTAGCACACCAGAAACTGTCTTTCACTCTTGAAATAAAATAGAGATAGCCCATAATTAAGAACGATCAACCACTTGTACAAAAAACTATAATTTTGAAATAGCTGTTATTAGCAGTAAGGTCTTTGACAGGTATCCTAATAATTTCTTAGAAATTCTACTGACTCGCAATTAATTGACAAAATATAATTCGGCAATTTTTTTAATTGCAGACGCATGGTAGATATTAGAAAAATATGCAACGTAACATCTTAAGAAATTGAGGTCTATCAAGCTGGCAGTGAAAAGTCGGCAGAAACCATCGAAATATGAGTGGGAATTTGTAGCTAAATAGTTGCTAATTAGTTGCTAAAATCACGATTTTGTAGCTTTATTCAGTTCCACAAAAAACAAATTACTGCTATCTTTACAACAAGCTAGCAGTAAAATGATAGGACTGGCTCAGAAAAAATGGACTAATGCGTGTGAATTTGTTGCTAATTTGTTGCTCAAAACCAGCACAGGAAAAAATTCGAAAAACCCTAGAATCAGCTAGAAATTGTTAATAATAACTACCAAACAGTGTCCCTGCTATCGTAATATACAGTTTGTATTGACACATTGATGTTATGGATTTTGTTGCTGGTCGCAGATGTCATCAGCAGAGCCCAGAGAGCCAGCAACAAAATAAAAATTAAAAATCGGCCCAATCGGGTGACCGGTAACTAACTCCTAGTGTCCATGCTGTCGTGACACGCAGTTTTTATTGACGAAACTCTGTTATGGATTTTGTTTCTGGACGCAGATGTCATCAGCAGAACCCAGAGAGCCAGCAACAAAATAGAAATTAAAAATCGGCACAACCGGGTAACCGATAACTAGCTCCTAGTGTCCATGCTATCATGACACGCAGCTATTATTGACAGAACTCTGTCATGGATTTTGTTGCTGGTTGTGAAAAGCACCAGGAGAGCCCAGAGAGCCAGCAACAAAATAAAAAAAATTAAAAATCGGCCCAACCGGGTAACTGGTAACTAACTCCTAGTGTCCATGCTATTGTGACAAGCAGTTATTATTGACAAAACTCTGTTATGGATTTTGTTGCTGGTCGCAGATGTCATCAGCAGAGCCCAGAGAGCAAGCAACAAAATAAAAATTAAAAATCGGCCAAACCGGGTGACCGGTAACTTAGGTACTCCTAGTGTGCATGCTATCGTGACACGCAGTTATTACTGACAGAACTCTGTCATGGATTTTGTTGCTGGTTGTGAAAAGCATCAGCAGAGCCCAGAGAGCCAGCAACAAAATAAAAATTAAAAATCGGCACTGGGAGTTAGTTGCCGATCACGCGGTTGGGCCAATTTTCAGTTCTTATTTTGTTGCTGGCTCTCTGAGCGCTGCTGATGACATCAGCGACCAGCAACAAAATCCATGACTGAATTTTGTCAATAATAATTGCGTGTCACAATAGCATGGACACTAGGAGTTAGTTACCAGTTACCCGGTTGGACCGATTTTTCATTTCTATTTTGTTGCTGGCTCTGTGGGCTCTGCTGGTGACATCTCCTACCAACAACAAAATCCATAACAGAGTTTTGTCAAAAAGAACTGCGTGTACTGATAGTATGGACACTAGGAGTCAGTTAATGGTCACCCGGGTGGGCCGATTTTTAATTTTTATTTTGTTGCTGGCTCTCTGGGCTCTGCTGATGCTTTTCACAACCAGCAACAAAATCCATAACAGAGTTTCGTCAATAAAAACTGCGTGTCACGACAGCATGGACACTAGGAGTTAGTTACCGGTCACCCGATTGGGCCAATTTTTAATTTTTATTTTGTTGCTGGCTCTCTGGGCTCTGCTGATGACATCTGCGACCAGCAACAAAATCCATAACAGAGTTTTGTCAATAAGAACTGCGTGTCACGACAGCATGGACACTAGGAGTTAGTTACCGGTTACCCGATTGGGCCGATTTTTAATTTTTATTTTGTTGCTGGCTCTCTGGGCTCTGCTGATGACATCTGCGACCAGCAACAAAATCCATAACATCAATGTGTCAATACAAACTGTATATTACGATAGCAGGGACACTGGTTGGTAGTTATTATTAACAATTTCTAGCTGAATCTAGGGTTTTTCGAATTTTTTCCTGTACTGGTTTTGAGCAACAAATTAGCAACAAATTCACACGCATTAGTCCATTTTTTCTGAGTCAGTCCTGCCATTTTACTGCTAGCTTGTTGTAAAGATAGCAGTAATTTGTTTTTTGTGGAACTGAATAGAGCTACAAAATCGTGATTTTAGCAACTAATTAGCAACTATTTAGCTACAAATTCCCACTCATGTTTCGATGGTTTCTGCCGACTTTTCACTGCCAGCTTGATAGACCTAAGAAATTGAGGGGTTGAATATACCTACTGTTGGACTTAATCGATACCCTTATAATTTTATTAGGCGCGGAAATAAAGCACTAAATACTCCTTAGATACCTGGTGCATATAAAACCTACTGTTTACGCCACCTTCTGGAATTTTCTGTAAACCCTAATTTTATGACTAAACTCCAAGAGACGTGGTTAAAGGTAGATACTCCAAAGATCTCAGTCGATATAATATTTATTCTTACGACCTTAAAACTCTCTGAGTAAAAGGTTGTAGATAATTTTATGAACCTTAATAAATGAGGCAAAACTTCCTTGTGATAAGAGACTAATCGTCAGAATTTCATAGTAAATCCTAGCGGAGTCCTTATGGAATATATATATATATGGAAATGTTGGAGGCAGAAATGCGCCAAATTGATGTGGCAAACGCTGTAGAAACAACTCAGAACGTTATCTCAACAAGTATCTGGACTTGTTGTCATGAAACTGGAAGCGTTCGGAAAAGGCATTTGGACCGATCAAGGAAGACAACACCTCATATGGATCGATATGCTTAGTTAGAAGCGCGAAGAAATCGCACAGTGACGGCACGGCAGTTAAATAATCATCTCTGTGGAGCTCATAATGTGACTGTTTCCAGACATACCATCTACAAAAGGTTGAGAGAAGGTAATTTAGTTAGCCGAAGACCTTGGAGATGCCAACCTTTCGAAGGAATCGCGCCGGTTGACTACGTTGGGCAAAAGAACATGTCATATGGGAGCAAAATCAATGACAAAATGTTCTTTTCACCAATGAATCTTGGTTTGGTTCTTATCCAGATTCTCAAAGGATATGTGTATGGAGAGAACCTGGCTCAAGAAATAGAATGAAGCATACCGACACAAGAGGTTCACAGTTTTTTATGATCAGAACGTTACGTTACAAATGTTCTTGATCCATCATGAATGCATGAGGAGGCCACATTCCTTATTAAAATATTATTTTTCTTTGTTCCATTGTCAATTTTTTTATAAAAATTTTCGTTTTTTTGCATCCATTTTAAACTGTTAAATTCTATTATAAAAATGTGTTATTTTGATATCATCTTTCATTTACCTCGTCCCACCTCTTCTAGATTTTCAGAATGTGTGTATTTCTGCCTCCAGGTTCAGTTTACTATTTAAACAATTTTTTACAGCTTCAGTATCTTTATTGTATTGAGAATAATCATATGCAAAAGCAATTAAAAATTCATATCCGCTCAAATTTTTTTATGTAGTATTAGATAATATAATTTCGTGCCTAATTAATTTTTTACCTTTCATAACTAACAGTTAAACTGATACTATTAAGATAATGTAGAAAACCCTCTGAATAATAAAATTAATAATCACAGGTAAACCAAAGCAAAGAACTACCTGGTGATTTAGCATAAGGTCTTTCTATGTGAAAGAAAAGAAAGTATTGTTACATTTTTCGATGCTGTTGGTGTAGAATAAAAGGAGTTAATATAAATTGCGTGATACATGCGATAGGAATTGTTACAGAGGCTGTATAAGAGATAATGTGAACGTGATGAAAATATTGTATTGTATGTATTAATAAAGGGTTGCACATTACCTTCGAACAATAGAAAAAATTCAAACCCTCATTTTTTACCCCAGGTTGCCAGGGTTGAATTTATAAAGCGATTGTTAAAATAGACATACCAAGGATCATTTTTTCCTGAATCAGTTAAATTCAATTCCTTAAAATCTTGTTCTAATTTACTTTTCTATATCTCTTTTTAGTGCCCCCGTTTTTTTTTGTAATTATCATTTTTTGAATTCTTCTACTCTCCATTCTCCACACATGTCTCAGCCACTTATCCTTTATTCCTTTGCTATTTCTGTAATACCTACTTGATTATGAGTATGAGCAAAATTAGGGGTAACAAATACATTTACGACCAATAAGATCTATTGTGTCTCCCTTTTCTTACTATAATTCTGATATTTCCTTAGACTTATAGCAGCTCTTCTATTCCTACCGTTCTAAGAAAGTTAAGAATATCATCCTCTACCTCACAGAATCTGCACTTTGCTTCACCTACCAATCCTAGTTTCTTCAAGTGTCCTCTTAATCGGCAGTGTTCGGTAAAATATTTCCGTTATAATACAGATGTTCTTCTTACTAAGGTCCATATTTGTTGGTTGTCAAAATTTGAAAATTTATGATAATCTTTATATTTGATTTAAATTTAGTCCGGATCTGTTTTCAAAGATCTACTCTAAATGACGAACAAGCTCTTGAGTTCTTTTCCAGGATGTTGTTCGCTATTACTTATGTTCCCTATTGATCTACGATGACTATGTGAATATTAAAAATGCGAGGGCTTCAAAAAATAAGATGTCTTACTTACGGCATTGTCCGCTTTTATCCGCAAATGGAACTCTGAATTCATATATCACTTACGCACATTAAATACGTAGATATACGAGCTTTTATAGATAGGATATTAGTCTCTCTAGTTCTGGACAGAAGTATATTTACTTAAAAATGAATTTGAAATATATTTCCTTATAGAAATGCATTCAATTTTTTATTGTATTGTAAAAAGCTGAGTTCTTAAACTATCTTATATAAACAGAATAGAATATATAGTGGATTGATGAAATTTTTCTTGACTTTACATTTTTTATCTATGCCAGAAGGTCTCAAACTAGAAGAATTCATGCTGACTTGTATTCTGCTTCATATATTTTAATTTTCCAAAAAAAACATATTTATCAGGATACAAGGAATAATCGGTTTACCGGAGTTGTAGTGTTGGTGGGTTTTGGGTGTCTGGTTTAAGGACCCTGCTGGTGTCCTTTTCAGGGATAGATGGTGGAGTTAGGTATGGAGTCGGTGTCAGTCGTCGATGCCATTATGTGCTCGCTTCCTGGTGTTCCTGGTGTTGTTTCTCAGTTTTCTGGATTCTAGAACGTGCCTAAACTGTTACGTTTACACCCTTTGTTTATATCGAATATATGCAAGATACCTACCCAATTTTTTTGGTAATGTATTATCGGTCTACATTGATGCAGCCCCGGATCTACGATTTTTTTAGGCGGGCAAAGATCGATAAATGCCGCCCCTGTCCATTTATGTTTATATTTAATTATAGGTTGGTTCAAAGTTATTTTTGATTTTTTTGCATTCACACCTCATGCCAACAAAAGATTTCCTTTCGCTCTTTAAAAACGTAGGGTTCCTGGCAGAATTCAACGGCGTTTAAATCACGCTCGTTTTTCAAGCCAAATCTGCTCCATGCTTTTGCAGGTCTTCAATTGACACATTCATTATATTAGAACCATTAGGAAATGCAAAATTACAATTCAGCGTGGTAGCATAGTCAAACCTTTTTTTAATTTCTAATATAATTCGATCAAACACAATCATTATTTCTTTAGAAAAAAGCTGAACTAGGTTGAGTGTTTGTAATTCATCTTCACAGTTCTCATCGAAATGTTTTTTGCGTTTGGAAATTCTTTTCTTTTTTTTTTGCAAAATGAGCTCAATACCAGATATTTTCGCAACTTGTTCAGCCTCATTTTTCCAATTTTCCATTGGATTTTGTCTCATTTTTTGCAAAGTTTTCAGCAGGCCATCCATTAGTGCGACAGAACGGGCAAGGATAATATCTTCTTTCTGAATTTCTATATTCACTCGATTTATTTCACGGAGAATAATCGCCCAAACAGTTAAATTAAGAATAAATTTAAAATTCCTTATATTAGTTAAAAGATGATCTGCCTCCTACTTAGCTTTTGCTGCATGAGAAGTTTGCTTAACTTCTTCCAAGGCCTCCCCTACTTCTGGTGAATTAATTAACAGGGCATTCACAGCAACATGTTTCGCCGACCATCTAGTCTGACTGCTTCCTTTGAAATATTTTTTCATAATGTCCCACCGAGTAGTGGAGCCAACAAAAAAGCAATATACCTACTTTTTGAATTAGTCCAAATAGGTTAATAGCTTCCTGGCATGATGAGACAGAATGAACACCTACAAGATTTAAGGAGTAAAGCCCAACATGGCACGAACTCTGCCAACTCATTCTTTTCTACAATCCTGGCTTGTACTCCTTTATAGTTGCTGGCCATATTGTACCCATTATCGTAAGATTAAGCACGACATTGCCCGATATCTAAATCACCAACTATCAATTTTTCTAAAATCTGTTGACAAATATCCTGTCCTGTCTTTCCTGCTACTTGTATGAAATCAATAAAACTTTCTTTTATTTCGCACATATCACCAGTTTTGTTTCGAATTACTTGGCTCATTTGTTCTGTATGGGACACATCTGGAGCGCAGTCGAGCATTATTGTGTAGTATTTGGCTTCTTTGATGTCATTTAAAATCTGATTTCTAACTGTTTTTGCCATCATGTTGATAATTTCATTCTGGATTGTTTTGAATAAATAAGATACTTGCTCATTTTTTAAGTGTTCTAATTGAAACTTAAGGGTGGCGTTAGGCGAGCAGGGAAATCAAGTTCAAATAGTTACCTTGACTCGGCTTAGGACATTGTGTGATGACATCCCTAGGATTTTCGTAGGACCCATGAAACGAAAGGACAGTTTGTTGATAGATCAATAACAATACGCAGGATCTGTCTCCATTTTTCTTTTTCTGTGTGAATTACTCTCTCAATGTCTTGAGGGCATGATTTCATTTGTTGTAACCGTGTTTTCCACTTGATTATATACTCATTGTGCATTTGAGTGGCCTCATTTTCGGTTAATCTCTCTGAAGCTTTTTTTTCAATTAGTAAACCCTGTATAACACAAGGCAGATATGGCAGCAGAAGACGGTTTCTGGTAAATCTTGCAGCACGCACAAAACAATGCATTTTTTGGTTTAGAATATATAAGCCAAGATTTTTTAACCCTTTCGCAATTAGCTAAGTTCCTGTACCACATAGAAGATGTTAAATGCCTGCCATTGCGTTCAGTAGATCTAAATTCAATGTTTTCGGGGTGATTCTGTGCTAATATTACAGTTTGACTGCTAAATAAAGACCGCTGCTGGTCAGTCAT
This sequence comes from Altica lythri, assembly GCA_964028335.1. Taxonomy (NCBI): domain Eukaryota; kingdom Metazoa; phylum Arthropoda; class Insecta; order Coleoptera; family Chrysomelidae; genus Altica; species Altica lythri. Next base: position 93,922,527 of record OZ034800.1, on the reverse strand, counting down.
TTTTTCTACTCCCGGTCAGTTGCCTGGGTCCGACAATTCAAATTCGGTTTTTGCAGTTCATCCGAATCCGAGCGCGGGGATTCAGATTACTCGTATGCATGTTTTGTTAATTCAAGTTTCTCAGGTTGTTCTTCCCACATCAATAGAGATGGTTTCCACTTTGAAATCAGTACTTACAGACTGTTTGGTGACTGTAGGACCTTCGTCCGTTTGGTCATCCTCTAACTGAGTATCAATTTCAAAAGTTGCAGCAGATACTGACGAGTCACCTCCTCTACGGAGCCAATTTTTGATCTTGTCTGCAATATGTTGTTTTCCCTGCAACTTCTTATATTTGGCCTTTTTTTAACTGTGCCGACTCGTCCCGCGAATAATAGTTTTTGAAATAATAATTTGTGCTTTCGTCTGCAAAGAATTTGCCGCCCCGGCTTGCCCCCCCCCCCTAGATTCGGGGCTGCATTGATGGGTCAAGCCAAGTCAATATATCTGTTTTTCTAAAAAAATCCCAATTTTATTTTACGCCAACGGAATTACTGGACCATTTTGGGAATCACTGTTATATACGAATAAATGAATGGTAAAAAGATGAATATTGACAATGAAATCATAAAATTGCTGGTTGAAATAAATACAAAACTATCTAAAATAAACATATTGTATAAATCTATAAAAACATACGAAGAAACATTAATCAGTTAATATTTTTTTATGTATTTGCAATAAAATTCTAATACGTGGAAAGCAAACAGTTTCCGTTATTAAGGAAGACAATGGTTTGTGAATGGAATGGTCGAAGACGTTCTAACATGCCGGTTTAATACGGCGTGGCAAAGAAGAATGTCAATTAAAATTAAAATAAAAAAGAAAAGTGCAGTGCAGAGTAGAGATTAGCCCGAGATATATGGATGAACTTTTTAATTAACGGATCGTAACAGTGATTAATAGAAAATTGTGTTCAAGAAGCATACAGTCGTCCGCAATACGGCGGAACACCACTTCCCATTACGACATGTCACTGCATTGTATGTAAATTTGGGCAGCCACTGTGACAATCTTCATCTTCTACTAGAATTCTCACCAAGTCGACGTCTTACAACATCTTTTTTTCACTCTGATGTCTCAAATTGCTATTTGTCAAAACAAAGTGAAATTTTTTACTCAAGCTGAACTAACGATTCCTTAATAAATCAGGTTAATATTTTGTTACATCTATGTTGTATTTGGTAGAGCTTTTAGTTAGTTAAAAGATATGAAACCTATAAAAAATTACCATTCAGTCGTAATTGACAGAAAAAAGTTTTTATGGGTTAATGACACATTATAAGTACTGAGTTTTAAACAAATAATTAAGATATAAGTGTCCAAGAATGTATACTAATGAAATTTTATTACTCTCTAAGAGTCGAGACCGAATAGTATCTGAGAAATAAATAAAATGTATCTTTTTTAATGCTTCTATAAACACTAAAATGTCCCCGAAGTGTGTTTATGTAAAGATGACAGATTTACAATTCTGCCACAAGTTCATCTTAACAGATAAATTGACCTCTATCCAATAAAACACTTCTTAAACTACAGACTACCGGTAAAGAAATGTTGAAGGTTTTATATACTTTATGGCCATTATCCCAGCAGGATAAACCATTTTGCGGAAGATTATTTTGTATATGAATTTCCTTGTTAGTCTATCTTTAGATTAGTATTACATGCAGCAATTGTCAATTTTATATTAAAATCATATTACACAAATACAAATCTGTCTCTGTAATTAAAAAAACCGATTCATAATTTTTTAGAATAAATCTGATAATAATTTCAAAACCTCAGAAGACTGACATCAAAATTTTCCATTTATAATTATCAATATTTTAGACTGCATCCTTTATGTTTGCTTCTGTGTTCCCAAATAATCTATCTCTGTCGAGAAATGTTTTTCTGAATATATTTCAAGTAGGATAAGAAATACTTCCGTAGTGTTTGTGTTTTAACTTTGGTTGTCGTGGTTTACAAATTTAATTTATTATTGTGAGCTTTTAATGAGAAGTAGTTAGATTTTATGAAATTATAGGCTAGCGGAGTGTCCCAAATAAGTTACTCATGTATTTTGCAAAGAAATCGGAAATAAATAAGCAAGTCTAGGAAGTTAAGACACATGAGCTGCGATACTTTCACCCAAATAAAATGTTATATTAGCACCAAATAATCTTCACTCGAATTGCGAGCCTTCTCTAGCGCCCAAGTGCAACTATCTAAGGTCAAAGATGCAATTCCGTCACATGTCACATCCAATGCTAATTACGTCATCTTAATTCCAACTTTGTATTTCCAATACAGTTGTGATCGTAGAGAAATGCCCTTTGTAGTGCAAGGATTTGACGTCGTGTGTCCCAAAGAGACTGACTGAGGTAAGTTCTTCTAAAACTTTTTTACGATGGTAATGGTCCACTATTTTCTCATTTGTAAGTCTTGTCTTTACGTCCATTTGTGTGGTTCCCTTTGTCCTTGCCAAATGAAAGGGTTCCACGACGAAGGAGACACGCCACAGCGTCAATCTCCCAACCCCACATTGCACCACGTGATTTACACCTACACGCAACACTCACACTCACACCAAAGGGAAAAGAATGTTCAAGCATCATGGATGGCAAAAAGATGCAATTACAACAGAAGAAGCTATCCAACCTGCTACAAATGGAGAAGTTTGTTAGAGCAGACTCTATCGTTTAGGAAAGTATGGTAAATAAGTAACAATATACATTACTATTTTTCCCATAATCTTCTTGTTCTTGTACGATCTTCAATGATCGTCGACGCCATGAATCAGTAAGGGTCGGTCAATGAACATGACTCAGTTTGAGTTTCTTATTAATATCTTTTGATAAACTTACCTGTTAAGGTTTGGGAGGCCATTTGAGTGCGCCCGGTAACGCATCCTAAATACAACTCTTCTTGCATAATGAAAATACTCTTATCTAACTACACAGCTCTTTTTTTAACAAAGAATGCAAAATCTGGCAAACGAATACTTAAACCGCAGGATTCCAAATATTAATTAAAATTACGGCATATAGGAAAACTGAAAATATTTTTTTTTTTTTTTATTTTAAGGGCAAATTTACAATTTACTCTAATTACAACACAGAGTATTTAGCAAATAGTAGGAAAGGCTTGAATCCTGGCATGCTTTGGGCACCATCCATCGATGGTTCTCCAATACACCTAATCAGTTAGGACCTCTGGCCATGTCCTTTTCAGTCTTCTTCCCACAATTGGCGGCTGGTAGAGTTGTTGAATAGTTTGACTTTCATGGGCGAAATTTCTTTCTTGAGCTTTGTTTGCCTGTAGTTTAATAACATCTTCGATGAATGGTATCCCAAGGTCATTATGGATAGTTATATTGGAAACGTACCATGGTGCATTCGCTATCATGCGCAGCGTCTTTGATTGAAAAGTTTGCAGTATTTTAGTGCTACTCGGTTTGCTGCAGCCCCATAACTCTATACCGTAACTCCATATCGGCTTTAGTATAATTTTGTATAATAATACTTTGTTTTCTAATGATAACTGGGATCTTTTACCTATCAGCCAATACATTTGTCTGACCTTTAAATTTAGTTGAGGTTTCTTGGTTTTGATATGGTTCTTCCATGTCAGCTTTCGGTCCAAATGGAGTCTCAGGTACTTGACATCTGATTTTAAGGGGATAGGAATGTTGTTAATATGAACCTGTGGACAGTCGATCCTTCTTGTTGTGAATGTAATTTGTGAAGACTTTTCACCGTTTACTTTAATCTTCCATTTTGTTAACAATGTTTGAAGTGAATTTAAATAGTTTTGCAGTTTGTTAGAAGCTCTATCTGGATTATCGTCTGATGTAAGGATTCCTGTATCGTCGGCAAATGTGGCCATAGTAATGTTATCGTCAGCAGGTATATCAGCAGTGTAAAGGAGATAAAGGAAGGGACCGAGGACACTACCTTGAGGTACTCCGGATTCTATAGGATGGTATTTGGAAAGTGAGGTATTTACTTTGATTTGGAAAAATCGCTCACTCAGATATGATTTTAATATCAGGTATATTTCATTAGGCATATTCTATTTCACCTTATACAACAGGCCTCTATGCCACACCTTATCAAATGCCTTTTCCACATCAAGGAATACTGCCGCACACACTTTTTTTTCTTCTAAAGTTTCTTTTATATAATTTACAATCCTATGGCACTGCTGTATTGTTGAGTAGTTCTGTTGAAAACCAAATTGGTGATCAGGTATTATGTTATTTATGTTTAATCTTTCGAGGATTCGGACTAAGAGGAGTCTTTCGAAAATTTTTGACATTATTGGTAGTAGGCTTATAGGACGATAGGAGGAGGGTTCTGTAGGCGGTTTGCCCGGTTTCGCAATCATAATGATTTGTGCGTATTTCCATTGAATAGGAAAGTGACACAGTCTTATCATGCTGTTATATACGATAGTTAGCAGGACTATCGCTTTTCTAGGCAAATGCTTTAGTACATCACCATTAATTAAGTCATAACCTGGAGCCTTATGAAGGCTGAAAATAATTAAAATGAAATATCATTTTTACTACAGTTACTAGATACATATCAAAATTAAAAAGCAAATAATAATCCAATAGATAACTTAATTATTTCCTTTTAAAAATAAATTTATAGATTTGGTTTGGTATGAAAAATAAATGATAAAAGTTCTTATGGTGTGAATTATTTTAAAATTCCCATTAAAAACTATTCTAAAATCTTGATAAAATACGACAAACATGCCGCGACACTAAATGACGGTTTAAGATATTTGACCTAAAAGAATTTAATTTTAATTTTATACGGCTGGTGACAGGTAGACACGAGAACACGAAAAAGACAACGGCTAGTCTGTGGACAGTCATTTGTCACAAGTCGAGCCCCCTAGGGGGCTTGCCCACCCCCTGGAGCCGATAGATCCAAGGTGCCGCCTGACAAAGGACCTTCACTGCAAAATGCCTTTTTATTTTTTAATTTGTGACGCCCAAAATTATTAATTTAATTCTCTCTGTGCCGATCTCACTCTGCCCGCTTTCTGATGATCTTTCTGATGAGAATCAAGAGGGTGGATAATCTGAAACCATTAAGGCAACAGTGACAAACGGTCTCACCACTTGATTTTTCTTTAATTTAAAAAATGAATAAACTTAAATACAAATAAACAATTGTGGTTCAATCATGGATTATAGGTCCTGTGCTAAATTTTAAAATATTTAAATTCAAAGAAATCTACAAGCTATTGATAAATGTACAGGTTAACTATATTTATTTCGCATGAATGAAAATTTTCCGATATATCCTGACATGATGAAACTGAATCACTGTTTGTAATTATCACTCTAAAGTGTGAAGTAGTGAACAAAAAGTGAAACTTGTCATTATTGAACCCACATATTAACAGTGTTATTTTTTTATGTCCGGCATTGATCCGAAAAATGACGTGCGTTCACCTCAGATTACATACCGTAAGCGTAAGCTGTAAATTACGCGGCTGCTTGTAAACAGTAAGGAAAGGAAAGTAAGGATAAGAATAAGTTGGCTCGACACGAATTAAAAAACAACCACCACTATCTGTAATTGACACCTTGTTGTTGGTGTAAAAATTGCCAACTCGTTACATATGCCCCCTAAGTCTCAGTTGAATCTTGAATAATTGGAAGTGCCTCTAACTAGAATGGTTCATTCAGTGGCGTCGTATTATAAAAAAAAAATATTGTACACCTGTATTAACATAACAAAGAAGATAAAGATTGTGTCACATTTAGGTCTAGATAACTTTAAAATTTTGTACTAAACCAGTTTCGCAACAACTAAAGGAATTAAGGTAATAAAGTTTCACTTCAAAGTGGTCACTTTAAGCATCAATACACTTTTAAAGTCCACTTTTACACTTATCGAAGGTATAATAATGGAAATAAAAATACTTTTTGATTTCTGTTTCTAAATTTAAACAACGATTTCATTCAAAACAGAGGTTACCTAAATGTCTAAAGCTCTGAACTCAGATACAATCAATTCAAAGATGGTCTGGGAATGCCTAGGCAAATTAAATGAACTAGGACAGAATAACACTGTTACCCTCCTATGGGTTCCAGGACACGTAGGAATAGAAGGAAATGAAACAGCAGACAAGCTGGCAAAAAAAGAAGCTGAAACCCCATACCTGGGACCAGAACCATCCTGTGGGATCAGCAGTAGTACAATCTTAGAAAAACTAAAGAAAAAAATGGATAGCGAAAAATCCAAGTACTGGAATGATCTAGAAGGACTAAGACAATCGAAGACGCTCCTGGGAAACTATAACCAGAAGAGATCTCACAGCTGTCTTAACCTGAGTAAGAAAAACCTCCGAATTATAACAGGAATACTAACCGGTCACTGTCGATTAAGAGGACATATGAAGAAACTAGGATTAGTAGATGAAGCAAACTGCAGATTCTGTGAGGTAGAGGATGAAACCTCAATACACATACTGTCAGAATGCATGGCATTAAGTAATTCTAGGGTCAAATACCTTGCGTCATACGAAATAGAAAGGGAAGAACTACCTAATTTAAAACCCAATGATATCCTAAACTTTCTAAGGAAGATAGGACTAGAAGAGCTGCTATAAGTCTGAGGAATCATCAAAAATATAGCAAGAAAAGGGGGACACAATAGATCTCATAGGTCGCAGGTCCTAACACCATACATACATACATACCTAAATGTCTAGGGCTAACCCTAGATAACAGGTTACTCTGGAACAAACACGAAAACGAAATAATGCACAAAGCTACAAAACATTGTTAAAAAAAACTGGGGCTGTAATCCAAAGACATTGCAATCATCACCTATGGGGCAGTAGCTTGGGGCACGAGAGGTAATCTGATCAATACGAAGACAAAACTCTCGAAGATTCAGAGACTAGCCTATACATATCCCACTGCTACAAGTAACCTATCGTAGACAGAAGATTTTAATCAGGTCAGATAGTCAAGCAGCCATCAAAGCTGTGAACTTACATACAATCAGTTCAAAGATGGTCTGTGAATGCCTAGGCAAATTAAATGAACTGGGACAGAATAACACTTTACCCTCCTATGGGTTCCATGACACATAGGAATAGAAGGGAACGAAACAGCTGACAATCTGGCAAAAGAAGGAGCTGAAATCTCATACCTAAGACCAAAACCATCAGCAGTAGTACAATCTTCGAAAAGCTAAAGAAAAAAATAGATAGCGAAAAATCCAAGTACTGGAATGATCTAGAAGGACTAAGACAATCGAAGACGCTCCTGGGAAACTACAACCAGAAGAGATCTCTTAGTTGCCTTAACCTTAGTAAGAAGAACCTCCGTATTATAACAGGAATAAAAAACGGATACTGCCGATTAAGAGGGCACATGAAGAAACTGGGATTGGTAGATGATTGCAGATTCTGTGAGGTAGAGGGTAAAACATCAATACAGATACTCTCAGAATGTATTGCATTACGTAATTCTAGGACCATGCGAAATAGAAAAGGAAGATCTAGGACTAGAAAAGCTGCTATAAGTCTGAGGAAATCATCAGAAATATAGCAAGAAAAGGGGGACACAATAGATCTCATAGGTCGCAGGTGTTACCCCTAACTTGCTCATACATACATACATACCTGAATATCTAATATTACACTGGCTTCGGTTTCCAAAATTTCCGATGTCCGATGTCATTTTTTAATTTGTAAACTATGATAGTAAATGCATACAGAAATAGTTCATACTTATTGATATACAATATCTATAATCATTCAATTTTGAGTCAACAGCCGCAGTTTTGTTGTAGGTATAAAATATCGAACTTCAACGTAATGACTAGAGCTTGAAAAAGTGTTGAAGCACGAATACGTGACACAATGCAAGTTATTAGTGAAACGCCACTGTTTCAGAGGCAGAGAAAAGCAGAATATTGCCTGGGAAGGAATCTCAATTAGAATTTAGAGAGATGGGATCTAAGTAAAAGAGTGATGCATCTAGAAAGGACGCAGCACAGCACTTGGGGGCGGTATAGGTCCCGAGGTCGAGGCCGGGTGGTGGCAAGTGACAGGCACGCAGGTCTCTCGGTCCGCCCTCTCTGACGGCACGGAATTAGTTTGCGGCATCGGCATGTTAAAGCTTTTGCTTTTGCTTTACCTGGGCCCGGACCAGAGATGCTGCTCATATTATGTATCGTTGATACACCTTCAAACCTTCTAAAACTTCTGAAAATTATGATCGGCCGCTTCACGCCGGCCTCTCAATATTCACTATTCATTCACAGTATCTTTCCCCTCAATCAATTTCAAGAAAAATGGTTCATACTAAATTTCAGACTGATTTAAAGCAATCAAGGTCATAGATCTCCCAATTGATTAGTAATAATTAATACCCAACCGCCTCAGTTAATTTTTATTACTATTTACAAATATTTGTATAAACTAGAATATTGCTGGGATTCCCCTATTAGCACTTTCTTTCAATGTAAACATTTTTGAATTTTGAAGATTTTATCATTCAGCATGTTTTATTTTTAAACATATTAACAGAATATACGTAGATATAGAATAAAATGTAATGAGACACCCTTGAAAATCTTCGTTCTGGTTAGTCCTCACTGAGACAACCATTACGTGATATTTAACGAGATTGTCTCATTGTTGCGGCTTACATTTAAACATAAAGGTAAGATAAAACTGGCACATAAATAACTGTACACTCGGTGGTATATACAAATTGTGCAACTTAGTTATTATGTCACTTAAAATACAATACACTATAAATTAGAACTCTATTTACATCTCAAAGAGTTTCAGACTAATTTTGACATATGTATCTGAGATAGTTATTTCGCAAGGAAATTATGATTTTTAATTAAAAAAAAACTTTATGCCTGGCGCCCTAACTGAAAATAAAAATATAAGATAATATAAAATATAATTTCATCTCATTAACGTCATATACCTATGTACTTAAGAAGGAATTGAGTAAATGGCCTATAGGTCATTAGTTTAATTAATATATAATTAAAAATTAAGGCATCTGTGGTCGAATGGTTAAAGGCGCTACCAGCTATAGGTCGAGATCTTATTTTTTCTATTTTTTGCTTTAAAGTCATTTCTTGTTTGTCTACCAACAGATTTGCTTAGACACAATGAGGTTTAACATGTTTCCTGATTCGATTCTGTAAAGCATCTAAACTATGATTAAAGTTAATAAATCTTTAATAGAAAGTTGGCGTTTGCCACCATCTGTTACTTTCCACTCTAGAGCAGAAAATCGTTAACTTTCAAATTGCTCATTTTTTCCGATCACTATTGAATTTTGGCTTCTCCACATCTAAATCCCTAATAGAAAGTTGGTGTTTGCCATCATCTGTTACTTTCCGCTCTAGAACAGAAAATTGTTAACTTTCCGATTGCTTATTTTAATATAAAACAAGAAATTAAAAGATATCCATATTGAATCTGTCAATAAACAGTTTGACTGCCAATATAGGCTAAATACAGGATTGTTTCAACAGACCTCCTGATTGTCAGAAGAACGTCAGACGTATACTCAGTATAAAATTAGACCGTTCCAACAAAACTGTCAAAGTACGGGTCCAACAAAGTTTCTGATTCGTACATGAACGTGTTTATACATGAGAATTGTTCCAACAGACCAAAAAACCGTTCTAGAACCGTTACGAAACAACTCTATACATCAAAGGTATGGAGATTTCGTCTGCTGCGCAGTTCGCAGACGGTTCTAGTATGGTTCTTTGGTCTGTTGGAACAAACCTATGGTCAAATCTATCCTCTTTGCCACTTTTGATAAATTTTTATCTCAAGTGGCAATGAAGCAGTTTCTGCGCACTTAATACACAAATTGTGATGTCCCATTATCATATTTTTGATATTTACAAGATTCTCTGAATTTACTCTTTCCGACTCTATTTTTATAATTTCATTTCCATTGATTCTTGAACATTTGCTTAAAATGGAAAGTTTATTTTATCTATTAAAAGCCCTAGTAAAAAAATTTTACTGGAACATATATACGTAGGTATATAAAGTTGAGTCACCCAGTAGAAGGATAAGAATATATGGATAAAATCTCAATTCATTCGATTATTAAGAGGGGTATTCGCATGTTGTTTCGACTAGTCAGTAATTAACACAGAGACAGTAGAGAAAATAGTTGAATAATGGCCTGGTCTCGTTATATTATATTGGAGTTCGAGTCTCCGACCCTTGGTCGATCGCGAACACATCGGATATGCAACTGATATCAGGGGCGTAACTCATCATACAAGTTAGGTGTAGGTTTATACGAATTTAAGCTATTAAAAATAATTTTTGACAACTTAAAAGCTTTGTATTATAATACTGGGTCTTATACGGTTAACCAACTTTTTTTTAGAATTTATTTTTGTGCATATTTTGGTGTTGATATTGGTAATACCTTCTTCTTCTTCTTCTGTTATAAAAGCAATTCTGCTTGTTAAAGTTGCTTATTATAATCATATATTCATTATTTGGAATCTCATTTATTGTTCTTTGGAGGTGTTCATAAAAGTCTTCTCTTGTATTATATTTAAGGACTTAGCATCTACCTTAATCTTTATTCGAACTATTCTTTCTGAGACATATATACATTCTTGGATTTGTTTGATAAGTCTCTGGTGCACTAATAGGACGACTTCGGCTCTGGTTTCTTTCGCAACACCACTGTAGACCATTAGGTATCTGTCCAACCGCGTCTGGATTTTTCCTTTCCCTTCTTCTTCGTTTCTTGAAGAGCGTAGGTATATATCAATGCTCTCTGGATATTTCCTGCTCTCTAGTGGTTACTGATTTCACGTTCCACGTACCTATTCGAAAAACATATTCTTTTTTCCTAGTCCTCGTGGTTAGATCAGTCTTGTTCCGAGACATAACCCTGTTTCTATGAGCGAGGTATTATAGTCCATCAGTAAGGTGCTAACCTGGCTGAAGACTCCCTCCTCCTTTATCCGGGCTTGGGACCGGCAACAGTACTGTTGAGCTACTCAGTCCACACAACAGCACTGCAGGCGGAGTTATATATCTGTTCAAAAGTAAGAAGGTTGTGTTTTGTTGACGTTATGTTGTGTATAGAAAGTGTCTTCCATAGTAATGTGTGAGTATATGTCTTGTTCATTCCATTGTCCGAAATCTGGTACTTTTAACTCGACCCAAGAGCTTTTATGAGCTAAAACTCGGAAGTAACACATGGAAGTACAAACTTAGCATTTTAAATATCTACATCTCTACATCCATAGATCTGGAAAATTAGGTGGAAAAAATATGGTAACGAGGAATAAGCGAATGAAAAATAGATATATGCAAACTTAAAAACTTATCTTTATTATGCATGTCCAGTTTGTGAGTGTATTAAATATAATAAACTTCAATTCGTTTTAATAGCGAAATTAAATTTTGGCAACTAAAGTAATTTCGTCTATTTTTAACAGTTTTATCATGGGCATTAAAATTCGGAAATAAAAAATTAGAAAAGAGGTTGACCCAGCAGGCAACTTCTTGTTAATTTTAGACAATAAAAATGTTCCTCGAGCTCAAGAAGGTATTTGAGGAATTTTTTTGTGTTGGTTTAATCTTAATTGAAAAGCTATTAACGCGTTGAGCGATTTTGATGTTCGAGGCGGCAATTGACACAGTTTTTTGAGTGTTAAAAATGTTATCCCTAGTGCAAAATTGATTAGTCAAAATTATTGTGAAAAAACACTTTTTCCAAATGTTTCGACAACAATATACCACGAACGAATCAACCGAGTTTGATTTCAAAAACGACATTCGACGTCATTTTTTAGTGTTAAGAGCTGAATAGGTTATGGAGTTGATTTTTGCAATCACTAAAGTCATTCTCCTTTTTTTATTTATTTATTTTATTTCTCGAAATCTTCAAATTCTCAGAAGGTCTAAGTTTAGTGGAATTCTTTCGAACGCTATAAGTCTTGTTTTGATCAGTCAAACCGTTCAAAAGTTATAAGAGGTTCACATACAGAATTCGCTTGCAATTGACATTTCTCGAGTGACATCTGGGTCTAGCCTTGTTTTTAAGAATGTGGCCACAAGGTGGACATTGCAGGTCAGAAATTCTGCTAGTGGACTGACTGAGTTGTTCTGGTTGATCTGGTGTGTTATTGAAAGACTGGCTGTGTTGTGTTCAGTGTTGTGACTGAGACTGCAAACTTGGAGATGCTGCTGTGGTCGTGTTCGTCAGGTAGGCTTTGATTGGAAGGTACCTGGTGCTAGTTCTGATATTTGGGTGTTTATGGGTGGCTGAATAGATCTGACTTTGATTTATTGGGTGCTGCGCCTACCCCATCTTTCTGTGTAATAATGGTACGTGTCCACTTGAGACAAAATAGTCTCGAGATCAGTCTCGAGACTGCACTCACAAATGTATACGGGTCTGAGAGAAGTCTCAGAGACAAGTTGTGACAAGTCTCCGAGACTGAGCTTGTCACAAGTGGACATCCAAATTCCTGTACTTGAGATCTAATCTCCAGTCTTCTGTATGTGCCGGAAGAGCTAAGACTAGTTTTGTGATCTTGTGGTGATTGTTTTTAAAAAAATTAAAAACGTTACTAAAAATTATTAAAAATTATCTACGTTATTACTACTATACGTTATTACGTTATTACTACTTAAAATTACTAAAGTTATTAAAAATTACAAGTTATTTTAAAAAACGAAGGGTGACCATTAACCTGTCATGCACCGAAATCACATCACGTAATTTTGTATCTTTCTTAACTATCTGGTGTTTTACTAAATCTAAAAGCAATTCAAACTGCACAGCAGACATTCGAATAAAATTTTTGAACTGCTGTGCATCCTCCAAACGCAACTCATTTACTAGATAGAGCTCAACCAGCTCCCAAGTACATTCGACGATCCACCCAATTTCTCACCCAACACTTCTTTTTTTTCATTTTTGTTTTTAGTTTTTGTACAATCTTATAGGCGATTATAAAAGCTAGTGCCTGACGTGAATCCATTTTGAAGAATTCGACACTTGGACACTGCACAGTGTAGACTGTGTGTGTTGACTCTCAAGTCGACACGGAATTGTCTTGGTCTCGAGACTAAATGTCACCAGCGAGTCTCAAGTCAACACGGAATTGTTTTGGTCTCGAGACTAAAAGTCACCAGCGAGTCTCCCATGCCTGTCTCGAGACCCAATTGATCTCAAATGGACATCATCCTGAGACATATCTCGAGATTTTGTCTCAAGTGGACACTTAGCATGGTGTGAGAGGATTTCTTTGCGCTTAATTTCACCCAGGGGACACATCCATGGTCTTCTATCTCATGTCTTTCTTGCCTCTTTTCTTTGGTTGTTTCACTCTTTCTTGGTGTTCAGCGACTTTCTTTCTATGTTGTGTATCCACTTATTTCTATTTAAATCTTCAAGTCTCCAATACTAGTATTGGTCGTTTTTAATTTTTTTTAAGAACATCAAACTATCTTTGCGCTTGTTTTCCATCTTTTAGGTCAGCAAAAGCAATTTTATGCGGGATTCGGTTTTTCTCCAGCTTACTAAGGTGTCCCAGCCACATATAGAATATAATCGCTGGAATAGTCAGGATGGCATCCTAAGACCTCAAAACATAAAAATCGGTTGCAAACTTGATTTTCGAAAATCGAGGTAAAACTAATAACTCTAATTTTCAATTTTTAACGTGGGAAGTTAAAACATACATAATTTAAAAAGAAGTTACATATGAATCAAAACGTTATGAAATAGTGACCACTAACTTTAGTTAGTGAATAGTAAGGTTTTAAAAGAGGGTACGACACTGGTAGAAGATATTTGTTAGCGCCATAGACTTTATTTAGACACGGTATTCATATAAATAACTAACAGGCCGTACCAGATAATCAGTCGAAGAAAATGATCTCTCGGTCCGGGTAAATGGGATTTGTACGGGTTCTTTTGTTGTGTCAACCAAAATATTTTAAAATTAAAACGGCACACACAACACAATACAGGTACCCCAAAACGAAAAAGACTACAACCATAATGATGATGAAACTGAGAGACGATGACGATACACCATACAAATGGTAATCAACTGTGACAAATGCTAAATAAAATATGGTTAAAAATTGTATTGTATTCGCTTATTTTAATAAGTTATCCCTCAAACAATGCTAAAAAATATCAGTTTCTTACAAAGTTATGTTGAAAAACTACTTTATGATTCAATTTGCTGTTATTTATCTCTCATAATTATGCTTCCAAATGGTCAAAGAAAGAATATTACTAATTGAAAAGATTTTTTAATGAAAAGCACTCACTTCTATCATTGCTTACAATTAGAATTCCTGAAATATCTCAATATTGTACTTTCATCAATAAAGAAAAATATTTTTAATCATAAGGTGCAAAATTATTATACAGTTCAATGGGAAGAACTACCTAATTTAAAACCCAACGATATCCTTAACTTTCTAAGGAAGATAGGACTAGAAGAGCTGCTATAAGTCTGAGGAATCATCAGAAATATAGCAAGAAAAGGGGGACACAATAGATCTTATAGGTCGCAGGTGTATCTGTCACCCCTAACACCATACATACATACATACATACATACATACATACATACATACATACAGTTCAATATTTAAAGATTATTATAATTTTCACTCTTGAGCATCCTGTTATCTTTGATTGGATTTTTCGACATTACTTCTTACAAAAGTTTTATTATAGTAATGTAACAAAATATTATGAAAAAAATTTCACCTTGAACTCAAATTATTCTACAAGTTACAATAAAATTCTTAAAAAAAAAAAATATGAAAATATAACTTCTATTGAAAAGTATCAAAGAAATTTCCATATAGATAGGGGGAAGTTTAAAGAAAAGACATAAATTGAATATAGCTCGAAAATAATTTGTCGTAGTATAATAGAGAGTTGAGGGCTCTTAAGAGTCCTGACCTAGTCTTTGAGAGTTCCATTACGAAAAATAATTATGTCTGTCACTATATACAAAGAGCCTCCCGACCTCGCTGTTAAAATTAATTGACTTCTACAAAAAATAGATTTCGGGAAGCCCCGCTAGCACAGAGCGACCCACTATTAATAAATTGTCAAGTCACGAAAAATAGTTATTATGTTTGTCGCGAGCGATTGAGACCATTAGACGCTTCTTTGCATATTTATATGTCAATCTATCAGAAGGGTCAATAGCAAACCGAGACGCCCTTACCGTCTACCACAGAAGGGCTGAAAATCGATCCTGAACTAAGAGTCCATTAAAACATTTTCTACAATTCACTAACCTGGAAGCTTTTAGCTTTTCTATTTTTAGTAGGGTACTTCAACTACTACGACTATTTATCTCTTTTAGAAAGTAAAGGGTTAGATGCGACGACAAACTCTTAAGAATTAATATCAACGTTCAAAACTTTCTACACATAAATCATTTCTAAAAGACTGATACTTAAATACTGGGACCATTAACTATAGATTTTTAAATTTTTTATTTATTTATTAGAAAGTTTTTATATTTTAGTCGTGTTCTTTGTTTCTTTGTCTTTCTGTTTGTTATTCCGGTGGAGCTTAAACAAACAGGATAAATTGCAAGAATTTCTGACACACATTAACAGCATCCATGAAAAGATACAGTTTACGATGGAAATCGAAGACAACAACAAGCTGGCGTTCCTTGATGTGTTATTATCACGAAAAGGAAGATCATTGAGCCACGCAGTGTACAGAAAACCTACACATACGGATCAGTATTTACATAGGGATTCCAACCACCACCCATGTCAGAAATATGGAGTCATCAAAACCTTAGCAGAAAGGGCAAGAAGGATTTGCGAACCCGAGGCACTAAACGCAGAGCTAACTCATATTCATGATGCTTTAAGGGCCAATGGTTATTCAGAACGGGAAATCAAAAGATCGATTGGACCAACAAATCGTAGACCCAAGGAAAATGAGCAAATCCAACCAGTGGCAAAAGCATTTCTGCCTTTTATTCCGGGAGTGACAGACAGAATTGGTCGATTGCTAAGAAAGAAAAATGTAAAAACTATTTTCAAACCAACGAGAAAAATCAAAGAATGTCTTCGATCGGCAAAAGACAGAAGAGATCCACTGTCGGCTTCGGGAATTTACCGCATTCCGTGCACATGTGGAAGCGTGTACATAGGAACCACCAAACGCTCGATCAACACCAGGATTAAAGAGCACAAGGCCAATTGTCGTCTGGGGCAGACAGACAAATCCGCCGTAGCTGAACATACCCTCACTATGGACCATCGGATTAAGTTTGAGGAGACCCAAGTCCTCGCTACTACATCAGCATACCATTCCAGACTCTATAGAGAAGCCATAGAGATAGAGAAGCACCCGAACAACTTTAATAAAAAAGAGGAAGCAGTCAAGATTAACAAAACATGGGTCCCGATAATAAAGGGTGCAAAAACTCTACCCTTAACGAACAACACCGACCAGAACCGATTGGAATCGAAAGCAACTGAGGCCCCGCCCACTTCCTTCCCGACGTATAAATACGGGCTCCGATCACGCAGAGCTTAGTAGTTCGCAGACTGTCAACCAAGAAGCAACTTCTGAAGATGCCAACTGCTCGTGTTGGCGAAACGTCAAGTCAGCAAGTCAATCGACGCCGGCCTAATAGACCAAAAACCATTGATACAATCTCTTATATATTGATATGGAATTCCTCCTTGTGACACCTTCCATCAATACCTATAATCTCTTGAATGTGGATTCAGCACTTAAGGAAATCTGCTGCTATTACAAAAAAATATACATAAACATAATTACAATTTTCTTTTTTTACAGAGACCCCTTGGATGAACTGCGCAAGTAAATACAAAACTCGTGGACACCGTAAAGGAGATGGGGCCGCTTTAAGAATCGGAGGATCTTCTGGTAGTCGGATCCAAATATATACTTGGGCACGATGTTGTTCTTGTGTATATCCCAGAGTCACAAATAACAGATGAGGAACTCAGGATCTGTCTTAGCAAGCAAAACTCCGGCCTTAAATTGTTTTGCATGCAATTCCAAAGAATATCAATTAGCGCAGAGGCCCTTTAGATGAACTACGCAAATGAATATACAACTAGTGGAGTTCGTAAAGGAGATGGGACCCCGCTTTGAGAATCGGAGGATCTTATGGTAATCGGATTCAAAGATAGATATACTTGGGCACGATGTTGTTCTTGTGTATATCCCAGAGTCACAAATAACGGATGAGAAACTTAGGATCTGTCTTAGCAAGCAAAACTCCGGCCTTAAATTGTTCTGCATGCAATTCCAAAGAATATCAATTAGCGCAGAGGCCCTTTAGATGAACTGCGCAAATGAATATACAACTAGTGGAGTTCGTAAAGGAGATGGGGCCCCGCTTTGACAATCGGAGGATCTTATGGTAATCGGATTCAAAGATACACTGGGGCACGATATTGTACTTGTGTATGTCTTAGAGTCGCAAATAACGGATGAGGAACTCAGAATCCATCTAAGGAAGCAAAACTCCGGCCTTAGATCGGGACACTAGATTTCAAAAAGCCTGAAAACAGAAAACGCCAAACAAAAACCTTAGCCTACTATAGCACCCTAGAAGCCGCCTATTTCAAAGCAGACTATAATAGACTTGAAAGGGTAAGTTTCAGGGTGATAAGAACCCTCGATTCCACCAATAAGGGTGATACAGGCGAATTTAGAGCACTGTAAGGCTGCTACGTCAGAACTTGTTGCCATGATACGTTCGGTGTAGAGTCCTGGATAATTCGAGCAAAATTGCAGATCTGTCAAGAATTTATTATTTTCAACAGTTTATGTAACCAAATTCTATTTATTACCTAAATTGTAATGTAATTAATTAGGTGAAAAACAATATTTATATTGTATAGTTTGCATATTATCTTTAATTAGACGAGTTATACTTGGAAAATATTATATGACAAATAATTATTAATGCCTATATAAAATATCTGTCGGTTATAAAATCTTATAATAGGGAAAGGTTGAAATATGTTTTAAACAAGTCATTATGGGATGTTTACATGATGAAAAGACAGCTGACTAAAATTATTACCCTGCGGGTTAACTTTAAAGATATCATCTGTTGAGTACCTGCCAGACAACGATCTTCGGCTCTTTGATTTCCACAAAAATGTCACACGGTTTACGAGAAGTGTTAAATATTTTTATAGTACAGTCGAATTCCTAACCTGGAAATTAATTATTTTTTTATATCTATTAAACAGTGACGTTCAAACTTGCAAGATACAGTTTCTTCTTTTGTCACAAAGTGTTAGTGTAAAAAGTTTTAGTGTTTATTCTAATAAACTAAAGATCAAGATTTTTAAATACATTTTTTTGTCCTCCGTCCAGAAACAACACTATTAATTACTTCAAAATCGTCCGGAAAATGACATTTTCCGGCCTAGGCCGGCAAAGTAGCTTTTAGATTATCTAAAGAGATGGCGCTATGAGTTTAATTTTTAAGTCATCAAAAATACATAATGAATAATACAAATTTTAATTAAATTTACACTAAACTTACCTATAACTAGGTGAGCAGGATTCTAATTTACATTTAATTTCTCTCACAACTTGTATTATAAAATTTGACATTTATGTCAATTTACAACTACTTATCATTCGATTATGAAAATAGTTCATTGTCTCTGCTATTTTTATATAAAATTATTAGATATTAATGTTAATATTTTCAATATAACAATTTTTACTGTGCTGCTTATTAGCACAGTATTTGTATGTATAAAAATTAAGGATCTTAAAGACGATTATCAGAAAATCATTCCTTATTACTAATTCTTTTAATCGTGCAATAGATGTCAATAAACATCTAATCTTGTATGTCACACAGTAAAAAGTTTTTGAACTTGTTGTGTTTGCAACATATGTTAATTAAAACACTAATAACTGCTGAAGCTGAACACGTATATTAAACAAGTTATTAAACAACAACACAACTATAATATTAACATCCAATGTGGCGCTTATATCTGTCGGCTGTCTTCTAGTCACTGGTCTTACTTCATGTAGCACAAGCAGTCAATTCTTGAACATTACAGAACTTTTGAAAATATTAAAAATTAGTCGGACCAAAAAATTGTGTGTGTTACACGTCCTGAAAATGTTTTGCAAGTGCTCGTATTGTTTCGCCTCGGTGCTACGCACCTCGGCTACACAACTTTACTCGCTCTTGCAAAATGTCATTTTCCGTCCTTGTTCCTTGTGTCACCAATAACTATTGTTAAAACTGATACAGAATTTTCCTGTCCTAAATTTTTTTAACACATTTCCAATTTGACTGCATTATGACTCTGTTGACCAAGGTATTTAATTTCTTAAGTTTTATTGGATCCGCCTTTTACATAAAAATCTTTGTCCACCCTTTTTATCGTTATATGATTATTGGGAGTTATTAGAGTCTTCGTCAAAGCGACCAAAATTCTTTGTATTCAACAAAGGTTTCGACTACGACCAGTTAATTATTAAAGCCTTATTATATTCAAAAAACCCTATTAAAAACTAACAATTAAGTCAGAGCCGTAATCAAATTAGATTTTATAATGGAAGTCTTTTATGTGGCTTTAATTTGTAAAATAAACAACAATTTTAAAAGCGCCGAAAGTTCATCTCGTCATATAACTAACAAATTAAAACAATCATAAAATGACAGGTAAATAAAAATTAATTAAACATTCATTAGAGGGTATATATGAAATTATGTACTTGAAATTAATAAGATATAGCTAAATTACTTGCTTTTAAACAGGTACCATTATAATTAAAAAATTAGACAAAGAAGAATTGTGATTAAGCATAAATCGGAAAAATGTCACATCCGCCAGGATATGCATCTGTGAACTCTACCTAAAGTTTGTAGCGCCTCTAACCACTTCGACCAGAAGAGCCAAGTGGTTTTTGACCATATCTGCCTTCAACTCATGTCGTATCCAGCAGGATTCAAACCTACAATCTACCTATAGCCGGTAACGCCTCTAAGCACTTCAACGACAAACACATTAGTAGTTAATCGACTTTTTGATCATCTTGATTTAAATCATATCACATGTGACATTTGACTCAATTCCTCCGTAACCTAAAACCTCAAACTCTTAAGACAATTGTTTTGTACTCTGTCTTATATTTTTATTCGGGTAGGAGATACTAAAATACGAATTAAGTTATGTAAATTTTTATACTATCCATAAATAAATATATGCAAATTTTGTGCCGCCAATGGTGCAGATAAAAGTAGAGGATATCTTGAAATCAAAAATAATATGACCTTTAAAATGATAAAACAGCATACCCCAGGATATACAAAGTTCCACGTAAAAGACATTTTATGTTCCGGATAAATAAGAAATTTTAAAAATGGCACCTTCTCTTTTTCTGTGTGTAGCAACACCGTTGGATGGAAAAACTCCAGTCATAAAGCGTAAATAATGGATCTGGGACAAACACATGGTGTCAAGAAGCAATCAAGATAACCAAGAATCGAGTCCGCACTCGTCCACTACACATGATTTTTATCAATTGTATCATACTGCAATGTCATTCCTCTTTGTGGAACTTCGCCTACCATTGGCGTATACTTATAAATTTTTTTAATAGGTAGCCTAATAGTAGCATAAAGATCATAAAGAGATATACCTATTTAAACAAAGACTTACTAAAAAATAAGAAATCTTCGATTTAGCACCAACATAGCATACATTCAAACTGTTTTAGCTTTTGTATATTCAAAACCCATAACATAAGTACTAAAAGTTTTGTCAGAAAATATTTATTTGATTTTTTTATGAAGAAATTTATTTAAAAAGTAACTAGTTATCATAAACTATACTATTAAATTATGTGGAGTGTCCCCTTCTGCTCTACCAGTCACAAATTTCTTTAAATATGTCTCTCAAAAGGTTCTGGACTCAATTTAGATTAATTTCTCTCAGTTTTTCATAAATTCGACGTCTTAAATATTCTTCATTTTGGGCTTCCTCGATTCCGAACCTTCCTAGACAATAAAACCCAAAAATCTTTAATTGGTAGAGCCTGCGGTAAGTTGAGAGGATTATCGTTTTTGGACACAAAAGGTATATAGTGTTGTCGATGAGATTTTTGAAAATCTTTTGAGTAATGTTGCTAGCTCAGATCATAAGTATAATGTTCGTGGACAAACTGAAGCAATTTGGAATAACAGTTATCAATATAAGTCTATATTCAAAGCTTCACCCTTGTATGTATGTATGTATGTATGTATGTTAACTGCCCGTCCACACCAATCACAATCAACGACAGAACTCTTAAAGAAGCTGATACTTTCAAATACCTAGGAAGCCAGATTACCAAAAATGGAGACATAACCTGTGAAATTAATAACCGTGTAAGCGCTGCAAACCAAGCATTTGCTAGACTGTACCATCGAGTGTGGAAACCTCACAATCTAAACATCCAAACCAAAGTCCAGATCTACAGCACTATTGTCCTTAGCACCCTCCTGTACTCATCTGAATGCTGGACCGTGAAAGCAAAACACATACAGGCATTGAACTCTTTTCACATGCGATGCCTTAGAACTATAGCAGGAGTAAGCTGGAGAGACATGGTTCCAAATGAGGAGATTCTAAAACAAACAAGTATGATGAAAATTGAAGACATCATCCGGATTCGACGCCTCTGATAGGCAGGCCACCTCAGCCGAATGAACACTGACCGTATTCCACACCAAATTGCCTTCTCTCAACTTAGAGAAGGGACCCGAGCGCAGCAAAAACCCAAGAAGCGCTGGACAGACCTCGTCAAAAATGATCTGAAGCTGTTGAAAATCGATGAAAGGGAATGGAGAACAACAGCATCGGACAGAAATCTCTGGCGTTCGAAAATCCACGAGAATATTCAGCAGAAACATGAAGAAAATCTAGAACAAGCTGTCCAGAAAAGACAAGAGCAGCATGAGAATCAAGATCAGTGGGACTGGAAGTGTCCACTCTGTGATTTTAAAAGACTAGGTAGCAGAGGCCGCCAATATGTAAATTCACACATTTCACAAGCTCACAAAGATAGAATTCCCATAACACAAAACAATAATGCTCTGATTTGTGAATTTTGTGGCCATATATCAAAATCCAAAGCTGGGGTCACCAGCCATATAAGACATCGCCACCCTGAAAGTAGACCAAACCTATTAAAACCAATCAAGCTATCCCGAGGCGAAAACACAACAACCCATCCCGCGAGTACGCAACAAACATCATCACAACCAACAACAGCGATTGATGATCTATCCTGTCCTGCATGCAACCGGCAGTTTAAATCAAAGGCAGGACTCAAAAGCCATCAACGGGGAGCATCTTGCAGAGGAACAGTTCAAAGCCAGACAACATCGGATCGATGAACGTCTAATATCATGTATGTATGTATGTATGTATGTATGTACCTATGTATGTATGGTGTTAGGGATAACAGATACACCTGATGCGACCTATAAGATCTATTGTGTCCCCCTTTTCTTGCTATATTTCTGATGATTTCTCAGATTTATAGCAGCTCTTCTAGTCCTATCTTCCTTAGAAAGTTTAGGATATCATTGGGTTTTAAATTAGCTAATTCTTCCCTTTCTATTTCGTATTACCCTAGGTATTTGACCCTAGAAGTACTTAATGCTATATGCATTCTGAAAGTATGTGTATTGAGGTTTCATCCTCTACCTCACAGAATCTGCAGTTTGCTTCATCTACTAATCCTAGTTTCTTCATGTGTCCTCTTAAAAGCTTCACCTTTACTTTTCCCTCTCTTTTATCTGCAAATCGCTTTAAGTTTGTATCTAATATTGTCAGGGTTTTTCTCTACGTTTTCCTTTTAAAATTCATAGTTTCTCTTCATTTCGGAATTACTTAAAGTGAAATACTATTCGTTATCTAAAAGAATGATATTTTGATTTGTAAATTGTATCCTCCACAGTTGACGACAGCATCTTTATCTACGATGGAGTTGCTAATCAAAGGATTTGGGGCACTCACACTCCTTTTGATATATAAGACTATTCCTCCGTAATATCGTACTCTCAAAAGATCTGTATTGGGGAGTCAGTCTCTTCGGTAACATTCCAACATGTTGTTTTGTTTTTTTTACCAATCTCTCTGACCTCTGTGCAGTAAATGCACGTTTCCTTCCGTTTGGGAGATTCAGACATAGTATAGTTTTTGTTAAAATTAAAGCTAATGAATTTTGTGCCAAAACATTTCGGGCATTAGCACATCAGTAATTAGAAATCTTGTCTCCATTGTGCATAACAATTAAAAATAGGTAGAATGAAAATGTATCGGAAACAAAACTAAATAAAATATCTATGAAATCTATAGACATCTTGTTATTTCTATTTTTTAATTTAATAAATTTTTGTTGCAGAGTTCACGTTTGAATAAACTACTGAAAGATATACTACGCCATTGGAACCGGTCAAGACTACAAAGCGGCGCCCAAGCACTGAAGTCTTTCAGTGTCAAAGCCGAAAGTCCGCCTATTCACCAGCAAATTCATATTAGGGAAATGTCATTTTATAAACTATTGATTTTTTCTTTTTTCACCTTTTCGATTGAATAGACAGTGATGTAGTTACGATTGAAATTATAATGGTCTTGGCGTAGTGAAGTCGGTAGAAAATTTCTATGTCAGCTAATGAACTATTCGGTAGCTCATTGTATGCGTATCTCTGTCTTCTCTAAATCATCTTTTTACTCGTCAAGTCATTGTCGATGAGATTCTGATGACCTGAGATTCAAGAAGATTCATTTGTCCATAGTGACTGGTGACGACTATTAATACATCGAATCAAACCCATTACTATTATAAAGTTAACTAGTTATAGCTTTTTATTTTTCAGTGATGCTTTTCATTCTTTGGTAGCGGATGATTTTTCATTTATTCAAAATGTGTATCGATAGAATGTAATGAAATTTTTTAGATAATGATGAAATGAGCTTGTGTACTAAAAATATGTTAAAAATTATTGGAACAAAGAAAGTCATATTTGCAGGAAAAGGTACCTACAGTAAAAACTTAATAGTTAGTTAATTTTATACAATCCTTTTTACGTGCTTATTCTTTTGGTTCCTATTCGTTCCGAATATTAGTGATCATTCCGGCAATAATTATTTTATTGGCTAATTCTTTAAATAGATTAGTTGTTATTGTGGAGAACCAGTACCTCAGTTTTTTTACCATAATATTCCTCGCCTCCTAATTCCTCGCTAACTGAAAATTTTCCGTGGAGGATTATTTTTAATAATCTATACGAGGGTTGTCTTTCTGGTTTTGCATACAGCCATAAAGACAAAACATATATAGACTTAAAAGTACTTTATTGCTTTTTAAAATATGTCCCACCAAGATATACACTTTTGCATACGTTCAAACCAATTCGTAAAACAGTTATTACAGTCTTCAGTTGACACCTGCAAAATCGCTACTTTAAAAGCCATCGATGGTTTCTTTTGGCGATTGGAGTCGTTGCCCACGCACTGAATTCTTGATCTTTAAAAACATGAAGAAGTCGTTGGGATGTAGGTCAGGACAATTCGATGCATTGAAGCTTCAAAAACTCGATTGTCTTTTGGGCAGTGTTAGCACTTACATTCTTCGATCTTCTTAAGCAATTGTTGCCACATTACTAGATTTTGCGACAATTTTCTTTGACACACTTCGAGAACAGATGAGTTTTGTTGGTTTTTACACATTGTGAAACACTCACACACCGAATTGGCGTTTATTTTCTGGTTCGTAGGAGTAAATCCAAGATTCATCGCCATTAACAATAGGTACTATAAACGTTTTTTAAGGTTCCTTTATTAAACCGTTCCAATGTTTTTCCACGCCAATTGACGCGAACCCCTTTGTGCTCTTCTGTGAGCAAATGAGGGTCCAAAGCCACTTTTTGCAATGTTGCCTGTGTCATAGATTAAATATGTTACATAGTATTCTTAAAGATTCAACATTTAGAAGTTAAAATTCAGACTGTACTTTGTCTGGTTCTGGAGCTATCCCTTCTTTAAGTTATATCATAGCTGCTCGCATTTCTGCCACTAGTATAGGAGGTCTAGCTTACGTAGATATTGGGGATTGGTTCTCCCTCTCATCAAAAAATAAATGTTGTATGTAATTTTTTAATGTATTATGAACATTCTCTTTGTTCACGACTATCTCTCCTCTCCACTTATTATATTTACCTACCATTTCTCTTACTTCCTTATGTACGTTGAAATCAGGACATACAAGGCACAGACGTGTGCAGAAGAGTTGAAACACTGCGCAAAGCCAGTATAGGAAACAGCTACAGGACATGTACCGGTTAAGAGACTGTTTACTGAAGAACTAAATTGCAGATTAGGTGGCAGAGAACCTAAAGTAAACACATACTTTTACTAGGTATTGGATCGTAGGAAACAGTCAAGTTTTGGAAAATATAGAGTCTCTCCACAAACATATGGCACCCACCCTTTAGACCTGTAGGAACTAGTAGAGAGTATCAAGATCCTGGAATGGGTGTCATGAACCAATGGAAGAAGTACAGTAAGCTTTAACTGGTGACTATATGTCAGACGGCTTCTATCTTAAAAAAAGTATCGGTTGGGATTGTTTGTTGATATTATATTATATTTCTGCTAACTTTTCAGTATTATTAAAATATAAGAAAGCAAGTTTTAATGATTCCGTTTATAAAATATTTAAGTACAAAAACCAAACTGATAAACGATATGATTTTTATAGAATTACTATAAACATTAATTTTTTTATTGTCATAAATCGTCACAAATGATAATTTTTGCTGTAAATTGAGTAATATTTGTAGATCGTTAGTTAATATTAGAGATTGTCCAATAAAAAAAATGAAAAAGTGTATTACGACAGCGCAGCTTAACACAAAGTAACGATTGAGATTAATTTCAAAATATAATTGCACTTGACCATTTATCGCTATTAATGAGGTTATGATGACTTTATCAGCGAAACAATCCTTATCAATTAAAGCTAACTAAGTTCAATACATTTTTATAAACTTGTCACCTTCTTCAATTAGACATGAACGTATGACTGAAGATAAGTTAATTGATACTATCTGAGTTACGAATTAGCTTGTGTACAATAAAAAATTATTATTATGGCTCCTACACGTGCTTCTTAGTTTTTAAAATATATCTACCTACTATATTAGAATTTTAAACTGTTTTGTTTATTTACACTGGATATTGCAACAGATGTTTCTTTTTTATTTAAACATACCTATATTGTTGACAAATTGTTGGTGTGTTGTATACGATGATACACAATTTGTTCGTTTAGGTAAAAACTTACTCATTTTGTTTACAAAGGAGTAGCAAAGAATAAAGAATGGTTTAACGCTTATTCTCAGAGTGATAAGTGTCATCAACTTGATTCATGATTAACTTTATTGAAACGACTCATCCGAAAGAACTGCACAAGTGACGATTTTCTGATTCATATTTGGTAAGTCAATTTTTTTTTGTCTTTTTAGGTATAAAGTGATTTAAGGGAACCAAAGATTATAAAAAGGAAATTCAATAGGAATAATAGCTTAAATTTCATATTTTAAATTTAGTATAGGTATATTACTAACAGTACAAGGGTTTCGACTGGAATCTCCTTTTTGGTTATTATCTTTTAATTTTTGGCAAATCTTTCATTGTCTGTTTTTTATAATATATTCAGAAGCTTCTTCAATGTCTCTTTCACTGCGGCAATGTATGTTAGAAAGCTTAGAAACCAAATAATATTTAATTTGTTTTTCGTTACAAAATTGAAACCTTTTTATTCTTGGTAATTATTGATGGAAACGAGTGAAATTTCATTATTCTGGTTTTTTGGGGTACCTGGTACACAGAAACTCTACTTTTTACGTCATCTCCTAAAATTTTCTTTAAGGTTTTCATGAAATTATCTAAAACTCCAAACTCAGGAGTTTTTGGGGTTGCTAAGAACGAATAAGACATTGACAGGGATCTCCTGCGTACCTGGTGCACAAGGATCGTTGTCTCCTGGTGTTTTCTGTTCGTTAATTTGATTGTATTCTTAAATGAGTACTAGTGAAAGTATCAAAAGGCAAAAGATCGTATTTACTACGGCGTTCTAAGGATCAGGTACTCCGAAGAATAGGTTTCCTGGGTACCACGATCATCACACGTCGTTGTCAATGTCCTATTTTTTACAGCAAGTCCAAAAACCTTTCGACTATCATGTTTTAGCTAATTGCATGAGGCTTTTAGAAAAAAACTCAAAAAACCAGGCATAAAGTAGGTTTCCTGGATACCAAGTACTCCAAGGATCGCTGTCAATGTCCTATTTGTTCTCAGCAACTCCAGAAACGTCCCTACTATCGAATTTTAGCTAATTTCATGGTAATTTTACAGAAAACTTCAAGAGACGATATAAAAGGAGGTTTCCTGGGCACCAGGTACCCTGCACATCGTTGTCAATGTACTATTCGTTCTCAGCAACTTCAAAAACCTCCCGACTTCAAATTTTAGCTAATTTCATGTTAATTTTACAGAAAACTTCAGGACGAGGTAAAAAATAGGTTTCCTGAGTACCAAGTGTACTCGTAGAATCGCTCTCAATGCCCTATTTGTTCTTGCAACTTTCTAAACCTCCCTACTTTCGTGTTCACCGGGTACTCTGGAGATCGCTGTTAATATCTAATTTGTTCTGAGTAACCTCAAAAACCTCCAAATATCAAGTTTTACAGAAAACTCCAGGAGATTAGGTACAAAGTAGGATTCCTGTGCACAATGTTGTCAATGTCCCATTCGTTCTCACAAACTCCAAAAACCGCCCAACTATCAAGGTTTAGCTAATTTCATCGCAATTTTCCAGAAAACTCCAGGAGATGAGGTAAAAATAAATGTTTCCTGGGTACCAAGTACCCCTAGGATCGCTGTCGATGTACTATTCATTCTCAGCACCTTCAAATACCTCCCGACTATCGAGTTTTAGCTAATTTTATGGCAATTTTACAGAAAACTCCAGGAGATAAAGTAAAAAGTAGGTTTTACTGGGCACCAGATACCCCGCACTTCGTTGTCAATGTTCTATTCGTCCTCTGCAACTTCTAAAACCTTTCGACTATTTAGTTTAAGCTAACTTCATGGTTATTTTACAGAAAATATTAGAAGGCGATATAAAAAGTAAGTTTCGTGTGCACCAGGTAGGTACTCCGTAAACCGCTGTCAATGTCTTATTCGTTGTGAGTAATCCCGAAAACCTCCAAGTATCGAGTTTTAGCTAATTTCATGAAGATTTTACCGAAAACTCTAGGAGGTAAGGTAAAAAGTAGGTTTCCTGGGTAACAAGTACCCCTAGGATCGCTGTCAATGTCCTATTCATTCTCAGCAACTCCAATAACCTTCCGACTATCGAGTAATAGCTAATTTTATGGCAATTTTACAAAAAACTCTAGGAGATGAGGTAAAAAGTAGGTTTACTGGGCACCAGGTACCCCGCACATCTTTGTCAATGTCCTATTCCTCCTCAGCAACTTCTAAAACCTTCTGACTATTGAGTTTTAGCTAACTTCATGACCATTTTAGAGAAAATTTCAGAATGCGATATAAAAAGAAAGTTTCGTGTGCACCAAATACTCTGTAAATGGCTGTCAATTTCTTATTCGTTCTGATCAACCCCGAAAACTCCCAAGTATCGAGTTTTAGCTAATTTCATGAAGATTTTACAGAAAACTCCAGGAGATAAGGTAAAAACTAGGTTTACTGGGTACAAAGTGCCCCTAGGATCGCTGTCAATGTCCTATTCGTTCGCTGCCATTCCAAAAACCTTCCGAGTATCGAGATTTAGCTAATTTCATGACGATTTTACAAAAAACTCGAGGAAGAGGGGTAAAAAGGTTTCCGGTACCTCGGAAGTCGCTCTCAATCTGTATTCATTCTAAACGTTTGGGTACTAAAATTAAATTCATTTCCGTTTATAATATAAGAGTTGTAAATTTTTTATTTAATTATGGTTGTAAAGTTTTTCATATAACATGATTACATAACACCTATATGGTCGCAAAGTTTTCTTGCGCTCTTAAAAATGGAATGCAAAAAAGTGCATCTTATTCTATCTTACTGCATAAATTTATTCTCTCAACTGTTATTCTAGAAAAATAAATCGTTTAAACCAACGATTTATATTCTACTAGGTTATTTTTTAAGTGTATCTTTAAATTATTAAAACTGATGAGAAATTGCAATCTGTCTATCGTTGAATAAAAAGATTTAAATTCAATATTGTAAAAGTTTCGAAAATTAATTGTTAAAGCAGACTAGATCAATTAATTAAAACGCAATAAAAATAAAAAATGTCAAGAAAGATCGTTCTTCTTATACAGTGTGTTGTCGTGGCGAAGTTGTATACAATGTCCAGACAACATGGGTGGTCACCGACAAAAGAGGATAAATACATTAAGATACAATTGCTTAGCAGGGCACCTACATTTTCTATCCTATTGACAAATAATGGGGCTGTTACACTTGTTTTAGAAACAGTCGGAGTAATCAGTCGTGTAATTGTTATCCTTTTTTCGCAAGAGCAGAAGTTAATTCTGGTACAGGTAGTTCAGAACAACAGATATCAATAGGGATTTGACGAAAGCTTACTGTCAACTTCATGGAGGGTCTCATTATGTTTGTTTAATGTAATTTTCTCCGTGTCATATTTTGTTGTTATATTTCAAATGTAGTCAAGTAGTAGGTACCTAACCCGATCTCATATTGTAGTGACAAAAAGTAAAAGAATAAAGATTAATAAGTTACATAAAAAAGTAAATCTAAGGACTAATTAGGATACAAGAGAATTATAGAAACAGGAGACTCATAAAAATGTTAATTCTCTATAGGAATAAACCCCCGAGTCGATTTTTTTGTTTAATCCCCCTTTTAGCCTGATTAGTCAGAAAACGAATGAATGTAGGTTCTACAGGGCTTAAACAGGTCCTGTTTTACCCTGATACAAACTAGAAGAAAATAACACTGTTATGGGTTTCAGAATACTTAGGAATAGACGGAAACGAAATAGCAGATAAGCTGACAAAAGAAGGAGCTTAAACCCCATACTTGAGACCATAACCATCAGTACCTAGTAGTACAATCTTAGAAAAAATAAGGAAAGAAGTGGATAGAGAAAAATCTAAGTATTGGAACGATCTAAAAGGACTAGACAATCGAAAACGCTTCGAGGAAGCTATAACCAGAAGAGATTTTTCCACTGTCTAAACGTTAGTTAGAATAAGAGGATATATGAAGAAACTAGGATTGGTAGATAAAGCAAACTGCAGATTCTGCGAGGTAGAGGATAAAATCTCAATACACATACCCTCAGAATGCATAGTATTACGTAATTCTAGGATTAGATTCCTAACATCGTACGAAATAGAAGAGAGAGATCTGCCTAACTTGAAGCCTAACGATAACCTAAACTTTCTAAGAAAGATAGGACTAAAAGCCCAACGAGAAAGATAGGACTAAAAGAGCTGCTATAAGTCTGAGGAAACCTCAGAATTATAGCAAGAAAAGGGGAACAGAATAGATTTTACAAGTCGTAGGTGTATTAGTTTCCCCTAATTTTGCTTACACATTTATTAGAAATTCTAACTTAAATAAGTATTATAACGTCACCGTAAGATGGCGCAGTTGATTTCTTATACTTTTACACGCCATTATAAGATAGTGGACAATTTTTACTTAATTAAGTACTACAACGCCACCGTAAGGTGGCGCAAGTTGGTATCTACAAAATACAATGAAAAAATAGTAAAAAAGTGAAAACTAAGGAGTTCTAGTGTACAGATAAAAAATATTTTTCCAAAAACCTCATTTCTACATTCGTGTTTATTCGAAAAATATCTGGTTAAATAAGATTTCCCACGGAATATATTATTTTCGAATATAAATTGGATCAAAACAGACCCGTACAAGATATATGTTTATTTTTGTGCAAGCTTTAATCACATGACATCGATCGTATAAAGGAGAAAATAAACTGCAGTGTGGTATCAATGCGTTTCAGCTGTTTATGTGGGTTACGACTGTTTCAATTTGAAAGGTTATTAGGGGAGAACTAGAAAGAGTAGGTCATATATTTCTTGTTCTCTGTTTGGAGCGATCGAATAGGGTAATCGTTCTATGTTTGAGGTTATTTACACAGAATAATTGAGTTAATAAAATCAGATTTTCGTTTATATGATTCTCTATAAACTTTTCGAAGTTAAAAATTTTGGATCAGCCTGAATGAAATTGACACTTTTTATATGCTTGTAATGACCAACAGATTCTTGGGTTTATCCAATAGTGATAGAGATAAAAAATCGTCTATTGGTCAGTTGATGCTCATATTTGTTTTATTCGAAAAAATAATAGACATAGGTATTTTCTTTTCATTTAAAGACATGCAAACGCATTTGATAAATCCTTACTTAAGACCCTTATTTTCACCTGGTTTTAGAGTCATATGTTTCTTATTCTCAGTTTCAAAAATTCACTGTCTCTGCATGATTTGTTGTATCGCAATAAAATTCTGGATTTATGTCAACAAAAGATTGAAGGTTCATTAAGTGGCGCCTTCTATCAGGGCTGGACCTACCAATTTTTCTTTACATTTGGCGCCCCCCTGGCCTACTGTTCCGACTCCCGACCGATTTACAAAAAAGCGAATGCTTATTACTACACGAGTCGTCTAGGAGGTTGAAATAATACATAATTGAAAACAATGCGAACAATTTAAAGCCCTAACTCAAAGATTAGATCCACAAGACCCTGGATTACATAATTCTTATTTTTCGGGCTTTCTTTGCTGAAAAAGTGTTCATTATTTCATCAAAAGAAGGCAAAGAAGCCCTTCCATGTTCAATATTTATAATGCTTAAATTTGTTAGCCTTAAGCAGGTTTTTATAAGTTTTAATTTACTGAAACTTCTCTCTCCAGATACAACAGAAACTGGAAGCGTTACAAATATTTTTAGAGCAACACAAAAGTTAGGATAACCCTCTTCCAACTTGCTCTTTTGCAATATTCTGAGTATAGATGCTGCTGTTGCGTCTTTCAGTCCATCTTCTAAAGTTAAGGCATAAAACTTAAAACTTCCCGTTTCATTTACAAGTTCTTTTCGTTCAAATTACTTGCATAGGTTTTAGCCAATTCTTTAGCCTTACTTTTTAAAGTCGTAACGTTCAGTGTTTTAATTTGAGCCCCACACAAAAAACTGAACTTGTCGGCAACCATTTTTAAGGCAACATACCTGTTCCTTAACTCAGTAATAATTCTATCACAAATTTAAAAAGTGGTCGTTTGAAAAGAACTTCTCCTGTGCAATTTGGATCATCGATAACTCTTCAAAATAATGTCCAAGAAAACTGGGACAACTTTTGCAATAATTTAAACGAGATTACTAGACTTAATTCTACGTTCCAATCCTGTACTAGCTTTCCTCTGAAACCGTGGATAAATAACAAGCTCCAGAGGTTAATTAAGCATAAAAAAACTCTTTGGCAAAAATATAGGCGTTCCCTAACTCCTCAAGACTACACCGCTCACCGCACGTTTTCTAATCACCTGTCTCAAGAAATTTCTTCTGCTAAAAGGACCTATGAGAGACAAATTGCAGAAAGTGATAATCCTAGGTCATTATACAAATACATAAGACTAAATATGAGTGAGAAAATCAGCACTCCACAAATTCGTACAAATGATGGCATCATATCAAATAATAATTACACTATAGCATCTATTTTCGCAGTTACTTTTTCTAATGCTTTCAGTCTGGAACCTGACACTCCTTTGCCCGAAATCATACATCAGCCAAGAGTTAACGAAAGTCTAACACAAGTCCCCTTTACTGAGCAAAAAATACTTTAAAAGCTCCAGAATCTAGATGTTAACAAATCCCCTGGGCCTGACGACATATCACCTCGTCTTCTAAAAACATGCGCTTCTGCACTTAGTAAGCCTCTATGTTTAATTATGCAACAATCTTTCGATAATGCGTTCTTACCGAGTGTGTGGAAATGCGCCTCGGTTAAGCCGGTTTTCAAAAAGGGCGATAAATTCGACTCAAAGAATTACAGGCCTATCAGTCTTATTCCAGTAGTTGCAAAGGTGATGGAATCTATACTAGTAGATAAAATTCAAGAGTTTCTTAATTCAAATAATGTGATACCATCTCAACAACATGGGTTTACGCGTTGCAAATCTGTATCAACAAATTTATTGTGTTGTCTCTCCGATTGGACCAGTATGTTAGATTCCGGAAATGCGGTAGACATTGTGTATTTAGACTTTAAAAGTGCATTCGACAAAGTGCCTAAAAATCGTCTTTTAAAGAAGCTAGAACATGTTGGTATTCGCGGTCAGCTTCATCATTGGATTTCATCCTTCCTTACCGACCGTTCTTTCAGTGTTAAAATTGGTGAAGTTCGAGGTGACACAAAACCTGTTTTGAGTGGAGTACCTCAAGGCTCGGTAATGGGACCATTCCTTTTTACAATTTTTACTTCTGATTTGCCCCTTCAAGTCCGATCCTTCTTTTCATTTTACGCCGACGACACTAAAATATACAATCTTCCCACTCGTTCGCATATATTGCAAGCTGATTTAGATAAGGTGTTTAAGTGGGCAAATGAATGGATGCTCCCACTAAACCAGTCCAAATGTACTGTGCTCCATTTAGGTAAAAACAACCCATGGACCAATTATTACATAGACAATAAGTTACTGTCTCACACCGATAAATACAATGACCTCGGTGTTATGATTACCTCTGATTTATCATGGAGTGACCATATCTGCAAACAAGTCAAAAAAGCGAACACTCGTATACATCTTTTGTCGCGATCCTTTGAAAAAACGGAACCAAAAACTGTTTCTAAACTTTATAAAACTTATGTGCGACCGATTCTAGAGTTCGCGAATAGTGTTTGGCATCCTGTACTTGTGCGCGATAAGGAAATTCTAGAAAAAACACAGAGACGTGCGACACGTATTTCATACGGGCGTGATCGACCATCCTATGAAGAGGGGCTAGCCATCATGAACCTTCCAAATCTCACATATCGCCACATCAGGGGCGACTTAATCACCACGTATACGGCTCTACAGAATGAGGGTTCAACGCTTAGGCAGCTTTTCCTGTTAAATGAGGATTCTCGCCTTCGTGGGCATCCTTTAAAATTAAAAAGGGAAGCATTCCGTACGGTTGCGAGGCAGTACTTTGTTCCTAACAGAATATTTTACGACTGGAATTCTTTGCCAAATGATGTTGTTACTGCCCCCAATGTTAACACATTCAAATCCCGTTTGGACTCTTATTTTTATAACACATTTTGATATATTTATAATTATTTTGTTTTTATAGAGCATAATAGGGTTTCAACCCTCTGCTCTTCTATCTTAAAATAATAATAATAATAATAATAATTCTCCTGCCATTTTTTTTTCTTTCTTTTTCTTGTTTCCTTTTACTCTGCTGTTATTCCCATGTTACAAGATAAAAATTTTGCCTCATCAATTGTCTCTGAAACAGTCAGCTCCCTAGTTGAAGATAATGCCGTTAGAAGACCTTGTATGTTTCTTGTAGCATTGTCTATTGTTGTGTCTTCTCTCTGCAAATACTTATTCACTCGATAAATTTTCTTAAGGACTAAATACTGGAAGCATGTCATTATTACATAATCGAAGCATTTTATGTTTTTAATAAGAGATTTAGCTTCAGCTCTTGTTTCTGGAGATGAAAATTCATGAGTGCTTAATTCTATAAGAGCAGAGAGCACTTGGTCGTTCGGGTAGGTACTATATCGCGCAATTGAAACTTCAAATTGACAATTACTTTCGATATAAACTCTTTAAGTAGATTTTTTTTTAAATATTAAAATAGCAACCTCAATTTGGCGCCCTCCCTAGCCAGGCGCCCGGGGCACATGCCCCCGCAGCCCCCCTGGATCCGGCCCTGCCTTCTATATACAAAACCAAAAAGACAACTCTCGTATTGCTAATAAGGATTAATACATAAAGACCTTTAAAGGAAAATGAAACGCACGTGATTTTGTATGATTATGTTATAATGTAAGTTAAATTTAAATTATTAAACAAACACAACGTTTTTAAAATTGAGATAGGAAAAGTTACTTCTTATCAAGAACGTAGATAACCTTATGGTAAACGAATTTTTCTCAATAAATAAAATGACTTTTCTTTAGTTGTAGTTTATCATTAAACACATTATAACCTGACCTTTTTCGTTAATAAATATATCACAAATATTTTGATCAAAACTGTTCTAACACATTTTTTTGTAATTACATACAAACAACAACTTAAAAAAAAGGTATACAGATTTTTCAGTTCAGTCGTAATATATTTACCATCAAAAACACTTATAATTGTCTAAGAATTGATTATCTGAAATCACAGAAATATTAATCTCATGAATTTACAAAGAAAATATTTCTTAATTTACCTACATTTTGGAGGTGTAGTGACTAACTGATAAAAAAATATTTCCAATTCCTAGATAAAATTTTAACCAAAACAGGTGAGAATAATATAACAAAAACAATGAATAAAGCATAGAAAAACTTAAAATCCACCTGTTAAGTACACTCAGACAAGTGCAAACATGAATGAGATCATATTCATATTTGTAAAAAATTAAAACTGTCGGAATTTTTAATTTTGTTAATATTTACTAATATTATAAATAGCAAAAAAGATAAGATATTTATTTAAATAAAATTCATTGAATTATCGTACATTATGCAGATCAAAACATATCAAAAAAAGCAAGCAAGCAACATTCTAAACTATATTTTGAAATGTATATTACTAAAAATAACTTAAGCGATAAAAAGTAGAAATATGGTAGTTAAATGCATGTTAAGAAAACTAGGAAAATTTGTAGAAGATGGGTTAAACGATTTCAAATTCTAACTGTCGAAATACGAACTTTACAATTTTAGATACAAGCAGATCAAAGAAGGTAAATGTGGGGCAAATAACAAATAAGTACGACTAATTAAAGGTGATTACAAGAAAGATAATAAGAAAGTTATTAGGACCAAAGATGTTAGGATTTTGAAGAACCACGAAATACAAGAATGGATGAAAATAAAGTTAGCGTATTAAAAGCACAGAACATTCGATAATATTATTATTAGCAGAATGAATCAAATACATCATAGAAAAGAGTGGATATACATACGAGGTATGGCTATTAAATAATCAAAATCAACCAAATTGTGCGTGAAGATGGTCAAATGAGCATCCGGATGATTTCCAAGGCTGTAAACGCCGATTAAGAAACGGTTAGTAAAATTTTACACGAGGAGTTACACAAGACAAAAATCTGTGCAAAGTTGGTGCCAAACAACTTGACTCCTGCATCAACGAGAGTGCTTAGATTTCCTTGAAAGGTTAAAAGAAAATCTCTGACTGATGAAAAACATTATTATTTGCGACAAAATGTGGATTTTTCTATACGATCTTGGAACAAAACGGCAATTGATGCATTGGAAGACGACTGAATCGTCCAGAATCAACAAAGCATGGATGACCAAATTAAAATTCTAGGCAATATTGATCGTTTTTGTCGACATTAACGGTATCGTGAAGACTGAATGAGTTCCAGAGGGTCAGACTGACAACCAGACTTACTATTTGTCATTTTTAGTAAACTATTATTTTTGAGATAACTCTCAACGGATATTTGAAATTTTTGAAATGTAGAAATTATACAAACAAGAAATTATTAAAATGACATTAAGGAGAAATTGAAAAAATGTAACATCCAGTAGGACTCGAACCCACCATCACTGCCTTATACGCAGGCATGCTTTAACCACTTAAGCTATTGGATGCTCAAGTGGTTAGGAAGCGAAACGTTATAATGAACTCAAATCCCGTCAGATATGACATTCACTCACTTTCTCCTTATCACATGTTACATGACGTTAATGAGAGAGAAGATTTGTCAAATCGACAATTGAAACATCAAACTCTAAGTCATTTTATTTGTGCCCTGTCTTATATTTTTATTCGGTTAGGAGACCGGAACCATTGATTTTTAGTACACTATTATTTTTGAGATAACTCTCATCGGATATTTGAAATTTAGAAATTATACAAACAAGAAATTATTAAAATGACATTAAGGAGAAATTGAAAAAATGTAACATCCAGTGGGACTCGAACCCACCATCACTGCCTTATACGCAGGCATGCTTTAACCACTTAAGCTATGGGATGCTCAAGTGGTTAGGAAGCGAAACGTTATAATGAACTCAAATCCCGTCAGATATGACATTCACTCACTTTCTCCTTATCACATGTTACATGACGTTAATGAGAGAGAAGATTTGTCAAATCGACAATTGAAACATCAAACTCTAAGTCACTTTATTTGTGCCCTGTCTTATATTTTTATTCGGTTAGGAGACCGGAACCATTGATTTTTAGTACACTATTATTTTTGAGATAACTCTCATCGGATATTTGAAATTTAGAAATTATACAAACAAGAAATTATTAAAATGACATTAAGGAGAAATTGAAAAAATGTAACACCCAGTGGGACTCGAACCCACCATCACTGCCTTATACGCAGGCATGCTTTAACCACTTAAGCTATTGGATGCTCAAGTGGTTAGGAAGCGAAACGTTATAATGAACTCAAATCCCGTCAGATATGACATTCACTCACTTTCTCCTTATCACATGTTACATGACGTTAATGAGAGAGAAGATTTGTCAAATCGACAATTGAAACATCAAACTCTAAGTCACTTTATTTGTGCCCTGTCTTAGTTATCTCAAAAATAATAGTTTAGTAAAAATCAATGGTTCCGGTCTCCTAACCGAATAAAAATATAAGACAGGGCACAAATAAAGTGACTTAGAGTTTGATGTTTCAATTGTCGATTTGACAAATCTTCTCTCTCATTAACGTCATGTAACATGTGCTTAAGGAGAAAGTGAGTGAATGTCATATCTGACGGGATTTGAGTTCATTATAACGTTTCGCTTCCTAACCACTTGAGCATCCAATAGCTTAAGTGGTTAAAGCATGCCTGCGTATAAGGCAGTGATGGTGGGTTCGAGTCCCACTGGATGTGACATTTTTTCAATTTCTCCTTAATGTCATTTTAATAATTTCTTGTTTGTATAATTTCTAAATTTCAAATTACTATGTGTCAGTTTTAGCAACACTACGAGAACGAGTTCATAAGAAATGTCCCGATTTGTGCAAGAACAATTTGTGGATTTTGCACCAGGACAACGTACCTACCTGCCAATTTAAGCAGTATTTGGCCAATAAACGAATTTTCTCAGAATCAACCGATTCGAATCGGTTCGAACCTGCAGACAATTTAAGATAGATAGAACTCTTTGGAACGCCCTTTAGTTCATTCCGATCGGTCAAGCCGTTCAAAAGTTATAAGAGGTTTACATAACATCCACACATACATGCAGACATATAGACACCTTCGTAAAAAAAAAGTGTGAGGTGTCAACGGACACCCGGATGGAACGAAGTTCCTTTCGATTAATTAGTGAAGGAATTAGTAATTTGTAAATACAACAGAGTGTTTATACATACATAAGCATTTATTATTGTCTGTATAAAATCTCTACTTACCTAACGGAACTTGTGCAGAAACACTGTCAGGATACATTATTGTTATTATTTTCTATTATTTTAATATTTATTATCTACAAAAAACGTGTATAAACTTAACAAAGTCGCGACACTACACTGTTCAAAGCAAAATAGATTATCACCATTTTCACCTGAATATCTTCAACAGTTCGTTTCTTTTAACAAAAGTGTCCATTTATACAATACCAGAGCTTTAGATAACACATCTTTTTAGAATTACTTTTTATAATTTAAAACAGGAATTAACAATTCAATACAAAATTTTAAAATTAAAATATTTGACAGTAACTGACAGTTAAGGTAATTTGACGTAGGTACCTAAATAGTCAAGTTACGAACTATTTTTAAAATGTTTATGAATTTATTAATTTATAAAACCAGGATGAAATAAAATGTAATACTATTATAGTTAATTATTATTTTTTCTACAGTATTTTCTTTTTAATGTACATTTTCTTTTAATTTAAAATAGTGTCTTTTGAATTGTAATATATCTATCTATGAGAGAGAGGGAGAGAGAGTTATTTATTTTTTGGTCTGTGAGAGAGAGTCGTAACTGTTCGTAACGCGCGAAAGGGAACTTCGTTCCAAAAATGTTGACTTGTGTTCACAAAAAAGGGCACTAAAAATTTTTCCATAGTTCAACATTTGTTTTGCTTGTAGACAAATTTATTTTCGTCACTTGTTAAACAATATACTAATTTAATAATCAGTAAGAAATACCGACGTGTGGTAAGTAATAAAAAAACTAGAAGATACAAGAGATCACGCGGACATTTAGTTAATCACGGTATAAATATACCTAGACATAATATCGCGCTGTATTTAAACTTTATTCCTTAATAAAATTCGGTAGCTTTGAAGTAAATATTGAATCGGTATTCGCGAGTTACGAAAAGCAGCGCTTTACGCCCTCTCGTAACATTGGAACTTACTATATGAGTTCACTAGCTGAGTGAACTCGAGCATATAATGAAATGTATTATTCTTCATTCTTAAAAATTACCGCTAAAATTGTCTCAGTTTTTCTACATTCAATTAAAAACACAATGCCTAATGACCAATTAGACTATTATAATTTTAAAAAGACGACAGAAGTAGACACTATCTCAATTTAAAATTTAGATTGATCATAGAAAGTGTAATAAGCATAAGA
Organism: Altica lythri; assembly: GCA_964028335.1. NCBI lineage: Eukaryota > Metazoa > Arthropoda > Insecta > Coleoptera > Chrysomelidae > Altica > Altica lythri. The sequence continues at coordinate 93,882,567 of OZ034800.1, read as the reverse complement.
TAAATTATTCCAAGTTGATTTTGTGTTCTAGATAATGATTTCATAAATTGATGATGTCTGAAAGATTTGAATCAAAGATTCAATTAAAAATACTTCCCATGTTTTTGACTCTCTTGACGCCTCTATATAGCAAAAACTTACGTTCCTACCTATATCGATTAGCTTTCAGAATATATAATCTTTAATTAATTTCTCTTTAATGAGTAAACTAAGCGATATATTGGATTCTATATCATATAGGTTCACTTTTATATCATCGAATTAAGGTTGAAATAGGTGTGAAAATAAAATTGGAAATTTCTAGTAATAGGCATTAAACCAAATTAAAAATAAGTTGTAGAAAAAATGCGTGTGGCGCTTAATAGTAGTTTAAATAACAAGTCCCGAAAATGGTCTTTTACTGGACGAGTGGGCAATTGCAAGCCTGCGAGCCCAGTAAAAGCACTTTTGGGACGTATTACGTACAATATTTTTTTAAGCCCGCCAGAATTTAGTAATTAACAGTTTATTTTTGGGTCAGAAAATCTCATTTTGTCGGACCGGACCAGAAAATTATTTTGATAGTCCGGTAATAGTTATTTGTGACACAAGGACGGAAAATGCCATTTTGCAAGAGCGAGTAAAGTTGTGTAGCCGAGGGGCGTAGCACCGAGGCGAAACAATACGAGCACTTGCAAAACATTTTGCGGACGTGTAACACACACTACTTTTTGGTCCGACCAATTTTTAATATTTTCAAAAGTTCAAAAACTGTTTACTTTGTGACATACAAGATTAGGTGTATATTGACATTGACATTATTGACATCTATTGCACGATTAAAAGAATTAGTAATAAGGAATGAATTTCTGATAATCGATTTCACGATCCTTAATTTTTATACATACGAATACTGTGCTAATAAGCAGCACAGTACAAATTGTTATATTGATAATATTAATATTAATATCTAATAATTTTATATAAAAATAGCAGAAACAATGAACTATTATAGTTCAATGAGCAATAATAAAATCGAGATATGTATTTTCATAATCGAATGATAAGTAGTTGTAAATTGACATAAATGTCAAATTTAAAATAAAAGTTGTGAGAGAAATTAAATGTAAGTTTTAATCCTGCTTACCTTTAGAAAAAGTTATTAGTTTAGTATATTATACGCTGTTTTTAAATGAATTTAATTAAAATTTGTAGTATTCATTATGTATTTTTGATGACTCATAGCGCCATCTCTTTAGATAATCTAAAAACTACTTTGCCGGCCTAGGCCGGAAAATGTCATTTTCCGGACGATTTTAAAGTAATTAATAGTATTGTTTCTGGACGGAGGACCAAAAAAGCTTTAAAAAAAAACATATATACAGTTAAACATATTCATGCGTATTCCTGACTCCTACTATTCCATCATTAATTTTCGAATCAGATTATAATTACTAACAACTATTTAGGGGTAGAAAATTTACAAACGAAATATGTGCAATATTCATTACCTCTGCATTATATATAAATAGGATGAACTTTCAAGTTAAATGATGATTTTATTAACAAAAACAGAAAGTAATACACGCATTATATATAAAAAATGTGTGCGTGTGTGTTGTGTGTCTGTACTTATGTGTAGGTACTTTAACCTAAAAATACCATTAATTTTAATCTCATGCCTAGATAGTAAAAGACCAGTCTTGTTGAAATCTGTGAGTTTTAAGAGAAATTTAATTTGTTATTTGTTAAATATAACAAGAGATTTGAGTATTTTAAATATCATTGCCCAAGGACTACAGTGGATAGTTTCCTACAAGCAGTTTTAGTGTGTTCTATACAATGAATATTTTGACAATTTTCGGTACATCAAATGTTAAAATCTGTGAGTTTTAATAGAACTTTTATTGTTTTTTATCTTTATTTATTTATTTTTTATGGTCAAGCACAAGCACTGCAGGAAAAATCCTTTAAGGCGCTCTGAGAGCGGTGCGTGTGCGAAGAAAGCGATTCACGTTGTTCTTGAATCGTTGAAGGTTATATTCGGTGGGAAATACGGCCTCAGAAAGGCCGTTCCACAAAGAGGATGTCCTCCAGAAGAAAGAGTTCTTAAACAATGATGTTCGAGGGGTATTAAGTTGAACCACATAGGGATGGGCGGAAGTGGTTTGTCGTGTATTTCTGCTATGAATTGCTCTAGGTGGAATCAAGCGGGCAATGTCAGTAGAACACTTGCCATGGAAATATTTGTAAAAGAGGGTCAAATCACCAACCTGTCTTCGATGTTCTAAGCTGTCGAGGTTCTTGGTTAGCTCGTGGTCACCGATCAGGCGAATGGCTCTCCTTTGGATGGAATCCAACAACCGAAGGGTATGCTTCGGTGCAGAACTCCAGACATGAGAGCAGTATTCCAGTGATGGTCGAATCTGGGCTTTGTAGAGTGTCAAAAGTTGTTGTGGTGTATACAGCTTTTTGGTACGGAAAAGTACACCGAGTTTCTGAGAAGCTGTCCTGGCGATTGTTACCACGTGATTATGCCAAGACATATCTCCTCCCAGATTGACACCCAGTAAGTTAATAGACGAAGCCAGTGGAATTGCGTGTCCTGCCATGACTATATCTGGTTCTGCAATGTTAACCTTCTTAGAAAAAACTGCTGCCTGGGTTTTTTTAGCGTTAAATTCGACTTGGTTACTGTCACCCCAAGACAAAATTTCTTCCAGGTCTTTATTGAGTCGTGATACTTCATGCTGTCTGCGAAGATGTGCGTCAGCAGCCGATGTGCGAGAATTCAAAGTAAACGATGAGATAAGTGTGCTGTCGTCAGCAAAGCTATAAATTGGATTTTCTGTCTTCGCTAGAAGGTCGTTAATGTATAGTAAGAAGAGGGTTGGGGATAATATGGACCCCTGAGGAACACCAGCATTGATGGTAAAGGTATCCGAGAGAAACCCGTCAATCGACACTTGCAGAGAACGGTCCTGAAGAAAGCTAGAAAGCCATGAACAGAATCGACCGGGCATACCGTAGGATCGCAGTTTACTTAGGAGCCCCTCGTGCCAGACACGATCAAATGCTTTAGAAATGTCTAGTGCAATAGCCCGGGACTCCCCATGATGTTCGACCGCGTTGCTCCAAAGATGGGTGACATATGCTAGGAGGTCTCCTGTTGATCTGGACTTACGAAAGCCGTACTGATGGTCGCTGATAATATTAAGGCCCTCTAGGTACTTTAGAAGTTGTTGGTTAATAGCTTTCTCCATCACTTTTGATATAACTGAAAGCAATGCGACAGGTCGATAGTTGTTTGGCATGGTTTTCTTGCCTTTCTTTGGTATAGGCTGAACTCTTGCCTTCTTCCAGCAAGATGGAAATATTCCTTTTTTGTAGGATAGGTTAAAAAGTCTACAAAATATTGGTGTTAGCTCATCAGCGCATTCCTTGAGCACTATAATAGGAATTTCATCTGGACCAGAAGCCTTCCTGACATCGAGCCCTTTAAGAATTCGTTTGACAGGACGCTGACGGAATACGATATCAGTCATTTCCGATTGAACTGCTGGAATGTTCGGTGGTGTTTTTCCCTGAAAGTCTACGTTGGAATGAGAAGAAAATAGTTCTGCCAGTAAGTTCGCTTTATCTCCGGCTGTGGTTGCTATTGTGCCGTCGGAACGTGTTAGAGGTGGAATATTTGATTTGGTAAAATTTTGACTGACGGCCTTAGCGACTGACCAAAAAGACCTAGATCCGTTAGGACTGGCAAGAAGTTTGTTTTTGATCCTCGTGTTATGCGTCTCTTTGCTTTGATCTATCGTTTGCTTACACTGGTTTCGAGCGGTAACAAGGGTGGTGCGATTCTCAGCCGTTGGATTTTTACGCCACTGTCGGTAAGCTAGATTTTTAGATCTCACTGCGCGCTCGCAGTTTTTGCTAAACCAGGGCTTGCCGTTAGAAGGGCGCTTATTGGATTAAGGAATAAAGGCTTCCATGCCAGTTAGAATGACATCGGAGACCTCTTGAGCACAAACGGATGGATCATCAGAAGAAAAGCACACGTTCAGCCAAGGAAAAGTGTGAAAATGGTTCTTCAGGTCTTCCCACCTGGCTGATCTGTAATGCCAAATCTTGCGAGGTTTAGGAGGCTGCTCAGAACAAATTGGTAGCTCGCTTAGTGTTGAAATAAGTTTGTGATCGGAAGATCCTAGCGAAGACTGAACGGAGATAGTGTATAGGTCTGGGTTTGATGTCAAAAAAAGATCCAGCAGACTAGCAAAATCACCATCTCGGTCTGGTATCCGCGTTGGTTCTTCTACGAGTTGAGTTAAGCCAGAACTGATCGCGAATGATTCTGCCTCACGGCCTTGTTCATCGTTGGTATTTGAGTATTTAAGCCAGTTGACATTATGGACGTTAAAGTCTCCAAAGATAGCGACTTATTTATTGAAGTGATAACTTCTTATGGGAGGGTAAACTGATTTTAGCGTAACGCGTTGAAAAAAGCGTTTATCATAACGCGTTGTTTATCATTGTTACACGCAGGCGCAGTGAAACATAATAATATCATTTCTCTCTCTCTCTCTCTATGCTTTTCCCAATGTAAGTTTTAAGTATATTTGAATTTACCGTGTTATACGGTATTAATCTGTCACTAAATACAATTCATTACTTTTTGGAACTAAACTGAACTGAACTCAAAAAAATGTAATAGTAAAAACCGTAACGAAAAACCCGTCAAATGAGACGTGCATCAAATACATTCTGGAAGTTATTATAGGTACGTAGGTGGTTCGGTGGTTCATTGGTAGAATACTCGCCTGCCACGCGGGCGGCCCGGGTTCTATTCCCGGCCGATGCAAACGTTTTTGTATATATCTCTTAACTTTTACCTTTTTTTATTTATTTACTCATTTATTTAAATAACAGGTTGTCTAAGAAGAAATGACAGTCTGATTAGCCTAATTTTAGCATAAAAAAGACGTGTTTTGGTGGTTTCATTTGTGATAAATCTTATAAAAATTGATTATAAAATGTGTTATTAATGTTATTATTGATAATATGGATAAGAATTTAAGTTTTAAGTGTGTATTAAATAGCAATCATGCCGTTCCACGTAAAGGGTTGTTGTATTGCGAATTACTACGTGACTGATTAGAAATTTTGAACTGTCATAGTAAAAAATTTTTGTATCGTAATTAGTGAAAATTATAGTGATAAAAAAAATTTCAGAATTTTAAAAATATTTAAATTTTTAAATTTATACACATTATCATATTAATGTATATAAAATTTAAGTAATAGACAAAGTTTTTCTCAAGTTAAAAAATTTAAATATTAAATAGTTCAACTTGGATTAGTTGAAGTTATCACTTCTGCCGCGCGTCCTGAGACGCACAGGTTTTTTTAATTTTTTTTATTTATAATCTTGATTTTTTTAGTTTTTGTTTTTATTATCGAAGTTTACGAAAAAAATTATAAATGTTGACTAACTAATTTCATGTTGTTGGTGCATCATGTAAATTTACCCTCATCATTTTTCCCTAACGCTCCAAAAGAAGTATAACCCTGAAATATATATATATATATATATATATATATATATAGTACAGTACTGCAGGCCTTTGAGGCCCATGACTTTTTTTTTCTTTATCGTTCTTCAACTGCCTTAACAATTTCTCTCCACAGGTTGCGATTCTGTACTTTTGCATCCCAATTTGGTTCTACCTCTCTGATATCTTCCAACACCGCGTCCAACCATTTTTTCTTTGGTCTCCCTCTTTTTCTTTTACCTCCTTCCCCTTCTTTAATGACCTTTTTTGCATATCTATCTTCTGGCATCCTCCTAGTATGCCCGAACCATCTCACCCTTTGAGCTTTTATGAAGCTTGTTACTGATGGGTATTTATAAAGATCTTTCAATTCTTGGTTAGTTCTTCTTCTCCAGAGTCCTTCATCTGTTTTTATTCCCCCCAGAATTTTCCTTAGTACCTTCCTTTCCCATATATCCAGTTTTGTTTCTTCCGCTTTTGTTAAAACCCATGTTTCGCTTCCGTATGTCACTGTTGGTCGTATTATTGTTCGATAAATTTTAATTTTTGCTTCTCTAGATAACTCCTTTGATCTTATTAACTTATTTAAAGATCCCACAGCTTTACTTCCTTTCACTAATCTTTTATTTATTTCTTTCCATTCTTCGTTTTTATTTGTCAGCGTTGCACCCAAGTATTCGAATTCACAGACTTTTTCAATTTTCTATTTTCTGTCCTCCCCCGCTTTAATCTCTATATATTCTTTTCTACCGTCCACATTCTGATGGTTTAGCACCATATATTTTGATTTCTTCTGATTTATACTAAGTCCGTAATTTTTTGCAGCCTCTTCCAACTTACAGAACGCTCTTTCCAGTTCCTTCCTTGTTCTGGTTAGCAAAGCTAAATCATCTGCATATGCAATTATCTGTTGCTTGTGGTGATAAATAAGCCCTGTTGTTTGTATGTTGCTATCTCGTACAATTTTTTCCAACACTAGATTGAAAACCGTTGTCGATATTGGATCTCCTTGCTTTAATCGTTTTTCGACTCTAAATTTGTCTGATCCTTCGCTCGTTACTCTGCTGTATGAATTGTCTAATGTCATTTTGATTAGCTTCACGATTTTTTTTGGTATTCCTAGCAAGTTCAAGGCATTATACATTTTGTTTCTATATATTGTATCATAAGCCTGCTTAAAATCTACAAACATGACATGTAGTCCTAAATTTCGCTCGTAGCTTTTATCCATTATTGTCTTAAGGGTAAATATTTGATCTGTTGTTCCTCTTCCTTTCTTGAAACCTCCTTGGTATTCTCCCACTATTCTTTCTTGGTAGACATTCAATCTGTTTCTCAAAACTCTAGCCAGAACTTTGTACACCACATCCAGAAGTGATATCCCTCTATAATTCTCGCATATACTTTTGTCCCCTTTCTTGAAGATTGGACATATTATTGCATTGTTCCATCTCTCAGGCATTTTTTCTTCGTTCCATATTTTACGTATTATTCTGCATATTCTTTTCTGTATCTCTTTCCCTCCGTATTTAACAATTTCCGCTGGGATCCCATTCTCTCCTGCACTCTTATGGTTCTTCAAATTTTCCATCTGTTTTAAGATTTCTTTATCTGTTGGTTCCTCCACGTGATGCACATATTCTCTTTCCTCCTCTACTTCTTGTTCCTGCTCTGGTTCTTTTTCTTGACCATTTAGCACTCCTTCGAAGTATTGCGCCCATCTTTTTGCTTTTTCTCTTGGATCTGCCAATATCCTTCCTTCGTTATCCTTAATATAAGGTACTTCGTAATTAACTGCGCCCTCTCGTGATTTCTTGGCCGCTTGGTAAAAATTTCTTAATTGTTTGTTTTTAAAGTGTTCTTCAATATTTTGTAATTTATTCCGCATATAATTTCTCTTCTTCTGCCTGAGTAACTTTTTGGTGTTTTTTCGGACTTCTGAGTATTTGCTCTTGACTTCTGTCGAATCAGTTTCTAGTGCCCTTAGTCGTACTAAATTCTTTTCCTCTATTTTCTTTTTACACTCCTCATCGAACCATCCATTCTTGTTTGTTGTCTTCTCCCAACCTAGCTTTTGCTCTGCCACATCTTTCATTAATTTTTCTAGTTGCATCCACTCCGTTTCTACATTGTCCTCTTCCTTCATTATTCTCAAATTTGTTCTAAAATACTCCCGCATTTCTTTTCTTACCCCGTTTTCCTGTATTCTTGCTACATTATACTTTTTCCTTCTGTTGGTTACCTTCTGTATTCTTGGCAGCTGCTGCTTGACGTTTCCTACCACCAAAAAGTGATCTGTATTTGCGTCTGCACCTCTGTAACTTCTAACATCTTTCACTAACTTTTGATGTTTTCTTTCTATTAGAACATGATCAATTTGATTCTTGGTTCTTCCATCTGGTGAAATCCATGTCATTTTATGTACTTCTCTATGATCAAAGCTTGTGCTAGCTATTTTCATATCTTGTTCCGTAGCAAACTCTATCAATAACTTTCCATTTTCGTTACTTTGCTCGTGCTTGCTTCTTCCTCCTGTTACTTTCTTGTAAATCGCCTCTCTTCCTACCTTAGCATTCATATCTCCTACCACCATTTTTTATATCATACCTTTGGGTTCCCTCCAGTACGCTTGCCATCTCTTCATAAAAATCGTATTTCTCTGTCAATTCTTTATTTTCTGTCGGTGCGTGCCCGTTTATTATTGTTATTTTCCTGTACTTGCCCTGCAACCTTATTTTACACAGCCTTTCCGAAATTGCTTCAAAGTTGATAACACTTTTCATTAATTCTCTTTTTATTATAAATCCGACTCCGAAAAGTCTGTTGTTATCATTTCCGCTGTTAAAAAACCCATACCCGTCTATACTCATTGTGAGCTTACCTTTTTGCTTTGTTTCCTGCAAGGCTAAAACATCAATTCTGTACTTCTTCATTGTTTCAACTAGATTCCACAGGGCTCCTTCCTCAAAAGTCGTCATTACATTCCAAGTACCTACTTTTACTATATCATCTCGCATCTTCCGTTTCCTTTTTTTGTTTGTTTTGCATTTCCTTGTATTGTCTCTAATATTTATATTATCATCTTCATTATCCCTTTTGCTCGCTTCCTGATTCATTGCCTTATTATCTTCTTGTTTGCCGTCCTGATTATTAGTACGTATTAGTTTTTTGAGCTGTCCCTTCCTTTTTCTTCTAGCAGACGTCCTTGCTCATCATCCCATTTCCATACCTTGTCATTAATTCTCAATTTTCTATACCCAACTTTCGTCTGTTTTCCTTTTTCCCTTCTTCCTTAGCAATTATTTTTATTTGTTTCTGAATTTCTTGCTCCTTTTTTGTCAGCTCCAAATCTATAAATATTTTTTGGGGTAACATTCTTAGTTGACTTTTATTCCGTAATACATCAATTTTTTCCTTAAGGGTTTCTGTCTCGACTGAAATAGGTGGCAACAAGAGTTTATAGATAAAAATAGTAGGATTACTCTTGCTAAAACTGGTCCCATGCTGCCAAACCTCTCGGTCTGTATCTTTGTCAGTCACCAGGAGCGTTGCCAACCTAAAATTTCTGAAATCGGTAGATTTAAAAAAATGGCAGCAAATTTAAAAAAGTGTTTAATTAATAAAAAAAAAGTATGTTTAAATTAAGATACAAACAAAATTTTAACAGCATCTCGCTAGATTACTTCCTAAATCGGTTGACCTACCAAAAAATCGGTAGAGTTGGCATAGCTGCTTATCAGTACCTACAAAAAACGTCGGCACACCGAAGTAAATATGGATCAAAGAACATCAAAGGCAGCGCGCAGGATGATCCTACAATATGCTGGTAAAGGTATATGGTAATAATTTTATAAATCCCATATTTATATATCTAATAAAGGTTGTTTATTAATGAATAACAAGTAAATAAACAAAATAAATTAAATAACAATGCTTTAATTTTCTTGTTCGCTTGTTAACTTATTAAAAATGCAATATTCGGTCAGAAGTTAATAATATGGTAAGGTAAAGAATATAAATTGTCCTTGTTTAAACAGGGATCTTCCGTAACAATTCTAGACAAAGTATTGATGTGCGATGTAATAATTTGCATATATTATTCAAAAAACATACTTTTTTATTTAATTAACTGTTCAAGTGCGCTTCTCGATACAGGTTTTGCTTACTTATATGAATTTTAAATAACTATTCAATAAAATTATTTATTTATAGCTAGGATAGAAAATGAAATCAGTATATCACTGAATTCCATTATAAAGAAAATAGATGATTCAATGTTTTTTTTACAATTTTGTATGGTTGTAGTACTGTAAATGTTACGCAGTAAATGTCATCGGTCTTATTTAAAATTGATGTCTTTCCCATTATAATGTAAGATTTGATTCAGTGTCTCCACCGTAAAAATTGAATTTTGACACGGCCACGACTTTGTCCCTATAACTAGATAACTCGTAAGACCCATTGTCATTCTCATGATGTTTCCGCATCAATAGACTCTTTCATTGTTAAATACATGTGAAGTACCTTACTATAAATAATACTTGTTTATTTTAACACTTCACCGGACACTTTGATATACATTTTAACACTTATTTGTCGTTAATTACTTACTTAAATATAACCTCAGCTAGTTTATTTTTAATATAAATAGATAAAAGGGTTAACTTCAATTTTTATGTATTCCGATTAATTCGAAAATGATATAATCCGGTTACAAGAGAATACGTAATAAATTATACCAATTATATTATTCAAAATTGATATTCATGTTAAAGAAAGCTACGTTGATTAAATAAACAAAATATTATAGTTTCCATTTATAGTATATTACGCTACAAGGGACGAAAGTTGAATTTTCGGCCCTGCGCGTCATGATGCCCGAGGCGAAAAGCCGAGGGCAACACGACGGGCAGGACCGAGATTTCAACTTTTGGCCCGTGTAGTGTATACTACTTTTCTTCATACCTCGATCGAAAGTACTTGCGGAACGAGCGAAGCGAGTGCAGCTGGTCGTGGGACAGGCATCAAATACATTCGAAGAGTCAATTTTTGTCATTGATGATTATTTTTAAGGTTATAGATAGAAATAGAAATGACACGAGAATAAACAGTCCCTAGTTACAAGTGTAACTACGCATGAGAAATTTTTCCTCCCGCCGTAAACAGGGAGTAAATGTTAAAGACGACAAAACATCATGACGCGCAGGGCCGAAAATTCAACTTTCATCCCTCCGTAAACAGGGAGTAAATGTTAAACTTTCTTCCCTGCAATTAGGGACGAAAGAACATATTTTCGACCGAGGTATGAAGAAAAGATTATTTAATAGTAACATTAAATAAAAAAAACTAATTTGACCAAAAATGTGAATCTTTTCATTCGAATTTCAAGCAATAAGAATATTAGGTATCCCTAACTTATCGAGAGTTCTTTGTCAATAGTCGAGGCAATAAAGCACTAAAATCTGCCTTTCCTCCGAAATTTAAATGGTTATTTTTGCAATCGATTCGTGAGAGCGTCAGGAAACTTTATGACCCAATGTAATATTGGAAAACGCATTTTTAAAGTGCATTTCAAATATAACTCGTTACTTAATTTTGTTATTCGGAGATTTTTGAGGTCGCTGAAAACGAATTGATATTAAAAATGATCTCCGGAGTACCTGGTATCCAGGACACCTACTGTTTACGTCGTCTCCTGGAGTCTTCGGTATTATTTTATGCAATTTGTCAAAATTCCTTACTTGGAGGTTTTTGGGCTTGCTGAAAACAATCTAATCCCTAGGATACTGTTCACCTTATCTCCTGGAGTTTTTGGTAATATCGGTTTACAATTAGTCAAAACTCATATTTCGAGAGTTTTTGTACTAAATTAAAAAAAATGAGTTTTGTTTTCAATATAATCAATGAAACTCCAGAAGATGACATAAAGGTTGCAGTGCTCCATAGATCGCTTTCGATATTACCTATATATATTCCTAGTGAAGCCAAATCCCTCTATATTGAGTTTTGACTTATCGTATAATAAATTTAGCGAAAACTCCTGGAGACGAGGTAAATAGTACCTAGCTATCCTGCACACCAGGTATTTCAGAGATCACTTTTAATATTACCTATATTTATTTTTGGCGCGCCCAAAACCCACGGTTATTGAATTCTGACTAACTGTAGGAGGTGATGTAAACAGGAGGTATCCTGAGCAGATCACTTTCAATGACAAATTCGTTTTTAGCGACCTCAGAAATCCCAGAGTAACAAATTTGAATTCATTTTAGCCAATAAAGAATGACTTCTGTTTGAGATGCACTAAAAATGCGTTTTTTGGATGCACAAATCCAGTTTTCCAAAGTTTTCTGATGCACTCACAAATTGAATGCAAAGAGAATCATTAAAATCCGTTACATATTTCATTTAAATTTCGGAGGTATCAGTGCTTTATTGCCTCGATTACAACATCAAAAATTAAATAGAGAGCTGGTAAAAACGAGCCAATAGAGCGGATTTATATTAAATATGAATAAATAGTTAACTAAACTTGAAGATTATAAAAATTTATAAATTCAAACCTCATAATCATCATGAGAGCTTTGAGCTCCCGAGGAATCTGTTTTTCACAAATGTTGGGAATCAATTCATTTTATTCTTGCTTTTACAATTGCTGCTGTAATTTTGGTTTTTAACTATAATTTTCCACTTTCTTCTATGGTTTACGATATTTTTTATATTTATCTTTATAAGGTCTTTTTGTATCCCTCCATTCTATCTTAGGTCTGTGCCCTGGTGGAGTCCAGTTCGTTAATGCTCTTATTGGGTTCGTTTAATGTACTCATATCATCTAATCCTCTGTGCTTCTAGTACACTAACTATATTCTTGTTCTTCATCATCCATTCTTGTATTTCATGGTTCATCCAAGTTCTAAAGCACCTTGCGTTTCTATTTCTTCGAATTGTATCTGTCTATTGATAATGCTTTTTTGTCTTTCTAGTCTTCTCAGTTTATCTCCAGCATCATTTTTCTGACGTACTTTTATTAATGCCCTTTTCTCTGTTGCTATTATTGTGATGTCACCTGCATATGAACTTATTTGTATGGGATTCTTGTTTATTGTTCCGGCATTTGTTACTTTTTTAATTATCCTGTCTAGTGAGTTTATAAACAGTACCGGAGACAGCGCATCTCCTAGTCTAACCCCGTATTTTTATATTATAGCTTAGAAGTCCCTAATTGTCATTTTCAGCAGTCTTAACATTTATTTTGATCTCTTTTAGTAGGTCTTCTAAGACTTTTCTTCAGTTTAGTTTGTCAAAGACTTATATAAAATAATAGCGTAACAAATGCAGGTTTATGTCATATTCATCCGACTTTTTCAATGACCATTAAAATTTGAAGCTAAGAAAAAATAAATATCCTATCTGTATCTTGATTCTTGAGTTAGTGAGGTGTGGAAAAAATGTCGACTTAAAGATGAAATCAGGTATATAAAACATTAATGGGCGTCTAACTTTATAATTTATGTAGAAACCGATAAACGAATATATATTGAAAGATAAATAGATAGAAACAAGTAGATCAAATTTGATCAGATCATAATAGACTTAACTGTTATAAAAATTTGGATATATAGGAAAAAGCAATAAATTATAAATCAGTAATAATAATAATTTTGATAATTCCTATTTTGCAAGGGACCCACAATTCTCACTGGAATATATTGCTGTAATTGGTGCAAAGAAAAAAGGTAATTGTAACTCGTTTAAGACTTTATAAATAAGCTTGTGAACTTTAAAAATAATAAAAATTACCCTTGAACAAAAAGCAAAACCTTAAAGGATAGCAAAAACGATTAGAGAAAGTCAAGGGAAAGCTTGGAATAAAGAGCTAATAAAGATACTAACGTCTGTAACGTCCTCTTCCACATCATCTTACCATCTTTTTCTTGTTCTTTCTCTGAATCTAGGCCATAACGGTGTCCAGTTCGTTATTTTTCGAAGCATTTCTTTGTGTGGCCTTCTGAGTATATGTCCAATCCATTCTAGACGGCGTGATTTAGTATATCTAACTATGTTTTTAGTATTTTGTTCTTTATCTATTCTAATGTTTGTTTTAAGTCTTCTTTCTCCATCGTTTATTGTGTAGGGGTCTAGTGTTGTTCTCATTATTTTTCTTTCGAATTTCAGTAGACTGTCTTCCTCCTTTTTATTTAGTGTTGTTTTCTCCAATGCGTATGTAACTACGGGTCGTATTAGGGTCTTATAAAGATTCATTTTCGTTTTTTAGTCAATACTTTACTTCTCAGAAGGTTTCTGTTCATACCGAACGCCTGATTGCCTTTTAAGATTCTTTCTTCCACTCTCTCCTTTCCGGTCTTTCCTATTGTGACTCCTAAATAGTTAAAGGTGTGTTTAGAGCCCAGGCGATGAAGGAACCGAGGCTGGAATTTCTAAACCAGTACCGTAATGATAGTTCACAGCTGCATGAAAAAAATCGAGTTAAAATGTGCTAAAGCAATTAGTAAATTGGTGCCTGTTAAGTCTTCTGCTCATCATAAGAAAGAAACTCAGCTTTTTTTAAAGCAATCCGGGCAATATAAATTGGAAGAAGTTAACAAGTTCAACTACCTATATAGGAGTAACAATAGGAAAAAGCAACAAAGAGAGAATACAGGAGAGGATCCAGAAAGGTATGCAAGCTTTTGGAAAGAATAAACAACTACTCAGATCCAAAAACCTCAGCAGGAAAACAAAAATCAAGACATTGATTAGACCAGTTATAACCTATGCAATGGAAACCATGACGCTTACAAAAAAAAGATGAAGAAGATCAAAGACTAGTGGAAAAAAAATAATGAGATTAATATTGGGACCAAAAATAACAAGTGATGGGGAAATAAGAATAAAGACTAACAAAGAAGTTAAACAAGAAATGGGAGGAGAGAACATACCAAGATACATAAAAGCAAGGCGACTAGAATGGGCAGGCCACATAGTAAGAAGAACACCTACAGAAATGATAAAAAGAATCACGAACTGAACACCACTAGGACCAAGAAGAAGGTTATTTTAGACAAGAAAGATCGACTGTGCAAGCAGCCAAACAGCTTGTGGACAGAGCCAAGCACAGCGAGGCCAAGTGGATAGCGGCGGTAGCAATAGATGTGAAGAACGCTTTTAATACAGCTTCTTGGGAGACTATCATGGATAGCATGGAGGAAAAAGGGTAGGGGGAGGTCTGCGGAACATCGTGGACTCCTACCTAACGGATAGAAAAATCACCATAGACAAGGAACTCAAGCAAGGACTGAGCATGGGAGTACCACAGGGATCGGTATTAGGCCCCCTACTGTGGAATATAATGTATGATAGCTTGCTGGAAGAAAGATGGGGAAGAGGTACAACAGCGATCGCCTTCGCAGACGACCTCATTCTACTAATCGAAGGAATGAATGAGGAACAACTGACTGAAAAAGCAAACAGCGCAATGGATGGAAGATCACAATTTAGAAATAGCGGCCGAAGAGACAGAGGCCATTATTCTGAAAGGGCCGAGAAATCGAAGGAATATACAGTTCAGGGTAAGAGGAAAGGACATAGAGCACCAGAGGTCAATGAGGTACCTAGGGATTGTAATCGACGACAAACTAAGGTTTGGGAGACATGTCGAGTACTGTGCAAAGAAAGCGGAGGAAAGGATGTCCACCCTGGAGAGATTAATGCCGAACGTCAGGGGGCCCAAATATAAGAAGAGGATGGTGCTGTATGGAGTAGTTCAGTCTACTCTACTCTATGGAGCTCCGGTATGTCATACAGCCATCTGGGTAGAGAAGTACAAGAATAGACTCAACAAGGCACAGAGGAAAGCGCTACTCAGAGTAATAAGTGGATACAGAACGGTAAGTACTAAAGTAGTGCAAGTGATAGCGGGGACACCGCCAGTAGACACGCTGGTAAGAGAAAGGGCAAGACTATTTTCCCGAGAAGACGGAAATACAGCAGGAGCCAAGAAAGAAGAAAGAGACCGAACTGTGGAAGAATGGGAAGCCGAATGAAGGCAACCACTGCCAGGTGGAAAAAGTAGGTGGACCAAACGTCTGATACGAGACCTTGGGGAATGGGTCAAGTGTAAACACCGCACTGCGGATTATTACTTGACCCAGTTCCTGTCAGGTCACGGCTCATTCGGGAGCTACACCTACAGGATCGGCAAGAGCGACGACACGGCGTGCAGAGCATGTGGAGAGGAGAGAGATACGCCGGAGCACAAAGTTCTGGAGTGCAGCTACTTCGAGGAAGTAAGAAGAGAAATAGAGGAAACTCTCGAGGAAAGGCTCACGGCAGAAAACATTGTAAGAACAATGGTAAGAAACAAAAATAAATGGGAACAAGTGCACGACATGATTAGAAAAATCATGAGGAGAAAAGAAGAAATAGAAAGAGAGCAGCAGGCAAGGGAAAGAGGAGAAGAGTGAAAACCGAGGGGAAAAGTGCATGACGCGAAAAAAAAAACATGCCGGTGAAGAAACTTCCGAAAAGACAGATGCCACGGCATGAGGGGGGCGAAAGGAGGAAGGGTTTAGTTGGTAGGGGCCTCACGGCCGAGCCCAACACTACCCACAGGAGCACGTGCCCCTGTGAGTGTGCGCAACAAGCATTCCCCCCTCTTAAAAAAAAAAAAAAAAAAAAAAAAAAAAAAAAAAAAAAAAAAAATCCAGAAACAGAAAAGATTGGAAAAAGTTAACGCCGCAAAAACACATGCAGAAGTATAAAGAAATAGATTAAATAGGAATAATCGACCTGGAAAATCGGATTACGATATGCCTCGGCATTGCCATAAACCACTAGGATTGAACGGCAGTGATGATGATGATGATGATGATGATGAATCCGGACAATAAAAGTTTCCCGTACTCAGTACTGTGGAACTGTAATTTCCCAGACTCGAATGAGTACGAAAAGTAGCATATTAGGTACCTATAGCATAAAAATTATTCCAGTAGTTTGCGGTGCTAGGACTGTAAATGGATTTGTTTATAAAATTAATAATAATTTTTAGGTATAATTGACATTATAAACGGATCAGATCTTTGAAGAGAAATTTATTTCAATTTATCTATTTGTCGGAAAGTGAATTGAACCAAATTGATTGGTAGAATGTGTTGATGATGGTAATGATATCTTAAGAATAGAATGAAAATTGATGTTATTATACTTTAGAAGAGTACAAGGTAAAATCACTTTGGGGTATCATTTAATACAACGTTAACAATTGTTATTAGAAATAATTTACTACTTGATAGTAAAGATAATTGCAAATTGACTAGCACTTTCTCCTAATACATAAACAACAGGAAAAGAACCAAGTAAACCTTTGTGTCTATGTGTGTATGTATGTATGTATGAATGTGTGGAGTACAGTGACTATTGGCAAGACAGAGGGGGTACATTATGTACCTCCAAAGGGGTATCGTCACCTACACTCTACGTCCACCTTGTCAACCCCCCTTTGAGAAAACTCCGCCTTCCGTGCGCACGCTGTTCTCCCCTCCCTACGTTTCGGACAGCTCGCTTATGCGACATCTCTTCAGTAACAGTGCTCCTGAATCGGTGTAGTTTGTTGCGACGTATGACATCGGTTGTCGTTTCTTTTGTGATTCCCGGCTGTTACAGGCCTAACCACCTCGTTTTCGGCGCTAAAATCTTGTTTTGTGTTCTGTGATTTTTGTGGTGTATGGATTTGGGTGAACAAGTGCCACTTTTACAAAAAATTGGATTGCAGGTATGGAATAATATCATTTTAATTTAATTACCGGTTTAATATGATCTTTATATTATATACAAATCTTTTATGGTATTGTTTACCGTCACTTGTGTTTAAATTTTTGGCACAGAACACTAACCGGTTCAATTTAATGTTCTGTGATTCTGACTTATATGTTTAGTGATTTAAATTTCATATAATGACTTCCTTAAAATATATATAAAATTAAATATAGGTGCTTATGATAAGATCCCCTTATAGATTAATAAAAACATTGACATTATAATTTTGTTATATAACATTATCTTGTTTCCAAAACAAAATAAATCATTAAAGAAATCATTAATAATAATAATGTTTCTATTAAGTTTATCACATTAATAAACATGCCATTTTCATATAAGTTTGCATGTATGGCAGAAAACATATATTTTATCAATAATAGTTCAAAACATAAATTTTTCTTCACCTTATCACCAATCACCGGTATTTTTCTAAATTAAAACATAAACAAAGATCTTTAAATAAACTGATATCTAATACTTAAAGTGTTAAGCTAATTGGAATTGTGGTATCGTCAAGAGAAAAGTCATGAAACCAATTTGTACAGAAAGCAAAACATTTACTGACACCAAGGTGTAAACAAATCCCGAGATCCTAATTTATAATACAAATAAATTGTTTCAATTGGATAAACAGTCGTCGCAAACAGATCACGGATTCTGGAGTTTCAATTTTGGATTGAAAAACACTAAAATAATTTCCTACGACCCAAATAACACGGTTTTATTCAAATAATCAAATACCAAATTACATTTCGATGTAATTAAGTTATTTTAGACCAATAGGATTGTTTCATACTTTTGTGGTAAATTGTATTTTGTTAATTTTATAAATTATAGTTTACCGTTTATGTACGAAATTGAGTTTTGTAGTTATTACGTTTTATCTATAATTATTTTACTTTAAAGAATTTCTAATAACTATTAGTAAAGAGAATGGAGATATAAATATTTAGATAAAAGATTTAAAGGTGACAAGAAAAAATATAATGAGAGAGAGATAAAGATGTGTATTTCTAACGGTAGTAATGTGTCGTGTTATCTATTAAAAAAAAGTGTAGAATGATAATAAAGCAACTGGTTCTTTATTAAAGAACCATGGTACTTAAGTAATGTCATTAACTAATAATGATGCTAAAATTCGTCCCGAGAGTAATTTTGATTCCGCTTATGACACATGTTCTAATAGATCATTATATATAATAGAAAAAAAAGCGGCTTTCTTAATACAGTAAGTGTTGAAAACGATTTTTTGTCCATCTGGATGAAATTGTTTAAGAAGAGATTCCATTATCTCCCGTCGGTTTTATGAATAGTAGAATAATTAGGTATTGCCGAGGTGATATCTTTAAGAACTTGTAGATGATCATTATTTTCAAATAATTACCTACGAGCTGACTAGTTTCATAGAAGTAGTACAGTAATTTTTATACGTGACTAGTTATTAAGTAAATGTTTTTATTTTTATAAAAAAAAAACAATGGCAGGTCCAAAACGCATAGTAAAAAAATGACTTGGCACGAATGCATTTTTGGACCTTATTAATATTAAAAATGTTTCAACCAGCTATTTCATGCAGTGGTCAGAATCACAGACACTAAAATTACATAGTGTTTTGCATATCATTTTTACGAGAAGCAATAATTTTTAGTCGGGTATAATTTTTAAAATGGGCATCTGGGTATTCTGCCTGGCTTAGTCTCTATCTCTTTTTCTTTTTATTAATAGCCCTATAGTCTAATGTTCAATTCGAATATTTAATGATATAGTTCTTTAAATAATGAGTAGGGATGTTAATAAGTGGTAATCATGTGTGTAGCAACTTCTTTTTGTAAAAGCACTAAGACTGTTTATGTCTTCTGTTCACACAACTCTATTACCCAGACAATCATTATTTTAAAACTATTTAGTATTATTTTATCCCATTTTATTTTCCAATTATTCGTATAAATAAAAAATCTTGTCTTGAAAAATAAGATTTTGAAACTCAAATTAGATACGCGTCTTTAAGAGTCAACTTAACCAGACTTATTTTACGGAAATTAAACATGATTGCTATTAAAAAAAAAACGTTCCCACTAGAACGTGATCTGCCGAGTCAATTGGATTCTTCAGAAAAGAAAAAATACCAAGACATGCTTTGTTTATTGTGCGTATAACAAGTAAATTTGTTAAGTAACCATCATTCTATAGACCAACGTTTTATAATAAATTAACGCGATGATTTACACAAAATTGTGTCCGACGGAACCTGCTTGATTATTTATGTAACAAAATTTTTGACAAGACCTCGGTTAATTTTACCGTTGATATGTTTGTTTTGTTTATATCTACTTATTAATCTTCGTAAGTTCTATAACGTAATTTTAAATAGATATATCTTTCCTGTATATTTATTTCTTTAAATTCTTTTACTAATTTTAAATATACCGTAAAAACATCAATTACATCTAAAAATGACAAAAAAAACTAAAGATAGAGATGAAAAGAAAACCAACTATATATGTAATCTATAAGACTAAATAAGAGTTACTTTACCCAACTCAAGAGTTTTCCGCAGAACAAAAAAAAATGATTTTGAGGAGTTTGTACACTACTTTAAAAAAATATAAATCTATACTTATAATAAATCTTTAGAGAGGTCAATTCTGTACATGAAATATATTTCCAAAATAACTATCAGGGGATAAGGGATCGATACTGATGCCAAAAATGAAATCAGTAAAATTTTTGTCTGTCTGTCTGTCTGTCTGTATAACCACTATAGAAACAAAAACTACTCGACGGATTTTAACGAAACTTGGTACAATTATTTTTCATACTCCTGTGCTGGTTATAGTATACTTTTCATCACGCTACAATCAGTAGGAGCAGAGCAGTGAAGGAAAATGTTGGGAAAACGGGAGAAGTTACTCCATTTTTTAAACTTCCGTCGCGTGTGCAACCTTAATGGTTAAAGCTATACAGAAATCATCTTATTTTTATAATTTGGAGGTCAACTGTGAACGGATTTTACAAAATTTCACCCCAAGGGGAGTTGCGGGGGCGTGAAAAATAAAAATAAAAAATTAAATTTAAAATCTATAAGTCCTGCAGGTTTAAAACTTTGCAAAATAGTTATTTTTATAATTTGGAGGTCAACTGTCAACGGATTTTACAAAATTTCACCCACAGGGGGCGTTGCGGGGACGGGAAAAATAAAAAAAATAAAAAAATGAAAATCTATGAGTCCTACAGGTTTGAAACTTTCCAAATAGTTATTTTTATAATTTTAAGGTCAATTGTGAACGGATTTTACGAAATTCCACCCACAAGGGAGGATGCGAGGACGTAAAAAAAATAAAATTTAAAATCTATAACTCCTACAGGTTTGACACTTTGCAAAATAGTTATTTTTATAATTTTGAGGCCAATTGTGAGCTGATTTTACGAAATTTCACCGACAGGGGGGTTGCGGGTGCGTGAAAAATAAAAATTAAAATTTAAAATCTATAAGTCCTACAGGTTTGACACTTTGCAAAATAGTTATTTTTATAATTTTGAGGCCAATTGTGAGCTGATTTTACGAAATTTCACCGACAGGGGGGTTGCGGGTGCGTGAAAAATAAAAATTAAAATTTAAAATCTATAAGTCCTACAGGTTTGAAACTTTGCACAATAGTTATTTTTATTATTTTGAGGTCAATTGTGAACGGATTTTAGAAAATTCCACCCACAAGGGGGCATGCGGGGGCGTGAAAAATAATCTATACATATAATAAATCTGTAGAACTGAAAATTCTGTACATTAAAGATATTTAACAAATAATTAGCGGGGGGTGTTACTACATCGATATAGAACCCAAAAATGTGGTTAGATTTTTTTTTGTCTGTCTGTCTGTATGTTTGTGCGCGCATCACATTAAAACTACTGATCCGATTCGAATGCGGTTTTTACAGATGTATTTGTTTTCTTTCAACTTAATATCTGGTATATACAAATTTCTCCCTTCACCCCTTTAACGATTTCGGGGGAGAAATTTTTATATAACAATCAACACGCCACGCGAACTACGTCGCGGGTACAGCTAGTACCTATATGAAATAAAAGATGTATGATAAGCAGATAAATAATGCTCCAATGATAATAGTAGATCAACTGGGTACTGGGTAGAAATATAATTTGAAGATTAATTCTATACAAAGTTAACTAGAAATAAAAAATTTAAAAACAAGAAAAGTCGGTTCAAAAACTAAATGATTAAAAATCAAATATAATGGCATTATTGTTGAACTATTAAATAAAAATTCTTAGACAGTAAAACGAAGACCAAAAACGTTAAAATTCAAGTAGGTATTTTATGCAAAACACATCAGAAGAACCATGCAAGTTATATTCTAAAAAAACTAAACATACCATTTTGTCATCATACATAAAAATCCTCATCCTTCAATAAATATCTTTCAATTATAATCTAAAGAAAAAATTATAAAATAGTTTTTGTGGAACTATTAAATAAAAATTCCTAGACAGTGAAACGAAGATCAAGAAAGTTAAAATTGAAGGATTTTATGCATCGATAACAGTATCAACTCTTTCTTAAATAAATGGCTATAGATTATTGGACAATAACCAAGAACTATCAATAAAAAAGACTCCTCCAAACTGTAGACAGTGACCTTCCCGTAGAATTCGAAGACCTCCTCGACGAAACCCTTCCCTGCTAAAGGTAGATAGTAGATATATTGAACATGATGGACACCACCTCTGGTGAAGTTTTCTGTGGTTTCCTTCGTCCTTGCCAAATAGGAGGCACCACGTGGGATACACTTCGACACAACACTGACACCAAAAAAATATTTTTTGACCGTTCAATGAGCTTTAGGATCAAGAAAACTTCGGAGCAACACCAAACTGTTGTTGTGGGGAGAACTTTTTGGACGACTGATGTTAATTCCATCCAAACCTAACCATCCACTCCCTGAAAAGGATGTAAGACCTATAACACCACATTCCTGTTAACCAACTCATCCTGTATCTTGACAACAAAATATAGAGAAGCTGCATACCAACGAAACAAAAAAATGGGAACGGAAATAGGACCTGTAGTGAAGGAACTTGCGATATAAAATATTATTCTACAACTCATAATCAGTTCAGGTACCAAAAATTACGGTTAGGAGCAGGATGAAAACGTCAACTCCGCAAGCAAAACATGTGCTAGAAGAGCTCCAAAAAATCAAGATTTCTTACAGGTTTTGTATTAGTAAAGTGACATCATGGATCCGATTTAATGAAATTGCAACTGTAGATTAAACGATAGGGAACCTACAAATACTGTGTCTTTGCTAGACACTGGAGACTTCATACTGCAATATGGACTTCATCCTCTAGACCTGTACAAATTGTTACCTGGTATGTACCAAAATCGTGTTGTTATAGAAATCTACAATTTTATACAAATCACAACAAACAACCAGTAGACATTAAAAAAAGCAGCCAAAGACCGTCTGTATGTACATTTAGATCAACAGTTTTATTTCCAAAAAAAAATAAAAATGACTAGGTAGGTACCTGCGACGTTGTTCGCGTGGCGTGTTGATTGTTGTTTAAAAATTTCTTTACTCACCCCGTTAAAGGAGTGGGAGGAGAATTTTTTATACACCAGATGTTATGTTGAAAGAAGACAAATACATCTGTGAAAAAAGCATTCAAATCGGATCAGTAGTTTTCATGTGATGCGCGCACAAACATAAAGATAGACAGACAGACAGACGTACAACAAAAAATCTAACCATATTTTTGGATTCTATATCGATGTACCCACGACGTCGTTCGCGTGACGTATATATTTTTGTATAAAAATTTCTCCCCCACACCGTAAAAGTGGTTTTCCCAACATTTCTCTTCACTGCTCTGCTCCTATTGATTGTAGCGTGATGTAAAGTATTCTATAACCAGCTCAGGAGTATGAAAAATAATTGTACCAAGTTTCGTTAAAATCCGTCGAGTAGTTTTTGTTTCTATAACGGTTATACAGACAGACAGACAGAAAGACAAAAATTTTACTGATTTCATTTTTGGCATCAGTATCGATCAGTATCAGTTTTGCCACTTTAATATAACTAAATGTTTTTTAATAGATAATGATCAAAATCTTGTTGTACTCGAGGAAGGAACAAAAGAGAGATAAGGAGAGGCAAAAGAAAGTTGGCTTATTCGAAAATTAGAGCAACGAGAAATAGAGAAGCTAGATGAAGTTGCATTACTTATTTTTGTGACGATTTTTCTGTCACAGCTCTTATTTCGATCGCTTTATTTATATAAGTGTTCCTCTATAAATAATTAACAAAAAAATGTTCCTAATAGTAATATGAAAGATTGAAAAATTTTACCTAATTTTATATCTTCTACATGTCGTTTTAAATGCAAATTGTAACGAAAATTGATAATATATAAGTTTACACTGACTGAATAAAACTTTTAATTTTACACAAAGAGTCGAGTTTAACCTTTAACTCATTACTGATTCATAACAAGCTTATAAATATCTAGATTTACAATTTATGATTAAAAGATTATGTTAATGGGATTTAAATGATACATCTCATGAGTTACATCTATTTTATTAAGGTATATTTTAATTTATCAAATTAAACCTTTTGCTCTTAAACTAATATGTTAAATAAAGTTTATACGATGATGATATACTATTGTAAAAAAGTTTCGCTAAAAAAATATCCACCCACTTGTTAGTGTAATAAAATTAGAATAACATACTTTGACCCTCTTCTGTAAATTTAAACTTGAAAATCTACAGTATATGCTTTTGTAATAGAATTTACACTGTCATCATGATTTTAATGAAAACCTTGTTGAATTCTTCAAGAAATAAATCAAGCGGAGATAATATCAAATAAATCAAACCTCTCTGATGCCCAATGACAACATAGTGGACGAGTAAATTAACAACAGCAAACATAAGATATATCTCAAGAGAAATAAAACAAAGTAGATAAAGAAGTTAAAACATTAAATTTGAAGAGAAAATTATACGGATTTAAGTGAAAATCTAATCATAATTATAGAAAATTAAGTAACAAATTTCTTATTATTTTTTTCAAATTCTAAATTTTGTCGCATTGCTTCTTGTTTTTCGCTTTGTTTATTGCTTCCCTCCAAGATATATTTTTCTTTTTAAAAATGCTTGCCACCTCGTCATTCCAGGTTGTTTCGGTCTGTTACGCCGTCTCTTGCTTTCCATACACGTTTTACTGGTCTTTTATTCATTCATCCCCTACATATATTACCAAACCATGTAAGTGAATATTGAATTGGTTCTATTTGCAGCCCTTGTCTAACAGTGTCATTTCAGCCTTTTACTTTACGAAGATATTTTGTATCAATCGCATTCACTTTGCTTTCAGTTGCTAGATTCATTACCCAACTTTCGCTGCCATATATTAGAATTGGCCTGAACACAATTTTTTATAACACCATCTTTATCTTCCTACTGACTTCTTTTTTACCAATAAATGTTATGACTGCTATGATACAAATGCGATGCTCTAGAGATTCTTTGGTTAATTTCTTCTTGTTGACTTTCACCCCTATACAAACGAACTTGTTGTATTCTTAGATCATTAGGTAAGTTCTATTTATATATTTTTGTCTTCATTCCCAATTACTATGACTTTGGTTATCTCTACAATTTTCTTTAGGTGTCTGTCCTTGTTCAATGTATCTAGATCATTTCCTTTGTCAACCAAAGTCATCAGGTCGTCAACAAATTCACATTTAGACATGCCTACGGATTCAAGTTTTCTGTAACCCACATGATGTTTACGTATTTTCTTTCCTACTGCTTTGATAATATCGTCCATAACCAAAATGAATAATGTCTGATTTAGTACTCTTTCCTGCCTTAAACCTTCTTTTATTTGGAATTCTTCGGATCTTCAGTTTTGGGTTGATGTTTCTTTGCTCTAAACTTCTCCAAATATCTTTTTGCCACACTTTATCGAACGCCTTTTCAAGGTCAAGAAATGCATCGTGTATCTCGTTATTTCTTATTCTTGTTTGCTCAATAAGTAAATATATGATCTTAAGTACTACGACCTCTTCTGAAACCACTTTGCGATTCTGGTTCTATGATGCTTTGGACATTATACCTTAGTAGTGATTACAATTTCTTGTATCATCTATTTTAAACAAGGGTATCTAGTATGATTCCAATCCCTCATTGGTAAGGAATTTTGATTTGTGTTTGAAATATTGAAGTATGTATACAAGAGTCTTTTAAATTAATCCTGATTTACAATTTTTCGCAATTATTTGTGGAGGTTTAAATTTGGCAAACAATCAAAATTCCTTCTATAAAAATGCTTGGATATCTACATTAAATTGATATTTAATTTACAAATAATAATATAAAAGCAATTTTTAAAATTTAAGCTGTGAATCGAATATTCAGTGTACAGCTATGTTTTTCTTATAAGTTTACATATTTTTATATATCTAAGAATAAATCTCTGTTAAGTAGATTAACCTTTAAAATATTCGTTTTAATGAAATAATTACTGATTTAACAATAATTTTAACGTATAAAGAAGATGTTTTAATCATTACCAGTTTTTTTATGAATGACCATTTTCATCAACACAATAAAATTTTCTAGTTGGTCTGCAAAAATTACTGAGTTATGAACGAACCAATTTATTCGTATTACTTTTAAAATTTAATGGAATGCATAACTAAACTTTGGAACAGATTAAAATAAACAATATTTGACCTTGACACTACCACATATTTTGCAAATCTATTTTATTTTTTTAAATTATTTGTATTGAATTATTTACAAGAGTTTGAACTCCCCACAGTCAATTTACATCTATAACAACATAGCAGACAAATGTTTGTGTATTTTTAGCAGAAAAACAATTCAACAGTCGCATGCTTAAAATAAATAATTAATATTATAGTATGGTATTAAATCAAAACCAAATTCAAACTTCAGACTTTCTAATTTAAGAAACGAGATGATACAATAGAATCTAAGTAGGAGGAGCACAGACATGGACTCTTCAAGTGATTTATTGTGAATTTTGTTTTTATAATTAAGACCTTTTATTAAAATAAAAGAGATAATTCTATAAACTGAATCAATGATATTTTTATTTGTATCTCAAAAAAATTTAGGACCAAGTATTTTGTATCCGGAATCTTTTGTCCATTTCTATATTCAGTTCCTTCTGCTTTCTTGTATTGCTTTTCTTAAAATATCCGTTTATAGTAATATTAAAAAACTATATAAAACCCATAAAGCTTCCTTTGTTGAAATGTTCGAATGTTTTACGACACCATTTAACGCGAACCGATTTTTGCTCTTACAATCGAAAACCAACTTCGTAAGACCCAGTTCTTCATCTTTTGGATCGAGGTCTTTGAAATGCCAAAAGATGCCTCTATCTCCCGATATGTTACACAGCGGTCATCCTTAATACCAGCGGGAAATAGTTAATTGGTATGGTGCTTCATTCCCAAACTCAAAGACGTTACTGTTGGGATAATCCTCTCCGAAAATTGTAAAAAAAATATTGCTGGAAACTCTTCTCCGCTAAGATCCAGTTGCTAATTTTAAAAATTTACTGTACCAATACAACTTGTATCGCAATGAAACTCTGGATTTATATCAAGAAAAGATTGATGTTAAATTTTTGTCTGAAGGTTCTATTGGTCGCGCCTTCCAAGCGGCTATATACAAAACTAAAAAGACAACCATCGTAATTGTCTCTTTGTTTTTATAAATAAATAGATTATTCTTCTTTTAATATAGGTAGCCCAGATCCAGAGTTGTACCAGATGAAATTGGAGATATCTTTATCCTTTTTATTTAGGTACATTTCCTCTTCTTAGATAAGTTTTTTTTAAACAGACAAACTCCAAGTGATCTTCGGCAATCTCCTATGTAGACTTATTGTACTTCTTCCAATAATTCACGTCATCCACTCTAGGATCTGGGTATCCTCTGTTAGTTTCTAAAGGTATATGTTTGTGAAGACTCTCTGAAGTCTCCAAAACAATGGTCTAGTATTGTTTTAGGTTCCCTGCTACATAACTTTTACCTTGGAGCTCTATTAAACAGTTTACAGATGTCTACTGCACGGTGCATTGTTCGTAAGGAATTTTGTAGCTTATGCCTACTGGTTATATGCAGTGTTTTAGCTCTTCTGGCACACATCTGATCAACTTTTATTTCGCTTGGCCAGAGTTGTGTTTCCACTGATGTTGTCTACTGATCCAGGATCTCATTCGACACCAGAACACTAGAGCTGGCATGACCTGCAGCTTGGAGCTCTATTAAACAGTTTAGAGATGTCTTTTGACCAGTGCAGTGTTCGCAAGGAATTTTTTAGCTCATTTGCGCAGTGTTTTGGCTCTTCTGGCATACGTCTGTTCAATATACTTATTTTGCTAAGTCCTTGGCCAGAGTTGTGTTTTCAGTGTTGTCTACAGATCTTGGCTTTCATTGGGTTCCGGACCCCTAGAGCTGGCTTTGGATTGTAGAATATTGTGTTCTCTTACAAGTTTATTAGCCTGCTGGGTGCCTTGTATTCCTCTATGTCCTGGAACCCATCTAAATTGATTGTTTTGGTTTTTGGCCATAAAGGTCAAATTTTATTATGTGATTGGAAAATTAGTTCATCCAAAGGGACAAAGGTTCGTTTTTCATTGATTAGTAAATGGATTAATAGAATTTTTGGAAGGTATACAACTTAATATTGTGATAACACAATGTTTAAGACTGCCATAGTTAGTCAAGGAGTACATTATACCGAATTTTTGTTTACTAAGGAGTACTACTTAGATTTATTTTAAAAATAAGTAAAGTAAAGTTAATACGCAGCAATATAAGTTAATATCTCACAATACATTGTTTTTATCTAGATAATTAAATTCAAGTAGCTAATTTCATATTCATATGTGTGTATTTCATTTAGTTTTATTATTATATAGAAGGAAACTATAAAAATTTGCATCCAACACATTGATTAACATTTTAAAAAAACTGGACCTATTATCTATATTTCTTTATAACCAAATTAATAATAAATTCCGTATTATCCTTTGTAACATTTATTTCTTATTAAAGTAAATTTGAAATATGTGTGCGATCTTGACGATCAGGTTCGCTTTTCACAGAGTAGCAGTGAAAGAGACCGCAATTTGTATAACTGGAGGGCAAAAGATTGAAATGCAGCTACGTATAACTTCGAATGAAGAGTGCGGATAAAGCGTTAAATAAATGAAATTAAAAGCAATGAGCTAAAGGCAACTATAGAGGTATGAATGGAATGGTTATCAACTACGATATAAGTATACTTAGAATTAGAAATATTATATTTTATTAAAATAACAGGATAATAACATCGTATTATTAAGAGAAATACTGAAGGTTATCGGATGCTATTATTCCGATTTTGAGATGTTCAGTATTGTCACAATATGTATAAACATTTTAGACATCAAATAAATATGAAAAAAAAAATTACGTTAGAAGCTTTCGGGAGACCAATTTTTGGTAAAAACATGTTGGAGAAAATATTTATTTAAATTACGAGGTAATTCAATGTCAGTTTTTTAATTTCTACTATTTTCAAGATATTGGGTACTCTTAAATATTATTCAAGTGAATTTATCAAAATCAAAGTATTTTTTTTAATTTTTAATAAAGTTTTTAAACAGATTAGAATTCTAATTTTATGAAGAATATGACAGTTACTTTTTGAAAAATTAAAAATTTAACAAAGTCATGCAAAGTCAGAAACAAGAAAGTACCATCAGATTTATACATAGGTACGCATTATATATACGAGTTCAGAAAATCATTTAAACTTTACTGTGATCTGATCTGGATCAAAATTATAAGGTTTCGTCTCCTTGACATGAGGATTCTATATAACATTCCCTTCAAGGGTTATAGCGCACACAGGGCGAAGGGCCACAAAAGCTGATATAAAGTACCGATGGTACTTAATAATTAAGGGTTTTAATATTAAAATTAAAAAACTCCAAAAACTATTCTAGTGTTATTGGAATTGAAATTTATCTACATATTTGACCATTTCTATATAGGCGGTTAAAGTGTTATAGCGAGAATAGGATTAGGGTAAATTTGTAATGACTTAGGGAGCGATCTGGATATGACTTAGTTCTGTTTATAGACCGCAAATGCTTTCTTATGCTGCTAGTTATAAGACTGGACGTCGATATAAGCATAGTTATATTTAGAATATTAATTTTTATTAAGACAACAGGATGTCACTATAGTGAGTTCGGTAAATATCCGCTAAAGTAAATACTTATTAACTGGAAGTAAACGTATTGTATCGACAGACAATTAACAGGCCGAGTTTAATGAATGTCATATATAAACACTAGTTTGATTATAATTTGAAAGGCGATCCTGGTAACGTCGTCCTCTTGTAATAGAAACGCATGTTTGTTTGCCATAGATTGAACTTGAGAGGGGCAGGTGACTAGCACCCCGTTTATTTATAAACGTGCGGGAGACATTCTGCAGACTTCATTTCTAAACAAGAGTGCTATCGAAATGCGTATATTTTTATACACCGTCCTCAATAAACATTTGATGTCGGTCTCCGTACATTTCACTTATTTATTTTCACTATCGTGCAAACTGCTCTATTATTGAAAGCCCGCTGATATCTTTATTATATAAACTTTGGCCACTTTAGTCTCCGTGTTCTGGACGTGAAATCAGCGGATATTTTTAAATTCGAGACACTTGCTAACTTTTATTTACTTGTTTCAGCTTCCACACGGCACCACTCTGGACCGATGGCGCTTCCGTACCCCTGAGGAGGAACCTCTGGTCCTCCAACACTTTCTTAGAATTGAAGAAACCAGAGCCATAACGCAACAACTGTTCCTAGCGCAACAGGCACTTCAGGAGCCCACACTGGAGCGCCTCGAGCGTCATCACTCACCTCACCCACGTCGGGCGATGTCCCCGAATCATCGCCCGTCACCTCCAACGTTGCCTGCTTCCGCTTTTCATCCTACAAGACTGCAACCCACGATGTCTCCTCACCAAAAACATTCGCTCAACTTTATCAGTTTACCTCCTAACGGACCAATCTCATCCAGCTCTCCACCAAATGCAATCAACGCCTCTCCGATGAATTCTTCACCACTGAATAGACTGCAAAATATGCAACCTTTTGATTTTCGTAAATTAGGAGCTGGTTTAGCAGCATTTCCCAACAGACTCAGTCCAGAACGTCGAAGGCTTTCCGAAAACGAATCAGTAGGATTAAATTTAACGAGAGCTACTGCTATGGCTTCCTGCTTACCTCCACCTCCACCACCTCCTGGATCTCTGAGCCATTCTACTGTTGCTATGGTAGCAGCATCTGTAAACACCCTTGCTGCAGCTAGTTTGGTCGCTAACTCTTTTCCGGGTTTGATGTCAACACGAATGTCAACGGGAAGTAAATCTCCTTCAAGTGCTGATGTTCTAAGTAGTGGAAATACGAATAGTGAAGAAGACGACGATGGTGATGAAAACTCGCATAGTGTGTTAAATTTAAGTAGAGATAGAGATGCTCTAAAAACTCCTAGGCAATCTAGAATGTTACCGGGTAGAAAACCATCCACTCCTACAAAACGATCGTGGGGTTCGCCGAATTTACCTCTAAATTTAGGTACTCAGTTTATTAATCCGGCTACGGGAAAGAAACGAGTACAATGTAATGTTTGTCTAAAGACTTTTTGCGACAAAGGTGCTTTAAAAATACATTTTTCCGCAGTACATTTACGAGAAATGCACAGATGTACCGTTGAAGGTTGTAACATGATGTTTAGTTCGCGAAGATCACGCAACCGACACAGTGCAAATCCCAATCCAAAGTTACACTCCCCTCACCTTAGAAGAAAAATTTCACCACACGATGGAAGAAGTTCTCAGGCTCATCCTATTTTAATTCCTCCTCAACCAGGATTATCCTTACCTGCTGCTGCTGCACTTAGTCCCTTGAATCCATTTGGCCCTTTTCCTCTTCTTACACCACCACCAGATATGAAATATCACTCACTGCCTTCCATGGATTTCAAACAAACTTTAGATCTTAGCATACAACGAATGAAAGAAAGCAAAGTCTCTTATCACGATTATGCATCTATGACTTCATTTTCACAACAACAACAATCTGAAGATGATGATGATGACGATGACGGTATCGTAGTAGTAGGAGGTGATGAAGATGAAGATTTCGAAAAAGATAAAAAAGAAAAAATGAACGGAATAAGCGATGTTCAAGAAGTACCGGAAGATTTAGTAATGCCATCAAAAAAGCAAAAAATGTCTGTCTCTGATTTTGAAGAAGACATAACTAGTAATATAGATAGTAATGAAGATTCGTTAAGTGTTGTTGATACACATAGTTTAAAAGACGAACCTAGTGTTCAAATTAATAATAAAAGAAAACGAAAAAGTCAGAATCCAACTAGATGCGCTGTACCTGTAATGATGGAAGATACTGTAAGTGATGGTGATTCTTCTAATGATGTGTTTTCTGAAAGATTAGCCGATCAAGTTAAACAAGAAGAAGAAGAAAGGAAAGAATTGAAAAACGATCCAGTACCTGTTGAAACCAAAAAAGAACTAGATGACTCAGATACGCCTTTAGATTTAGGAAAACGAAGTCCGGATGTAAATGCCAACGAAACTAGTAAATTGGTTGCAAATGAAATAAAAACTAGTATAGCTCCATTATTTAGTATAGATAAATTAAAAAAAGAGAAACCACATCAGGAACCAGAACCAGTAGAAGAATCAGAAGAACGTCCAACTAGTTCAGTTGAAAGCAATAAAAGTGACGAATCTTTTGACTCGACAAATCCATTAAGGCAGTTAGAAAGTCTTTCTCATGGACATTTCAGTGATTTAATGGCTCGAGGATTACAGTTAGGCTTGGGTAATCAGCCTCCAAGTTTTCCTCCTTTGGGGTTTATGATGGGTACTGGACCACCAAGTCCAGCACGCTCCCAAACGTCTTCTGCTGGCAGTAGCAATGGTAGAGATTCGCCTGATGATAACAGTCAACACCAGCTATATGGTCATTTTGATAATGGACAATTTATAACTGGAATTGACGTGCCTGTAGATAAAGATAATCCTAGAAAATGTGCTGCTTGTGGAAAAATATTTCAGAATCATTTTGGGGTTAAAACCCATTATCAAAATGTGCATTTAAAATTAATGCACAAATGTAATGTCGATGGTTGTAATGCTGCATTTCCATCAAAACGAAGTAGAGATAGACATAGTGCAAATTTAAATTTGCATAGAAAATTATTGTCTACTACATCTGATAAAAATTCTGCCAGTTTGTTTTTAGAAAAATCACCATTTGCTTCTCTTGCAAATCCGGCTTTACATGGAGATTTCCTTACTAGATTATATGCCGAAGAAGCTTTAAAAAATCACCACATACCTCCTCCAAATTTAGATCAATTAATGCTTAATGGTGATAGAATACCTCATCCACCTCTACTACTACCTCCTTTGGGTGGTCTTCCATTTCCTTTAGGTAATTTCAACCATTTTAGCCAATTTAATGGATCATCTTTAGCAGCGGTACACAAAGAACGTTCGTCTACTTCCAATTCACCTGTTTCTGGTTCCCCACCTCCTTCTAATCTATCTCCTGCTCCTACCAAATATATTCACTGCGTAGAAGAAGATCTTCCAACACCTGACAAAGAAGGTAATCTTCCGTGTAGATTGTGCAAAACAACTTTTAGTACCACTACCCAACTAAAAGAACATTGCGAGAAACATCATATTTCGGATATGTTCAAATGCACTGTGATGGGTTGTCCTAAAGTGTTTGTTTCGCGAACGAGGAGGAATATACACTCTGAAAATGAATCTCTTCACGCGAATTCGTCGTTAAGAGAGTCTGAACTATCGTGACCATTAAAAAATGTGTTGGATTTCAACGCGATTCCGTTGTGGTGGTGATCTGATAAAGTACTTATCAATAATATTCACTTAATCGATTGTAGTTATCTGTCTGCTATTCATTTTTAGTCAAATATTATCAAGCTTTTAATAATTTGAAGAAAAAAAACTGTTTAATTAAGGTGTTAACAGTATTATTATCGCTTGTTTTAGAAATATTACAATCGGAAATTTCATTTATAAAAAGTTAAAGCAAATTTCGAAAAAGTATCTAATGAACTAAAACGTTATGCCTTAATAATTTCAATATCGTTAAAAATTAGTCTTATTTATTAAGAGGAAAAAGTTAGCATCACCAAAACTTCAGAAAAGTAAAAGTTTGGAACTTTTCAACTAAAAATCTAATTATTCTTTACTTTTATAAAACTGTAGTGCTTCAAATTTTCTCGACTACCAAAAATTGATCAATTTGACCGTTTTAAAATGGATAGATGCACCAACCGATTTTAAATATAATAATAGAAAATTTTAAGTACTTAGTCATTAAAATCTGCTAAAGCCTACAAAAGTCATTAAACTTTAAGTTATAAAGCAGTTATAATTTAATAAAATTCTGACATCGCACTCAAAATTTACCAACAAAATTGTTGATTTCAATTATGAAAAGATTTGGCTTGAAAACTGAAATTCGATTAAGTATTTCAGATTCGAAATTTATATTAAATTATGACCCATAAATTAAAATTTGTTTAAGTCAAATATTTATTACACATTTAAAGTTCAAAGTTAAAGTTTCTTTGAATCCGGTATTCAATAGAATGTTAAATTCTAACTTTGAAAGCATAAATGTATCCTTTCATTAAAGGTCTATAGAATGATTAAATCGAGAATAAACTCAATTTTTCGCAGTTTTGTTAAATTGTGAATAAATTTGTCGTTAAAATTTTAAAGCGAAGCTTTTAATGTTAAGTTTGGAACCGGGATTGCTATAAAAAATCGTGACAAGAATGAATAACGGAACTTCCTTTGGACTCTCTTCTATGGTCTATCTGTTGGATGAGTTTGCGATATAAAAACCGTGACAAGACTGAATAACGAAACTTCCTTTGGTCTCTTTCCTATGGTCTATCGATTGGATGAGGTGTTGCGATATAAAATCGTAACAAGAATCAATAACGGAACTTCTGTTGGTCTCTTTCCTATGGTCTATCTATTGGACAAAGTTTTGCGATAGAAAAATCGTGACAAAAATCAATAACGGAAGTTCCTTTGGTCTATCTCCTATGGTCTATCTATTCGACGAGGTGTTGCGATAGAAAAATGATAAGAAGAATAAATAACAGAACTTCTTTTAGTCTTTCGCCTATGGTCTATCTATTGGACGAAGTGTTGCGATAGAAAAATCGCGACGAGAATGAAAAACGGAACTTCCGTTGGTCTATCTATTGGATGAGGTGTTGCGATAGAAAATCGTAACAATAATCAATAACGGAACTTCTTTTGGCCTCTCTCCTATGCACTGTATATTGGACGAGGTGTTGCGATAGAAAAATCGTGACAAGAATGAAAACCGGAACTTCCTGTGGTCTCTCTCCTCTGGTCTATCTATTGGACGAGGTGTTGCGATAGAAAAATTAGGACAAGAATGAATAACGGAAGTTCCTTTGGCTTCTCTCCTATGGTTTATCTATAGGACCAGGTGTTGCGATAGAAAAATCATGACAAAAATAAATAACGAAACTTCCTTTGGTCTCTTTCCTATGGTCTATCTATTGGACGAAGTATTGCGATAGAAAAATCATGACAAAAATAAATAACTGAACGTCCTTTGGTCTCTCTCCTATGGTTTATCTATTGGATGAGGTGTTGCGATAGAAAATCGTAACAAGAATCAATAACGGAACTTCTATTGGTCTCTCTCCTATGGTCTATCTATTGGACGAAATATTGCGATAGAAAAATCGTGACAAAAATGAATAACGGAACTTCCTTTGGTCTCTCTCCTATGGTCTATCTATTCGACGAGGTGTTGCGATAGAAAAATCATGAGAAGAATAAATAACGGAACTTTCTTTGGTCTTTCGCTTATGGTCTTTCTATTGGACGAAGTGTTGCGATAGAAAAATCTCGACGAGAATGAAAAACGGAACTTCCTTTGGTCTCTCTCCTATGGTCTATCTATTGGATGAGGTGTTGCGATAGAAAATCGTAACAATAATCAATAAAGAACTTCCTTTGGTCTCTCTCTATGGTCTACCTATTGGATGAGGTGTTGCGATAGAAAAATCGTGACAAGACTGAATAACGGAACTTCCTTTGGTCTCTCTTCTCTGGTCTATATATTGTACAAGGTGTTGCGATAGAAAAATCGTGACAAGAATCATTAACGGAACTTTCTTTGGTCTCTCTTCTGTGGTCTATTTATTGGATGAGGTGTTGCCATAAAAAAATCGTGACAAGAATGAACAGAACTTCCTTTGCTCTCTCTATTTCTCGTTCACGTAATTTTCAGTTCACTTTTCTGTTCCAAAAATATTGTTAAAAGCTGGATTCACCGAGTTCCATGTATTTTTTTTTAATTTGATGATATTATCTACTAATATTTTGCCATAAAATCATAATTTATCTTTAGAGAAAAATAAAAATGAAAGCAGACAGTTAATGATTAAGTAAATTCATATATGTGATTTATAGAATAGTTTTACAAATTTCTGAAAGCCAGTTTCTTTATGCTTATTTATTGAAGAACTTGCACACTATTTTGGATTAGAATTTTATTTTATTATTATTAATATTATTATTTTGTTTTTGTGTTGTTTTATCCGCCAGTCTTGAAAATACTCAAATTGTAAATACGAATTAGTCTAGTTGATCTCTTAAGTTGTTTTTCTGCAATTAGAATGTAAATATTTGAATTATTAAAGCTCATTTAAAGTTTGGAAGTTCAGAGAACGAATGATTAAAAACATCATATCCAATTTCTGTCGAATTACATACATGTCGCTTAAAATATAACAGTTAATGTAATCCCTTAATATTCTACTGGTGATACAAGTTAATAATATTCGAAAAAAATGTATATTAAATGTGCAATAATTTTGTAAATAGCTAAATCGCTTGTAAATGTATAGTTGTAAATAAATATTACCAATGTTATTACCAGAGGGTACCTAAATTATTACAATTCATGTCCTCAATGTATACGAAAAACACTTAAAAAAAATTAAAATAGAATCAACTTTTTGTAACTCCCAATCATACCTACTACTTTTTTTTAAATATAATTACATTACATACACTAAGAAATACAATTTAAAATAAACAAACTCGTACTAAAATTAAATTATTTAATTATTACAAACAAATGATTGGGTGATATTTAATTTATTTTGTTTTCCTCAAGCATATCTGTAAATGTATTTGTTATTGCGTATTCACAAATCCTGTGTACAGTTGAAAAACATGTATTGCCTATTGGGCTAATTAAAAACCTATAGCTGTCGTATTTATTTTGTATTATTTATCCCTTTAACCAAAAACTATAAAATTTCTATTAAAGAAATAGTTTTTTGAACTACAACACTAAAAACAGATTAACGTCTCACTTATATGGCCTTTTACAATTGCCAAATTCGACTACCTGCTGAAAGAGACTTTTAAAGTGAAACTTTTATTACATCGTTTTTTGGTCTGTGTTAGAGCATGTCGCATGTCGGTCGACCGTCGAGTAGGTATAAAGTATAAAGTAGGCGGCGCCTATAGTTTAATACAAAAATGTACGGGTGTGAGCAGATCTGCTAATGAAAACAATTCTACCTATTCGTATTAATATGAACTTCGACTGCGTAAGTATCTACGACATGTAACGTCGACGATTATATTCTACCTATTCGTATTAATACGAACTTCGACTGCGTAAGTATCTACGACATGTAACGTCGATAGTTATATTCTACCTATTCGTATTAATACGAACTTCGACTGCGTAAGTATCTACGACATGTAACGTTTTAAAAATATTACAGTCGTAAATAATAATTTTTGAAACTGAAAATATGGAACTTGAGCAATAAATTATGTAACATATATTAAATAAAATATCTTTTAAAATTAATCAAAACACTTATTTTTAAACAAATAAGCTTTGTAATTATCCTACCCTTGTTATATATATTCATCTTATTCTTTTGTCGATTTGATGAAGTTTTCACTTCTATCGTGTGTGAATCGCACACACACCTTTTGATTTTGATTTCGATTTCGATTTTCATTTCGATTTTGATTTTGATTTTGATTTCGATTTTGATTTCGATTTAGATTTTGATTTCGATTTCAACGCCTATAGTTTGCAGCAGCTGACAGTGTAGTGTGCTCCAAGCTATATTATTTGTGTTTAATTTTATTTATATTCGGTCCATTCCAATTTTATTATAAAATTAAGATTGATAAAGCGATTTTTATACCCTTAATGGAATATTTTTCGAAAAATTTTTAGTTAAATGTCTATAGTGTGAAAAAAAGTTTCACTTTTACCGTGGTTTCATAAAACCACACAATGCTTTTTTTGTTACTTTAGAAGCACTCCTGTTCCAATCTGTTCGTTTTTTAAAGGTGAATTTTAATATTTGGTCTAAATCCATTGAAAGTTCACACATGGTAGGTACACATAGATAACGATAAAAATTGCTTAGCTGTTATCCTAATTGTGTAGAAAGCTAATTATGGATAGTCACTTAATGTGAGTAAAGTATTATATCTATTTGTAGAATTATAAGAATGATTCCATTTTTTTTGGAACGAAGTTCCCTTTCGCGCGTTACTAAGAGTTACGACTGACGCTAGGAGCTAGCCAAAAAAAATTCATACCAAAATTTGTCACGACACTATGACACGACACACGCATGTTTCTCTCTCTCACAGACCAAAAAATAAATAACTCTCTCTCCCTCTCTCTCTCATAGATAGATATATTACAATTAAAAAGACACTATTTTAAATTAAAAGAAAATGTACATTAAAAAGAAAATACTGTAGAAAAAATAATAATTAACTATAATAGTATTACATTTTATTTCATCCTGTTTTTATAAATTAATAAATTCATAAACATTTTAAAAATAGTTCGTAACTTGACTATTTAGGTACCTACGTCAAATTACCTTAACTGTCAGTTACTGTCAAATATTTTAATTTTAAAATTTTGTATTGAATTGTTAATTCCTGTTTTAAATTATAAAAAGTAATTCTAAAAAGATGTGTTATCTAAAGCTCTGGTATTGTATAAATGGACACTTTTGTTAAAAAAAACGAACTGTTAGGTAAGTAGAGATTTTATACAGACAATAATAAATGCTTATATATGTATAAACACTGTTGTGTTTACAAATTACTAATTCCTTCACTAATTAATCGAAAGGAACTTCGTTCCATCCGGGTGTCCCTTGACACCTCACACTTTTTTATTATAGACATTCATTTTATGTAATATCAGTTGATACGGTAAAACCTTTATGGTTAGACAATAAAAAAAATGATGGCTATTAATTCCGAAACAGCGGCTGCGGTTTTTGAGACAGAAGAAGTTAGCGATAAATGTTGCTCAACAGTATCATATTATATCCAATTGCACGGTGCATTACATTTTAACACTTTTTTAAACTTTAGACGACCTAAAACTAGTCCCTAACAAAGAGCTGGTAAATTCTACAGCTGTTGAAATCAGAAATAGACTTTCACCTCTGGCAGAAATGTAAGCAAAGAAACTAAGACTTACAGAGTCTAATCGTATCAGTCCTAAACCTGAAACACACTCTTCCTAGTTGTCATCGTATTAAGCGACTTCAGACTGCCAGAAATCAGCAGAACTGGTGAGTGTTGCTTAGCGATAAGTCCAAATTTAGCTTGTGGTCTGTAGCTGGTTGTGAGTCAGTATGGCAAAGACCACAAGAGCGTTTTGCAGAATATACCTTTAGTCTTAAGGTAGTTTACCAAAGAGGATCAGTTAGGATATGGGCCAAAATTTGTCTGAATTTTCACGTAGAATTGTACATCCTCTTTAACTGCTGCCAGGTGGATTGATAAAATTCTCGAAGATTTTGTTGTTACTTATTTTGACAACAGGTCACTCAATTTTAATACTTGGGATGCATGATCAACCAAAAACAACGAACAACGTTCTTAAGACTTTTAACAAATAAAATCTTCAATTTTAGCCTTAGATATGGTAAAATGCTACTTCTGGTCCATTCTTTTTTGTTAGCTTATTGTTATGTTTTTTATTCTACTAATGAATAAATATTGTTATATTTTCTTTCCTTTCTGGAGTATGTTGCTCTGATCAATATCTGATCAGCTTATAATAAAAAAAAAGTAACAAAATTTTGAGTTATCAAAAAGTATCTTATAAGTTTTGATTGTAACTATAAGGATAAGTAAGTATTATTGTTTTTTTTTTAAGTAAAAGTCTGTAATTTCTAATGTAGTTATCCGGGTTATCTAATCTAAATTATATATTTCTTTTTTCTGGGTTTCTTATCTTTCCCATCCATAGAATAAAAAAAAGTGAGAGGTGTCAAGGGACACCCGGATGGAACGAAGTTCCTTTAGATTAATTAGTGAAGGAATTGTAATTTGTAAACACAACAGAGTGTTTATACATACATAAGCATTTATTATTGTCTGTATAAAATCTCTACTTACCTAACTCTATCAGCAATATCCGGAATTTGTGGAGAAACACTGTCAGGATACATTATTGTTATTATTTTCTTTTATTTTATTATTTATTATCTACAAAGAACCTGTATAAACTTAATAAAGTCACGACACTACAATGTTTAAAGCAAAATAGAAAATAGTAAATCCATTATCACCTGAATATTTTCAACAGTTCGTTTTTTTTTTAACAAAAGTGTCTATTCATTGAATACCAGAGGTTTAGATGACATACATATACCAAAAATTACTTTTTATTTCAATTTAATTTAAAACAGGCATTAACAATTTAATACAACATTTTAAAATATTTGACAGTAACTGACA
Organism: Altica lythri; assembly: GCA_964028335.1. Classification (NCBI taxonomy): domain Eukaryota; kingdom Metazoa; phylum Arthropoda; class Insecta; order Coleoptera; family Chrysomelidae; genus Altica; species Altica lythri. Next base: position 93,842,219 of record OZ034800.1, on the reverse strand, counting down.
GTTAAGGTAATTTGACGTACCTAACTAGTCAAGTTACGAGCTATTTTTAAAATGTTTATGAATTTATTAATTTATAAAAACAGGATGAAATAAAATATAATACTATTATAGGTACCTACTTATTTTTTTTCTACAGTATTTTCTTTTTAATGTAAACTAATTAATTTAAATTAGTGTCTTTTTAATTGTACTTTTATTGGTATTTATGTATATTAGGGTTTCCTGTTTAAATAAAGACATATCTATTTATGAGAGAGAGAGAGAGAGGCAGATAGAGAAACATGCGTGTGTCGTGTCGGTCGTGTCGTGTCGTGACAACTTTTGGTCTGATTTTTTTCCGGCTAGTCTCAGTCGTAACTCGCGAAAGGGAACTTTTTTTTACTATTTAATACCAAATGTTTTGGACAAAACATGAGAAAAAACATCGATCATATCACGCTTACTTTATATGTAAAAGAATGAGGTAAAGAAAGCATGGTCATTCGATATAGTATGCTATAATATTACATACTTATTTACTTTTTATTAAAAATATGTATGGATTTTATATACAGGGTTTGTCCAGAAAGTAATAGGACTGAGTCGATTTAAAAAAAAATATTGAGCCAATTGTTACAATTCTTTAAAAACTTTGAAAATAGGCTCCTTCTGCGTCGATGCAGCGCTGCCAGCGCGATTTCCAAGCATTGAAGGCGTCACGGTAGGCATTCTCCGGAATAGCCTTGAGAGCCGCGGTGCATGCTGCTTGTATCCCCTCTGCCGTCTCAAAATGCTTGCCTTTGATCGGCCTTTTCAGGCGAGGAAACAAAAAAAAGTCTGGTGGGGCCACATCTGGGCTGTAGGGCGGCTGCGGAAGCGTTGGGATGCCGACCTTGGTCAGGTAGCTGTTCACAAGAAAGGCAGTGTGAGCCGGGGCGTTGCGCATGTTCAAATGCACCGTCACAATGTCATGAACCACAGATTTTGGTAAATTTAACATCTGGGCAATTAAACGAATACTTATTCGACGGTCTGAGTTTAAAACTTTGCGCACACGAGTCACATTGTCGGTGTTTGTCGAAGTCGAAGGTCTTCTAGCACGGTCTTCATCGGCGACCTCTTCCCGGCCCTCCAAAAAGGCCTGGTGCCACCGAAACACACCACTTCTTGCTAAAGCAACATCTGGGTAAGCCTGCTTGATCATATCAAACGTCTCTGTCGCAAATTTACCGAGTTTCACACAGAATTTAATCGCGTACCTCTGCTCTAACGAACGCTGCATTTTCGGCTTGCACCACTCACAGAAACACGTCGCGCGAAAATGCCTGTCCTGACTCTCCAGGTGCTCGGAGACAACCGACCAGCCGCTCGTTCGTTAGCTAGGAACGCCCTCTACCGAATCCAGTCGGCGCGTACACGCTCCAAAGTACAGTCGCGGCGGAAGAAAATCAGTCCTATTACTTTCCGGACAAACCCTGTATACATAATCATAAAAAGTTGCAGATTGGCGCCATAAGAAGTATTTTCTCGGCGGATAATCAAAAGTCTGTTGGCCAAGCGCTTACAGATTTTTGATTGATTGATTTAAGAGCAGTTTTTTAATTATCTAATGGTGACAGGTTCGAATATGGAATAAAGATACTTTTATATAATTAAATAAAATATGATAAAAGTTTTGTGACATTTATTCAAATAGTAAAATTAACCGAAGCGCACACTGTATTTACTACTAAAAGGCATTCAACCAGATTTCTTAACAAAAAAGCTTCTTTCTTAAAAATCGCAAGTATAGAATTTCGAAACAACATTAAATCATAATTATTTATTTAATTTCAAAATTTTTGACTTTTCATTAAAAAAATGTAAAATTACCTTCATTAGAAATCAAAACTACTTCTATATTTTTTTTTATAATCATAAAAAGTTGTACCTTTAAATATAGATAATGTTTATCGAGGGAACCAATTTTATGATAGTTCAAACAGTGTGAAATGCTGTTTATTTCTTTTGTGCCAATAAAAGGAGACAAACCTATAGGTGTTTGTTATTTCTGCGTTTAAAATAACTCTTAACAATGTTCTATTTGTATTCAAGAAGAAATACTGCTGGTGACTTTGAAAATGTATTAAACATGTCATAAATATTTGTTTCGTGTTTAAAAACAGAATTTTTTAACACATCCATAATAGATAAATGTATTTTTATAGAGTGAATTTATAACTAGTTTTATCTTGTGTGATAGATTTTTGAAATTTAGAAATCAGACAAACAAAAAAGGGAAAAAATCGAACCGGTGATCTCTTTTCTTTAATTTAAAAAAGCGGTTAAGGCTTTGTCGCGTAAGAACAGAAATCACACTTTTGCATTAACAAAGTTCTGAAAAATTGATCTTTTTAATAAAAAAAAATTATAAATTAACCCATTTAAATTATTTACCAGTTCAAACTTATTTAATCCACAATTCCACAGCAGTTCTGTAAGTTTGACCAACAAATTCATCAATTTATTCTTCTTCACGATATCGTTCGTATTACAAAGTTCACCAAAATGGTTAACGAAAAGCAGATTGGCCAACTTTAAAAGTAATTTAATGTAGTTTTTGTAGGTATTTAGGGCCGGACCTACCAATTTTTCTAGGAGGGACAAGCTTTACATTTGGCGCCCCCTCTGGCCTACTGTCCCGACCGATTTACGAAAAAGCGAAGGCTTATTACTACACGAGTCGTATACCAGGTTGAAATAGTACATAATTGAAAACAATGCGAACAATTTAAAGCCCTAACTCAAAGATTAGATCCACAAGACCCTGGATTACATAATTCTTATTTTTCAGGCTTTCTTTGCTGAAAAAGTGTTCATTATTTCATCAAAAGAAGGCAAAGAAGCCCTTTCATGTTCAATATTTAGAATGCTTAAATTTGTTAGTCTTTGCTGTGTCATAGCATTTCGTTTTTATAAGTTTTAATTTACTGAAACTTCTCTCTCCAGATACAACAGAAACTGGAAGCGTTACAAATATTTTTAGAGCAACACAAAAGTTAGGATAACCCTCTTCCAACTTGCTGTTATGCAATATTCTGAGTATAGATGCTGCTGTTGCGTCTTTTAGTCCATCTTCTAAAGTTAAGGCATAAAACTTAAAACTTTCTGTTTCATTTACAAGTTCTTTTCGTTCAAATTACTTGCATAGGTTTTAGCCAATTCTCTAGCCTTACTTTTCAAAGTCGTAACGTTCTGTGTTTTAATTTGAGCCCCACGCAAAAAACTGAACTTGTCGGCAACCATTTTTAAGGCAACATACCTGTTCCTTAACTCTAATAATTCTATAACAAATTTGAAAAAGTGGTCTTTTGAAAAGAACTTCTCCTGTGCAATTTGGATCATCACCTTCATGTAATTCTCCTGCCATTTTTTTTTCTTTATTTTTCTTGTTTCCTTGTACTCTGCTGTTATTCCCATGTTACAAGATAAAAATTTTGCCTCATCAATTGCCTCTGAAACAGTCAGCTCCCTAGTTGAAGTTGAAGATAATGCCGTTAGAAGACCTTGTATGTTTCTTGTAGCATTGTCTACTGTTGTGTCTTCTCTCTGCAAAAACTTATTCACTCGATCAATTTTCTTAAGGACTGAATACCGGAAGCATGTCATTATTACATAATCGAAGCATTTTATGTTTTTAATAAGAGATTTAACTTCAGCTCTTGTTTCTGGAGATGAAAATTCATGAGTGCTTAATTCTATAAGAGCAGAGAGCACTTGGTCGTTCGGGTAGGTACTATATCGCGCAATTGAAACTTCAAATTGACAATTACTTTCGATATAAACTCTATAAGTAGATTTTTTTAATATTAAAATAGCAACCTCAACCCTTAATTTGGCGCCCTCCCTACCTTGGCGCCCGGGGCACATGCCCCCGCTGCCCCCCTGGATCCGGCCCTGTAGGTATTTGTCAAATTTTTACTCTTTATTCCATAAAAAACAAAATCAACAGCAAAAACTCAAACACACGCGTACAAAATTGCAATAAAATATTAATTATAATAAATTCACGCAAACATCCAAAATTGGCAATAACCTTATTTTTCTTTGTTGTGCTTTATTAATAATAATATTTGATAAATATAGGTAATTTCGAAAGTTGGACAAAAACAAAAAATGAAAAAGTGACCTTAAATAAATTCATGAATTTCTTCACGATAAAATTCTACATGTAATACAGTATTAAACATTTGATAATTGCAAAATGCAATCTTAAAAAAGATTTGAAATATAAAATAAAAAGTCTGTAAAAAATTGTGTCATCATGATTTCAAACCTTCTATTTTTTATTTTATTTATTTTCTGGAATTATTAAAATACTTGAAACCAAATTTTGATAAAGACTAAGTTGGAATACATTTTACATCCCCTTCTATTTTACTTAATAAAAAACACTAGCATTTCATTCTTTTTTAATTCCATCATGTTTTATCTTTTCTCTCGATTTGAATGAATATTCTTTACTCACGATTGTATACATGTAGCGCCACCGTTCGGACAGAAGCTTAACTTTCTGTATATAGATCATACAAGGTGACCCATAGATATAGGTACAAGAAAAGTAAAAATTGGTAAAAAATTATTCTCATTTTTCTTAAATTTTCTTGATTTAATTTAATGTTTTTTATGAAATAATATTTGTTCCAAATTTGATTTGATTTCAAATATGCAATTAAGCAGTCATTTAAGTATATTTTTTAACACTCAAATTTAATATTTCCGAAAACGGAATGATATAGGTATGTATATTGATATTCATTTTCGTCGGGGGCCCACTCTTTCAGTAACTTTCTAGAAAAGTGTTTCGTCTTTAGAAAAATCGGTTGTTAAGATTCATTTTTGATTTCTAGTTAGAGAGTCAATTTTGTTGATTATATTCTCAATTATTTAATTGGAAAAAGGATATATATATTATAACATATATAACTTGCTAAGTATTTGATTTTTAAGTATATATGCTATAATTTAAAATTTTTACTTTTTAATTAAATTTAAACTTTTAATAAAATATTTTAATTAAGGTAAATGACTTTTTTATATGATTCCAAATATATATTTTATATTGCCCGTGCTACTCTTAACTTCAGAGCAGAGTTCAAAATTTAGAAAAATTAATTATTGAAATTTAACTTTTAATTTTATGATAAAAAGAATTTTAATTTAATTTTAATATTTTATTTGGAACGCCAATGGTAAGAACTGACAAGTGGTTGCGTCTATTATCGATTTTTAACTGTAATTAACCTTAAAATTTTCTAAATTAATATTTTGTAACTGTGAATGTGCAAATTAATTGTTTTAATCAAATTATTAAAGTGAAAATAAGAAATTCTAAATGTTCTTAAAACTAGTGAAGTGCAAAATTATTTTTTAAATGGAAATGAAAATGAATATAGTTTATATAACAAGAAATTAAACACACAATTATTTATTTTTGGATTAAAATACCGTGTAACTGAAGCTAATCCACTTTTTCAAGTCTTCTACCATATAAATACTGCTCAAACCATATAACTGAAGAATTTTCTTTAATTCTTGAATAAAACTGCTATAGTTAGAACTGGTAAGTATCTATTTCAATACTTCTCTTCTTAATCTGATGATTTAATCTTCTTAACAATGATAAATATTCTCTCTAGTCCAATATCTCTTCTCGTTGACTTTTTTTTAATCTTTTAAAATAACTTTAAATAATCTTTCTTCTTACCAAACTCGTACAAAATCCTTCTATTCAACTTTAGTACCAATATTATATCATTCAAATCTCTTTAAACTTATTTTTTAATGAAAAAACTCAATTTTAATACTCCAGACCATTTATTACAACCATTCGCTTCGACAGCTCAAGGGGAAGAGAAACAATCGACAAAATCAACAAACTAACAAAAAACTATCGCTACCATTTAAATCCTATATAAATTTTTTAACTACAAACTTGATTCCTTCAAATAAATTACAAAAATAGACCTACTAGATTAATACATTCTTTATCAAATTTCTACTCTAATTCCTACATACTAGATTTACAACATTCTTTTATAAATTCCTATTACAATCTTACGTACTAAATTTTATTCCAAAATTATTAATTTTTAATTTCTACTATGATTTAATATGAATTTTTTTTTAGAATTTCTCAATTTCTTATTACTTTTGTGGATACCAAATATGGATATTGTGGAAATAATTAATATTGATTTTATGGATGTGAAAATTTATACACAGTCATTTAGAAGTAAGTATTTAATTATTTATTCTACTAATTCAATTATTTTAAACCAACGCATGTATTTTAATATTTAAGTTTTTATTCATCTTTCTTATTTTATTTTTCCTTTTTTTACAGGAATGAAGAGAATAACTTTTAATATACTGAAAAATGAAAGTAAATTATGCAAACATCAAAGCTCTGAACTCTGAATACGTTGAGGAAGGTTGATTGGGTGTGCAGCAATAAAACATCGATTTAGTTCACTCTTTTATATAAATCCAAGCTTTCGGTCAAATTTTTGACCATCTTCAGGGATAGATCTACAAATAGGTATAAAATAATCAAACTAGGTGTTTTCACAAACCCTGGAAGGACTTACAGTTGAGGTTGTATCGAAAGTTCTTCGTTCGGACAACTATGTTGTGGTAAGTATATTGATCGTGGTAAGTATTTTTAATACTAATGTAAAATGTAATAAAATAAGCTAGTATTATAATTTTTATAAAACTTAGCGTTTTTTCAAAAAAGCGTAGATATATATATATATATATATATATATATATATATATATGTATATATATATATCACCAATCAAGTAAGAGTTTCTTATCATTATTAGTTAACGAAAAGTGTTATAAAACAATATATCTCTTGATGAAAAATTAAAACAGATTCAGACAGTATCCAGTGGTGATTGAAAATGAATACGCCCCCCTGGGGACAAAGTCTTGGCTGCCCCCCGTTGTAAGTCACACAGGTTCATTATTTACCGATGGCCGGGCCCTTTGCGAAGTCCGATCGAAGAGGAAGGGGTCAGGTCCTAGCTACGTCCTTCAAGGCCATTAAGTAGATCGGTCTTAAGTTCATTTGAATAGGGAATAGACATTGGTTTGATGTAGAGGTTCGATTTTTTTTATCCAGTGACAGTACATAAAATAAACATTATATACGTAGGTACTTTATATACAGTTTGAAATTTAATATAAGTACCTACCTATTATCTTATATGTGATAAATTTGAAAAAGTTTTTCTTTGGAATAAAATACATTGGTACATTGGTTTGCTACTGGAACTGTTATATCTATGAAATATTTGATTTAAATTTTTTTCTGGTGCTCAGTTCTGGTTTGAACTTATTATTGAGGGTCTCACGTTATAGTAAATAGATAATGAAGTAGATTTTATCGAAATCCCAACAAAATTGAACGGTTTACAAAGAACCATTACTCATTTGATGCAGATAAATGAAAATAGATTTCTTAAGAAATCAAGTTCTATCCAAATATGAAGATCATATAAGCACAAAAGTAACAAATGACCAACTCCAAAGCAATGTCAAAAGAAACCAAAGTATTGGAAATGATACTATCAGAGCTAAAACTCTCTGTTAATATTGTACAAATAAATAAACTTTATTAAAATATCCATGACTGCAACTGTAGTTGCAAACAGTACCTACATTTAAAGACACCTATGGCCAAGTCGGAAAATAGGTACAAGAGTAGTGAACGATAATTAGCCGGGAATTTTGTGCAGGTCAAAATTCCAGAGCGGCCATTTTTAGTACCCTAACGTAAGTGAAACGAAAGTCGGAACGTAAGTAAGCACGATTTATCTATTCGTTTAATCTTATCAAAAAGATCGAGCGTTTTCGAAGTTGGTTTAAATCGGCTAGCCAATCAGAAACTATAATTTCACACGAAGCGAAAGTTCGAGAAGCTTCTAATGTAATTCTGGTTGCCATAAGTCATAATACAAATAAATTTCTGGAAATGAAAGATATCGGTTTTTGAAATGCTTCAATAGGTATATTTGAAAAAACAATCTATTCTGTTCGAAAATCGCCTGCAACTCAAATGCAATTCCTGCTCGAAATTTAATGCTTAAAAGCCATCTGTATTAATGTTAGAACATCCTAACTACGATGTTACGAATATGAGTCTTACTTACAAAGTTTGCAATGTTTGTTTGAACTATTCTATTCGAAAAAGGAAAACTAGACCGAGGAAAGTGTTGATCACGATTCTTATGAAGAACAACCATACATATGTCTTCCGCGTATCACTTTGTGATAAAATTGTTGTGAGGTATAAACTAAATTTATTGCTTTATTCAAATCACTTCAAATTCAAATATTCGAATCCGAAACGTCAAATGTCAACGCAAGAGTCAAGCGCACAGAGTGTATGGGTTTCCCATGCTATCCTACGATATTAAAAAATGGTCAAAATACAGTCAGTTTGCACTGGTGCAACCAATCAAAATCACTATGAAATTAAAGAGCTGCAAATATCAGAATAGTTAGACCTCGCGGTCCAATTGTCTGTCAGTGCAAGGGGAACCAATGCGAGGTTTGGATGAATGCTTGTTGCCATGTCTAACTTAGAAAGACTTACTATCTTTGTCTTATCAACACGCAATAGAAAGAGATACTTTTAACAAAAATGTCAACACTTGACAGCATTATAAAGTACGCTAGTGCTACTTGACATTTTTCTTAAAAGTATCTTTTTCTATTGCGCGTTAATAGGACAAAGATAGTAAGTCTTTCTAAGTTAAACATGGCAAGTATTATTCTTTCGAACTTTGCATTGGTTCCACTTGCATTTACGTCATTGACAGATAATTGGGCCTCGAACACGCAATTTTTTTTGTGTAAGTATAATATTTTTACTATAGCATTAATTATAATAGTTAAAGATATCTAATTTTCGTTAAATTGTTTTTAATTAAAAATCATAAACCTTTCAAAACTATCTAAATTAAAAATTAACAGTGTTGAAGAGTATACAAGAAAAAAAATTACTCAATTTTTCAATGTTGTTTACGAAGTAAAGGTTAACCCATTTAACAAAGACTTGCCTCTTGAAATCGATGTCATCAAGGAAGATGATATATAGAGTAATATTTTTCTTGGACAGTGGACTTTAGCAGAGATGATATCTACAGCTTCCGCAACGTTCAGTCTTGACTTGTAGGTTGGTTATTTAGTGAGGCTCTCAATCTGATTTATAATTTATATTGATATTTCGTGCTATCTTCCCAAACTTTAGCACCGATGTCATTTTACCGTTATTAACTGCGGCCTGTAGGGGCATCGAAATAAATAGACTATCGATTTTCACATGTTAGCTTCGTAAAAATAAAAGTATAAACAGCAACTTAATAACTTAATCAAGAAAACACATAAAGTTTATATAATATTCAATTAAGATATATTCATATAAAAAAATACGTAATAATTTAATTAATTTCTATTTAAATATTTCAAGAATTTATCTAATACAGCGATGCTTTATTCCACATGAATGAAAATTATAATGTTGAACAAACAATTCAGTGTTCCACTGTCATGGCTTTTGGTTGACTAATCAAAATACCAAATCTTCTTCGGTCCACTGGTTTAATTGTGCCTCAAGAGTTACACTGAAAATGTAAATGAGATCCCGAAAACTGGAGGGATGCAAGAATTTCGGAAAATCACCCTTGACCACAAGATGGATTGATTTCTACTCTTTAGAATATTGTGGAGTCATTGTTACTTTGTGTTATTGAAAAACCGGATATTGGTTTATTTGTATCCGTAAAAGCTTCGACTTTTCCCTTTTTTATCTCTGCAATTCTTTTCAACGTTATTTACATGTTTGTTTTATTTGCGTTCGGAATTAATCATGTTAAAACATTGGCTTTACTGTTTCTGAATAAAACATGACTTCAACTACTTTATACTACGTTTAAGATTTTATTAACACAGATAAATTTTATTGTTAAAAATACATCAACAAATTGTTTACTTGAAAACCATTTGAATATATGATAACTCCGTCGATAAAACCATCCGGGATCTAACATATATGGATTTTGTGACCCTAAAGTAGTTGAAAGTTGAATTCAACAAGGGATTTAACTAAAATTCGACCCTTGTAAATCCTAATGTAGTCTGACAATTCATATTATTCGCTGATGCATATTGAAATGGCTTTATTTGACGTGTTACTCAAGCTTTATCTTTCATATTGATGGACATCACAAAAAACATAAAGACCAGAGAAAAGGAATATGTGTCCACAACATTCAAACTGTTATATTAAAGCAGTCAGTCAGGGATGAACAACACAAAAATAAGAAAAACACGATTTTCTCTACACGATCCACATATAATATAAATATGTAGGTGCTTTACGAAAAAAATGTTACCTTACTGAGGTAGGAAGGTAAACCAAGAGAGCAAGCACTACAAATTATACTGTGACTTCAAAAAGGTACTGTAAGTATATACAAATAATCAATTGGTATATATGGTAAATATTAAAATGTTATTTTATGGTATTGAAGCATCTAGGTTCTATTTTAACCAGAAAACTTCTATACGCGGGTTAGGTAAAACTTTTGGGTTCGCGTCACGCGTATTTCATTTGCGAAAGGAAGAATAAAAACAAACAGAGAAGAGGAAATATTGCGGGCGCATCCGAATTCTACCACAAATGAAAATTTTACCAGATTTTTAACACTTAAGGAATTACTGAAGAGTCCGAACTCTGGCAGGACCAATTTACTGGTATTAAGTAGGTATTTTAATATTTAATAACTAAAGAGGTTCCAAAAGTGAAAATAGGGTAATATTAAGAAGAAGAAACATCTTATCTTACAGTTTATTTTGTACCTAACTTGGGTTAAAATGTATAACAGAGCATCTACCATGTTTAGGAAAAGAGGAAATAAGTTAATTGTGTTGAATAATTTTAAGATTTCCAAAGCTAAGACTAGCAAATGTTTTAATTTGTATATTGAAGAAATACCTATCAAGAATATAAAATAAATTCAATACATTTTAGAAGCACAAGCCTTTAAGAGTAAAGCAGGTATTTCATCAAGGCCTCTTGCTGTGTTGGTATTTAGAGTAGCAAGGCCTCTCTGCACACGTTTAATCCTAAATATGATATTTTTCATTGTGTGTGAAGCCCGTGAAATAGAAGCTAGCTCCATATTGTCCGGTGGGTGTAGTGTCGAGTTCGAAGAGAATATTTTGGCAAAGAGTTCTGCCTGTCCTGTGGAGTACATAACTATTGAGCCGTCATCTGCTGTGAGTGGAGGGAACGAACTATTTGCAAAATTGTTATTGATATGTTTGGCAAGAGTCCAAAAGGACCGGCTTTCATTAGGGTTTGACATTACCTTCTCTCTCATTCGAGCGTCAAAGAGACTTTTGGAACTGAAAATAGGGGTGTTGTATCTGTTTCTAGCGTTTATATAATCGTGTTTTGTTTCTTCTAATGGATTTTGTAGAAGTATTTTGTGGGACTTGACCTTAGATTTCCAAACTACATCGCAATCTTTATTAAACCATGGTTTCTGTTTGGCTTTCAGGCTTTTGGTAAAGTGAGGAATGTAAGTTACCATCGCACACTGGATGATTTTAGTTATACTGTTGCAAACTGCGGATGAATCTTCGTGTATAAAGCAGATTGGGTTCCAAGGAAAAGTTGCAAAATAGGCTCACAGGCCTACCCAATCAGCCTTTTTTAAGTTCCAAAAAGTTCTCTTGGGTGGTTCCTCGAATTGGTGAGGCCTTTTTTATGTTCCAAAAAGTTCTCTTGGGTGGTTCCTCGAATTGGTGAGGTTCGATTGGGCATTTGACTTCTACTACAGCATGATTATAATTACCTAGGGAAGACAGAACATATACATTATATTGCTCAGGGTGAGTTGTCAGAAAAAGATCCAGAGTATTAAAACTGTGTTTGGCAGCTCTAGGAAAGTAAGTGGGCTTGTCGATTAGTTGGGAAAGCCCATGGCTGATTGCAAACTCTTCAGTTAGCTTACCTTCTGTGTCCGTTTTGTTCTACTTAAAACACACAATTATCTCAGTAGAAGGGTAGGTACTCACTATTAAGGTAGTCGATCTTTTGTGATAAGTAGTCTAGTAGTTCGTCGCAATTACAGTCTGATGGCCGATAAATACAACATATAGTGCAGGTAATCTACAAGGGTAAGAACAAGAACGTGAGGTTTTATAGACTGTAAATAGTGATGGGTTGCCTTAATGTTGGCATTTAGCCCGCAGATGAATGTTAATGTGCAGTCTGTTTTACGTTTTGATGGCTTCTGGGTAAAATTGGCTGAACTAGAGGTTGGTCTACTAGTAGACAGATCGATTGCTATGTTATTTCCATCATGACTTCCTCGAGATTGTCCCCCCGGAGATCCAAATGGGGAACTATTTTACTTCCGGAACATTCAACCTCTGGAGAACACATCATGGTATTTTCTAGAAAAGAAAAGGGTTTAAGAGAAAGGAGGGGTTTGGTGGGAAACGGAAAGGTGAGAAGGGAAGGGAAAGAACCGACTTACAACTCAAATGGGGAAACATGTTCAGAACATTGCACCCCATCCTAACGAGTTGCAGGGTGGTCCTTATGGAACAGATATGTAATATAACAAACTATAATAAATGTATGTTTGTTGATAACCCTTCAGTATAGATTGGTTTTAATATATGTGCAATTTGCAACATAAAAATTTAACTTAAATTATCATTAGGAACGTAGATTAAAACGTAAGGACCTTCTGTCTGGCGTTACTAAAAAGGCCTGTTGAACGAGTGCTAAAGTGTATAAGCATCTGCATATGAGGTTCGAATAAGGAAAGAAGATCTTTTAATACATATATATTTTTAAAGAAAAAAGATAATAAAAATGCCAAATCTCAAAATCAGACAAAAATATTTAGATTTTGAATACGCTTACCTCCTAAAGGAATTTGAAATAAATAAAAAAAAATATTACAATCTGAAAAAGCTTATACATAATAATATACAAGTAACGAACAATTTACATGAAAATATTGTATAAAATAAACAGTGTGTTCTGATTATTTTCCAATTTAAGTGCAACATGCATCTAATCTAATTTCTGGATATGTAAAAGATGGTCTGTCATTTATAGAAACTATGCTTCGGGAGTCTCAACCACTCTTAAAAGCACCTCTAAAATGATATATAATTTATCTATTGTATTTAAGTGTTATCGGTGGTAAATGTATGTGTAGAGACGCAATTTATGCAAAACAAAAATGTGAGTATAAGCCGTGCGGACGACCGTGTAATTTAGTAGATCTGTGCTTTTACAGAATCGGACTTAAAAGTCTATTACCTACTTTTTTTGTGTCTAAATTCCATAGAGTTCTCTAATTTCGTAATTAAGATTAACGGAGAAAATTTGCTGTTTAAGTATAAATATCTATGCATTATCAAAGCGATGTTGTTGATGAAAGATGTGTTGCGAGAACAAATTCGTGACAAATATGATTTACGGAACTTCCCTTTGCCAACCATGCGCGAACGTTGAAAATTTGTTTGTTTAGGAATAACTATTTGAAAAACATGTGCGATTCTGCGCTGCTCTCATGAGCGTATGCGAATCAAGTGCTGTCCAGTCAGGGATGTTCTTTAGCCACGAACATTGTCCTCAGCAAGATCCTCTACGACCGTCTATTTTTTCTTCTAATATGAGTTTTGGGAGCTCTGCTGCAAGATAAGTGACCTAGATATGCACTATCTTTCTCATCTTAATTGCTGTTAGCAACTCTCTGTCTTTTCCCATTCTTCGTAGAACTTTTTAATTTTAGACGTGATCTACCCAGGATATCCTGAGCATACGTCGAAATATCTACATTTCAAAAGCCTTAAGACGATTCATTGTATCCTCTATTTTTCCTTCTATTATGAGTTTTGGGAGCTCTGCTGCGAGATAAGTGACCTAGATATGCACTCTTCCTCATCTTAATTGCTGTTAGCAACTCTCTGTCTTTTCCCATTCTTCGTAGAACTTTTTCATTTTAGACGTGATCTACCCAGGATATCCTGAGCATACGTCGAAATATCTACATTTCAAAAGTCTTAAGACGATTCATTGTACCTACTTTCATTGTCCATCAAGTCTCAACTCCTTACAACAAAACTGTAAACACATAGCAAATCATGAATCTGAGTCTACGATCGCTTAGCAAGTTCCTCATCTTGACGAAATTTGCTCTTGACATCTCTATTCTTGTTCTTATTTCTAAATTGTCGTTTATCCAACAGCCCAAGTATTTAAATCTTGATAATTGTTTAATGAGTTTCCCGTAACTGGTTTTGTTTGTTTGTACATTCGGGTATCGGCTTATTACCATAAGCTTAGTCTTCGCAGTGTTTATGTTTAGGCCAAGCTTGTCGCCTTCTTTAATTAGCCTGTTTAGTATCATTTGTAGGTTTTCTGCACTGTCAGCTAATATCGATATGTCATCAGCATAGACGTTTCACATTAATTTTTATGCTTTCCTTAGCAAGCTTTTTCGCTTTCTGGACGAAGGATTCTGAGTAGACCTTGAATAAAGTGTGCGTTAGTAGGTATACATCTTTGTCTAACTGTGCGGTTAATGAGTATTTCACTTATTAGTCCGCTTTCCAGTCTTTCGGATGTCTATAGGGGAAACAGAGTTTGTATATCATCATCCAATCCCTTTCATCCAAAATTGTTATTAACTCAGAGCACAATCAAGAGCTTTTGCGTAATCTATGAAGCAATCTCTGCATTTTTTGCAGGAGTACCGATAAGTTATATAAAATAAACTAATATTATGAAACAAAATCACTTAAATTTTGTATTTTTTTTTAGTAAACTCTTCTGCGCTAAAGCTTTCATTAAAAGCTTGGCTTCTTTCGGAATTCATCGATTTCCATACGTTTTGTTTTTTAAGCTAAGGAATAATTGACAAATTTATTTTTCATATCACATGCATTGAAACAGCTTGTTTTGATCCCTGTTTTGTCAGTCGAAACAAGACAATTTCAGACCAATGCAACTGTCAGTCAGAAACTGTCAGTTTTTTTTGCCCTAGGGGAGAAACAACGTTATTTCTGCCTGGCACATTCATTTATTTATTATTTATGTCTTTATTTCAAGTCTATCAGAATCGCATTTATAATAAACAAAAGCGAATAAAATCATAATAGTCTGACAGCTGTCGTCAAATCGTTGTCAAGATATTAGGTAGGTACTACGCTATTTGTCTGAAATAGTCTTACTTCAACTGGCTACAGAGATCAAAACTCGCTGTTTTAATTCATGTGATATGAAAAATATAGTGTGTGGCACGGGATGAAACAAAGACGATTTCTGACTAGGGCGAGAGTTTCGCCCTAGTCAGAAATCGTCTTGTTTCATCCCTTGCCACACAATATACTATTTTATCTAATGGGAAAAAGCAAATGTTTATTGAAATTGTTACTTTGATTTTACGAATTCCAGGTCAGATATTTTTAACATTAGATGTAGCTATCCTTTTTAAAAGTAGGGGAAAAAGGGGCAATGAGAGTCAGTGGGCAATGGTGGTCAGCGTTCTAGTTCCTAGACGACAGTAGCTAAACAAACGAATATCGTCCATAGAGACTAGTTAAGTGACAACTTGCACCCTCCCGCTCTCTTGTTCGGTTCGAGTCCACGGTTTGCTCGGGAAGCCCGTTGCGCAGTTTCGCGCTCATTTGATGTAATTTTACGTGTGCACAAAATAAGCGGTAAGTACCTACCTAAATACATAAAATTTAAATACTTAGAGCAGATTATTATGTGTCTTTAAGCTTATATTATCGATTTAAAAAACATTCATGGTATTTTAACAGCAAATTAAAGTTTTATCTAAAATTTTTACAGATTTAGTACGATCGGGTAATAAGAGTCACTGCAGTGCGGGCAATCAGAGTTGACTCCCATTGCCCGCAATCATTGTAACATACTTAAAAAAATAATTCTCTTTAATTATTATTCCAGAAATGCCGAAAATACGTCACAGGTCTACAAATAAGGCTCAGTGGTCATCTGAAACACTGTTATTAGCTGAGGCTCTCGTGAGTCAAGGCCACTCTATGAGAAGTTCTGCTAAAGCTATGAATATACTTTTTTCAAGTCTCCAAAAGCGGTTAAAGAAAAACAATTCATCGGAACCACGCCTCGGACGACTTCCTGTATTCACAGCAGATGTTGAAAAGGTTTCGTCAGACCGGATAAAATACTTATCTTCTAATCTTCTATTTTTTATGGAGTTACAGCGATTCAAATTAGGAAAGCAGCATACCAGTATGCATAAGAGCTTTAAATTTCACACAATATTGACGCAGAAAGCTATTTCAAATAAAGCCAAAAGACGCGTACCCTAAGATCTAAACACTTCTTCAGAATCAGTTATTAGTCTTAATCAGATATATGACAATGATAAAGACGACGATTTGAATAAGTTTTTGGTATGTGATGAATTTGGTCGCAACAATGAATTATGGTACCTATAGATGCACTTCTTGTGGCTTATGAGGACACGCTAGTTGCACAGGATGGGATTCTCCAATAGGTTACGTATGTGACAATTGTTAGACTAGGCTGACTCTCATTGTCCCCAAAGTGACTATAATTACCCTCAGATACGAACAATGGGGGTCAAAGACGTTTTTTTTTTAAGTTTAATGTTAATTAATATGTGATTCCAACGGTAAGGAAACTGTTTAAGACTGATAGTACAATGATTAAAATATTTTAAAAGTTGATGAAAATAAAAATAAAGTAAAAATTGTGTGTTTTATTCTATATCTTGCTTAAGTGACTCCCATTACCCCATTTTCCCCTACCTATACCTACGGTTCATATAAGCGAAGCCCGTCCTGAGCTTTATATATGGAGATGAAGCAAAATGGGTGAAATCACAATTATTCGATGGTACAAAAATTATGTATCACTGCTAAATAATTGAAGAGTTTTGAAATGGATGTAACTGATGTAATTATAAATCGCGTTTTTGCGTAATTCCTAATTGTATGGGAACCCAAAGAAGTTTTGTCCGCTCTTGGAAGTCGACATACCCATTTAACCAATAATAATAGATTATTTGCAAACTTTTAAATATAATTAATGTTCCACAGTGCATGCGTTAAATTCGCAAATTGTTTGCAATTTTACACGACATCATTTGCATTTTGTTCAATGGAAATCTAAAATTTTTAGTTTTTATCAAAATTAGCAGTTGCTGCACCAAATTTGCAAACTAAATTGGCGGATCCATCAATTAGGCAACAACATTATCAAACATTTTTTATCGGCAGTTGTCCGACTTTTTCATTCTTATTTTAATCCAAAATTATGCTACCTACAAATTATTTGTCACGATAACCATTTTTCTATGAATATCCCAGACTAATTAACTTTTTTTTACATGCTCCTGTATTTTACTCATTTTTTATTTTGCAATAAAAAATTATAAACAATGTTCCGGTAATAATAATTTTAAACTATAAATAGCAATATTTTCCTTTTCTGTAATTTGAAATCGATTGTGTTTTTAAAAATTAAAATAAACTTTTTTTAAGGTAAAGAAACTATTTGAACCAAAAAAGTAAGATTAACTCATAAAATGATATATTGATATATTCAAATGTCCCCTAAAAATATTCTGCACTCAATTCTGTTACACATTTCGATGTCATTTATAAACCCGAAATCGATTTAAGTGTATAAATATAAATAATAGGTATTCATATGTCAAAATACTTTGATATATGATACGTTACTGGTTTAGATAGGGTCACCCTGGATAAGAAATAATATTCTACTGTATGAAGTAGGTACTTATAAGCGGACCGGTCAGAAGAAATGAGAAATAGAAGCTGAATTGCTAATTTTGGGTATAGCTAATCGTAAACTTCAACAGAGTGAGTATTTTTCCGACAAAATCCAAATCAAGATATTGTGTAGCTTCGCATCGTATCATTTTATATAGAATATTTTGTAAATCAAGTGTTATGGTTCTTACTGTACCAGCTTCTGGGTCTGGGTTGTATTTATTCCTTGTATATTTGATTTTTTTTAATCATAAGTATACGTTTTTAGACAAATGTGTGGAAGGAACTGGGGCCTGAACCCCAAAATGAACCTTTGGTTGTCCACACAGGTCATTAGGCCAATGTTAACTTATGGTTCGGTGGTGTGGTTCTGCTCAACTAATCATCATTGCATATCTATATAGATGGCGAGTCTATGGCAACTGCTCACAGGCTGCTACAAGACCAGGTTCCCATAACCTTATTGTGGGGAAAAGAGCAATATAATAGGCTTAAGGCGAATCAAATAATGAGTATGCTTCAGGACAGCACAGTCCCCAAATATGACTTTACAAGAATCTTTCGAGTAGAATTACTGGAAAAGAATTCATGAAACAGTGGCCCCTCAATTCAAGGGTAGTCAATGGTTTACCGATGGCTCAAAGACTAAGAAAGAGACAGGGTCGGATATATTTAGTAGAAGACACAGGATACAAGTCCAATTAAGTCTAGGTGCGTATGCTACAGTGTTTGAGGCTGAAGTAATGGCCATACAACATTGTGCAACAGAGATATTAAGTCAGGGTATAACGGGTAAAAACGTAGTCTTATACTCGGTAAACCAAGCAGCTATAAAGGCGATAGTGTCGACACAAATAAGCTCACACATGGTGTGGGACTGCATTAGGGCGCTGACACATGCCGCAAGTCGGAATTCTCTGAGACTGGCATGGATAACAGGACACTCAGGGATTCAGGGCTATGAGTTAGCCCGTGCGGCAGCTATTATCCCAATGATGGACAGAAAACATTCGGCGGGGTTGCCAACACATTCATAAAGGCAGCCATTGAGAAATGGAGGCTAAAGAAGACAAGTGATGGGAAACATCACCAGGCAATCGACAAGCCAAAGTCTTTATAAAAGGACACTCGACGAAATTTACTGCAGAGCTGTTATCACAAAAGCGAAGCGATGTTAGAATGATTGTCAGTCTCTTGACAGAACATTATTGGTTCAGAAAACACCAGAGTCAGCTAAACTTGATAAAAGAAGACATCTGTCAATACTGCCAAGAGGAGGAGGAAACCGCATTTCATGTCCTATGCCAATGTGAAGGCCTTGCAACGACGCGGTATCTAGTATTAAGAGAAGAGAAACCGGCTGCTCCAAGTAACGTTGAGAGGTTATTAGGTTTCATTAAGAGGGCAAGACTAGATAAGGGGCTCTAATCCTATTTTAGAGATGATGGGTGTTCACAATGATTTGTAAAGATCAATTAATATTCGATTATCTCAGTGTGGTATATGTAAATATGCACTGCAGACAAAATTTCTTGCATTGTCTCATAGAGACAATGGCTGCAACGCAAGCTGCGTTGTCATTCGAGAAAACTGGGTTCTGCTTTGGAGTAGAAGAATCCAAAACGCTATAAGATTAGTTGAACTAAAATGTAAGACTAATCTGCAATGGATGTCCCATAAAGGATAAAGTAGAAATTTGAAGCTATTTAGTAGCCCTGAAGTAGAAATATGCTCATTATTCTGTATATCGTAAGAAAAACACTATTAAAGTTAGAAATGTAAACAACATAAGGCAGCAAAGAAGCGAAACAAGATTTCTTAATTAATATCCCTTGCCTCTCTTGTGCCCTAGTCTGGAGACAACTTTAGGGGTCTTTAAAGCATAAGTTGATCCTTTTAGATTATATGTTCTCAAACTATTTTCTCTTGCGCATTAGAAGATTTCATATACTTCTGCTTGAAATACAGATATATTATGTTCCCAGAAGATTAGAATTTTTACGTTTACGTCAATGCTGTAAATAGTGTAAATTCCTACTCCTGAACCCTCTTCAGTCTTAGTTAGACTCACCTTTATAGCAGTTATAACCTTGTGTTGAGTGGTGGTATTTTGCCATTCTTTACCTTAATGTATTTCTACCTAGATTGTTTTTAGGCAGGTATTTGGGAACCATGCTTCTCCAATTTCCTGCTTTATTTTGAGGTGTTCAGATTTTCTTGCAACCAGTCTTTTTTTATGTAAATAGGAGGATATGTTTTTAAGATTTTAGTTGGTAAAGAAAAAGCGGTTTTTCCAACTTTTCTTTGATATTAAGCAAAATTCTAACGGTGGATTCGAATTGGTCGTAAAATTTAACATTGGAAATTATTTAAAGCAACATTCAATTTAGAGCTTAAAAAAAGAGGACTTATCTTGATATGCCCAACAAATGAACCATTTTCAAAATTAAAATCTGCAAATTTTTGCTCGGGCAGTCAACTCTCGCCGTAGTTGAATTAATGAATTAATGATCTTTTTAAATCGAGGGACATTATAAAATAAATAAAGTATTGAATAAATAATACTTATTTTATAAATAAATTTTCTATTATTTTGAAATAAAAGTTGTTTCTTGTTTTTTAATTGATAAGCTTCTTCCCACTTCGCTTCAAAACATTAAACCAGTTTTATTTTAGGTATCAATCGATTTCTTTATTATAAATTATCTTTGCCACGTGGTTAAACGTAGAATTTTTCTAGAAGTTTTCTTTTTATACAAATAAATGCACATAATTATATGAATCTGTGAACAGTGTTAATACTTTTAATTAAGGTCAGTATTATAATTGATAAGCTAGAAATTATATCCAAATTTTTAAACAAACACCATATTTTATAATACATAGTTTAATTTGCAGCTACCTATCGCTTTATTAATTTCACTGTAATAACATTTACCAAAAAAGATGGACTTTACTGATTCGAATTCAGAAATAGATGAATCAGAAATTGATTTAAATGTACTAGATTTAGAATTAATAGAAGTTAATATCAAAACAGAAATAGAAAGCACTTCATCTAATAATTCAGACATTTTTAAAACCGAAAGTTCTTCTAATCCATACGAATATGAGTTAGAGAATATTTATGCTAATAAATTTGAACAAAATAATGATCCCCGAACTATTAAAGAGGAATTGGAATGTATAGATTTCGAAATAAAGAAAGAATTATTACATAGTGTTTGCGATTTACCTACACTGAAAAGTGAAGATGTCGAAATTATAGATGGAAATGGACAGCAAATGAGGAAAAAAGAGAAAGTGGGCAACAGGTACCAGTGTCCTTTTTGCACAAAAAGTAAGTTTCTTCTAATTTTTAAATTAGTCTTTTTTCGTTTCTTTAATAATTTTTTTTTTGTATTGGAATATTTTTGTAAGAAATACGGAAGGTTTAGATTTTTTTGTGTCTTGGTTCATAACATTTTTTGGGTTAAACCCTTAAATCATTAAAATTTCATAAAAATAACCAAAAATCATAAAAACCTTGATAAAAAAACAGAAAACCGATAAATTTGTCGATATTCATAAAATAAACAGTTAAAATTTGTCTATATTTTCAGAAAAATCACCAAATTTCGCAAAAATAAGCAAAAATTCATAAAAACTTTGCCATAAAAACAAAAAACCGGTAAATTTGTCGATTTTCGTAATTAAACCATTAAAACTTTTTGATGTTTAAAAGAAAATCGGAAAACGTCACAATGTCGCAAAAATAACCAAACAAAAAACATCTTCAAAAAAAACAGAAAACTGTTAAATTTGTCGACTTTTATAAAAGAAACCGTTGAAATTTGTCGATGTTTTCAAAAAATTAAAAAAAAAATGTCAAAAAACCGTTATATCGTCAAAATTTTGCAAAAATAACGAAAATATCGTAAAAACGTTGACAAAAAAGCAGAAAACCGTTAAATTTGTTGATTTTTTTTAAAAGAAACCGTTGAAATTATTCAATGTTTTCAAAAAATCGCAAAAAACTTACAACAAAACAGAAAACTTTTAAATTTGTCAATTTACAGAAACCGATTGTTGATTTTTTAAAGAATATCGCAAAAAACGTTAAAAAAACATTAAATCGGTAAAATTACGCAAAAATAACCAAAAACCGTGAACACATTGACAAAAAACAGAAAACCGTTAAATTTGTTGATTTCAATAAAAGAAACCATCAAAATTTGTCTATTTTAACATAACTATGTCATTTTGTTCAGCATACTTTTTTCTACATTTTAAAATTTGTTTCATTCATTTATCTTAATTAGAACTTATTCTACAGGGTCGGAGGCATAACGTTTCAACTGACCCTCGTAGATAAATGTTTTGATAGGTATATCAAATATTTTATTATTTTAGGTTTTTCATCGGTATATCAACGATTTAAACATGAATGTAGAAGATATTCGGAAATTTGTGCTTATTGTGGAGAATATTTCTATCAAAGTACACAGTTTTTAATCCATTTTTATAAGCAGCATTTTATAAAAAAACCGAAAAACGGTAGTAAACACAGAAATATTCATTATAAAAAAAAAGATGCAAAGTGTCTTCAACATGCTATTTGTATAAAAAAGTTTCAAACACAACGCCACCTAAAACGCCTGAAGAATGGAAAAAATATCTTGAAATGTAAAATTTGTTTGGAAATGTTTAAAGTGAATGATCCATTTGGAAGAGCTCAGTCTAAAGTTAAACCCGTTTGTTGCAAAATTTGTGAAAAAAATAGTCTTAAATGTTTAAAGGTGTGTTTACAAAAAGTCACTTTTTCTTCTGACACATTCACAGTTGAAAATGCTTTAAAAGAACATTTGAAAATACACAAGGCAAAAAAAGAAAATAAATGTGAAATCTGTTCAAAAAGTTTTAATTATAAATGTCATTTAAAGCAACATATGAGAATACATACTAAAGAAAAGCCATTTAAATGTGAAATTTGTTCAAACGCCTTTCGAGATAAATCAACTTTAAATAAACATATGCTAAGACACACTGGTGAAAAGCCATTTAGATGTGAAATTTGTTCAAACACGTTTGGACTAAAATCAAATTTAAATACACATATGCTAATACACACTGGTGAAAAGCCATTTAAATGTGAAATTTGTTCAAACACGTTTCGACAAAAATCATATTTAAATAAACATATGCTAATACACACTGGTGAAAAGCCATTTAAATGTGAAATTTGTTCAAACACGTTTCGAGATAAATCAACTTTAAATAAACATATGCTAATACACACTGGTGAAAAGCCATTTAAATGTGAAATTTGTTCAAACATGTTTCGACATAAATCACATTTAAATACACATATGCTAATACACACTGGTGAAAAGCCATTTAGATGTGAAATTTGTTTACTTACTTTTAGACAGAAAATAAATTTAACACAACATATGCGAAAACATACTGAACAAAAAACAAATTAAAACCTTCATATAGTGAATCACATTGAAGAAAATGAAAAGCCATTTAAATATAAAATTTGTTCTAATACGTTTGACACAAAAAAATTACAACATGTGATAAAACACACTAAAGAATCCATTTAAATATGAAATATTTTCAGAAAATTTTAAATCTATAAATTCAATATTTTTTGTTCGATTTCTTTATTATGTATTATTATTAAATTTTTTTATAATAAACTTGAATTGTTGAAGAGTATCTATTGTTTTTTTTACAATAATTCGATTTATCAATGCACAAATCAATAATATATATATACAAAGGGTGCCAAGTATGCGTATTTATGATAAACAAAAGGGGTAAATTAACGGACATGTACGCAAAAGGATCATAGGATTACGAGTAAGAATGGTAACCGCAGACATGCATGTTTCTGGCTTATTAGCCGTCATCAGTGCGGCATAACCAAGAAGAGTATTGCACTTGGCTAGCAAAAGGGTTAGGTACTTGGGAGCAAAGGATGTTGGGGAAACATGGGGACGCTGGTTGCTAGCCGAAAACCCATTGGCACAGCTGGCCGAAAGCACAAAATGGCGATAGGACTCCTGTGTGAGCTTTCGTTGCTTTTGTGTTTTTATGTTTCTTTACACATGTTTCCCCAACATCCTTTGCTCCCAAGTACCCAACACTTTTGCTAGCCAAGTGCAATACCCTACTTGGTTATGCCGCACTGATGACGGCTAATGAGCCAGAAACATGCATGTCTGCGGTTACCATTCCTACTCGTGGCCTTATCGATCCTTTTTGCGTACATGCCCAATAATTTTCCCCTTTTGTTTATATTAATACGCATTTTCTTGGCACTTTGTTTATATATATATATATATATATATATATATATATATATATATATATATATATATATATATATATATATATATATATATTGATATGGATTTTTCTTCATGGTGCACATTCTTTCAGTGAAATGTTGGAACGTGTTCATGATTTTTAAATCGGTTGTCTTGATTAAGTATTTTTTTATATTGGATTTGTTTTTGTTTAGTTTATAGATGTTATGTTGTTAGGAGATTATTATTGATTAGATTGTCATTAAGTGAATTTTGAAAAATGTCAGATGAAATAAAATTGTAAAAATTAAGTATTGAAATTTAAATTAAAACAAGAAGAGTTTATATATAAAAAAATAAAGAAATAAAAAGGTAATTGGAATTAGATAAGAGGATACAGAGAGGTCAGAGTTGGAAAATTGTAAAAGAAGAAGGTATAGAGAAAGAGTTGAGCAGCAGAAAGGTATTAAATAGATGGAAAGGCAGCAGTAAGAAGGAGTTGGAAAGTAGTTGGAAGAGGAAGAAATAGAGAAAGAGTGGAAAAACGGAGGAAGAAAGATTTAGAAAGAATTATTTTTTATATTTATAATTTTTATAATTTATTTTAGGACAATCAATTTAAAAATTCTTGAATCCACGACCGATAATTTTATTGAAAGTGGGTGTTCCGGAAGGAGGATCCATTTCAATATATATATATATATATATATATATATATGTGAATTGGCATGTTTCGGGACATTTTGTTTTATTTAATGGTAACTTTGACGACTTTTGGTGTTTACCGGGTCTGGTCCTGAAATTTTTTTATGTTTTACGTTGTATTCCGGGTCGGTACCGGAACAAACTTTTTAGTATATTTTACGACTCGTTCCGGGTCAATTTTGAAAACGATCTGTTTTCTCATAAGAAAATAAAAATTATTTACATTTAGCGGATAAACAAGATAATATATACAATAGGTACAATAGGTGCAATAGGTAGGAAATGTAGCATTACACCTATTACTAGAATAAATACTTTTAAATTTAAAATTTGTTTTTTGTAAACTGACCCATATTTAAAAACTATTATACATATTAGTTAACTATTATTTAGAGACATCTTTCATGGGTTTTATTGTTTCAATTGTCGATTTGACAAATATTTTCTATATTTATGTGCTTAAGAAGGAATTGAGTAAGTGTCATATTCGACATGAGTTGAAACAAGATATGATCAGAAACGCCGAGTAATTCATATTGCATCTGTGGCTGAAATGCTTAAAGGCACTACCGACTACTTATAATCAAGTTGAGTCTTGCCGGTTGTGACATTTTTCGATTCCTCCCTGTTTTTTTTTGCTTGTCTTACTTTTAAACTTATTTTATACATATCGTTAAAATTAACGTGATGTTACAATGCACATACCCGAAATAAAAAGCATCTCGTTCATATTTTAAATTAATAAATTTTTTCGTAGAATGATGTCTTTGGGGTCTTCTTCATTTTTTTAGTTTACGATGTGTTCTAAGTTAATCTAAACAAAATACATATCAGACAAACTAATATATGGGTTAACAGTTCAGGTATTTGTGGTAATTAAACCTTTTTACAATGGATTTTAAAATAGTGATACTACTACGAGCTAGCAGCTGTAGTTTGGACTCTAGTAAAAGTACCATAATTACAATTACTTTTAGTGACGTTTAGTGAAATGAAAGAATATTGCATTTTATAAAAAAATTTCACGTTTTTTCTTTGGATTTCCAATATTTAAATTAAATCCAACAATTCTTAAAATTTGAAATTCAATTGAAATATGCTACAATTTTTATTTTAAAAATAAAATGTAGTCTTTTTAAAATTCTATTTTTTTATTATTCTAATTTAATATTATTAAAATAAAAAAAACAGACTGCTAATTATAGCCACTAAAAAGTGAAAAAGAAGCTCTATAATAAGTACAGTGTGTCCGGTCTATGTATTATATTTAACACGTGGCTTGCCAAGCACGAAATAACTCGTGGCTGGCTGTCACTTCTAAGATACTAACCACGAGTTATGTTGGAGGATTTCGTACAGCTTTTGACAAATTATCACCAAGGAGTGTCGAAATGAACATCTCGAAATTTTAAACATTTGATTTTGCTGACTGTTGACTTACGGTAGAGCAAGTATGCATTTTGTATGTATATTTCGAAAATAGGCAACGCTATTGGTCACCTGATGGTTTTTTTAGAGCGCTGTAGTAGCTTAGAATTTGATCTGACAGGTCAATACCTGACATTCCAGCGTTGTAATCATTTATTGTGTTAGGTTTCCAGGCCTCTTTTCCACTTCGAGCACGGTCCTCGACCAATTTTACTTTGTGCATATTTGAAATCGTTAAAACTACCGATTTATGTTTTGCCATATACACTTACCCTTTTTAAATTTTTTTGAGGTCACATATTTAAGATTCTCCTTTCGATTATTGCATAAAGTACCACAGACATATGTTTTTCTTGCTGTCATTTGCTTGGTAAGGGATACGGAATTGTAAAAATTGTTTATATGAACAATACATCCTTTGTATAAATATTTATCCAGTAGGTTGCCCACGACCGCTTCAGTATGTACCACATTCAGGGCGGCGTCGTTGGGTTCAGATTTGCTGCAATAAATTCTTATTTTCAGAACCATTTCATTGGATTAACACAGAAACACAGTTCGTATAGCTTCATGCCGTACTTTTTTTTTTGTGTTTTTTATATATTAACGAAAAAATATTCTACCGCGCCAGAAGATCATTAATTCATCAAGTCATTAGAATATATCTGGAATATAAAATTCTTTCATTATTTTTTAAAAAACTTGGGACTGGCCTTATTATGTTTGTTCCAAATTGTCAGTAAAATGCAAAAAAAAAATAAAAGTACCTGAAATCTGTTTCTACTTATTACTTATCCCCAAAATAGCATTTTATAAATAATATTTTGAGACCAGTAATGTTCGATTGATGGTAAAGTTCATGGGTCCATATGTACAGAAGGGTAATAAAAACTCGCTGTTAATTTTTTTCAGTTTCAACCCATCTAGTCAGTCGAGGTGACCGTGTAAGTGGATGTTTTTGAATTTCTTGGACGAGATATAAATTTTTTTGTTGAACCAAGATGTTCAAAAATGTATTAGAGGAAAGCAAGTGAACCAGATAGTCGATAATTAGTTGACCTTGATGATTTATCCCAATATTTGGTGCCAAAAAAATCAAAAGTTGGTGAGTCATTCTAAACACCATACCAATCTACTTACTTGGTTCAATAATTCAGCATTTGGCTTTAGAGTAGGTTAGTCCAATTCTATTTGTGACAAACAGCTCTGATCGCCAGCTTTACTACTTGTTGTACCCTAATCATTTAATAATTTATAGTCTGCGTCGTTATCTAAATTATCCTTCAGGAACTGTTTTCATTGAGACTCATTCGTGTTCACATAATTTTCGAGTTTCTCTAAAGTTAAATTTCGTTTCCTGGACATATTGCATAAAAAAAGAGGAAGATACATTGAATTCACCAATAAAATCCACAAAAGACGCACATCTGTATGGCTCGATAACTCAACAGTGATACTAGACAGTCTAAACACGTGGTTGTGCTTAGTTGTTAGAGGGTCAGCGCGTAGAGCTGAAGGTTGCAAGTTCGAGTCTCGCTGGGTGCGACATTTTTTCAATTTCTCCTTAATGTCATTTAATATATTCTTGTTTGTAAACTTTCTAAAATTTTCAATACTTCAAAATTTTCAAAAAACGTGGTTCTGCTGCCTTGGTTGTCCTACCAAAGGTATGATGAAGAAAACGACCAAAAACTAACGAAGTGCACGTAAAAATTCAGCACAAGTTATCTCGTGGTTTTTTTCTATATAATTTGCCACCTATTGTACTGGGTACGGATTGCTATTCTTGGTTTATGGAATCGTCGTACTCAAATTCCACTAGCAACCTATACCATAGTTATTGTAATCTGTAGTAGGTATAATTACTTTCTAATAAATATCCATATACACTATACAGCATAAGTTTGTACTAATGTACTGTCATACTCAAACACCTGTATCGGTTGTAATAGTATATTACTTTACGAGTGGAGTAAATTGCATATTACAGCGAGTGTGTTTGGCCCATGAGCGAGCTTGCGAGCGAAGGGGCTAAAGAAACGAGCTAAATATGCAATTTGTTCCTCGAGTAAAGTACTATGCTTTACCCACGACTTACCAAATGGTTTTGTATAAAACTAAAAATAACAAATATGAAATTTAAATTTTGGCATAAGTTGTCAAAAATATTTGATTTCGCAGACGGTCCTGTCTGAGAAATGTCAAATGTTAGTTTAATTTAATGAAAACTGTAGGTAACCAGCATAATAATAAAGGTTTCTATTTACTTACTCCACTAGTTTAGTAAATGAAACTATAACACAACTCCTCAATAATTTGACACTTACTGACAGAGTTATAGGTTAAAAAATACGCAATTTACTTATGAGTCGTGGGTAAAATATTTTTTACCAAATCAAAGTTTTAATTTTTTTCTTTGTTCTAAACTGTTGACATTAATTAATTTTTTTAGCTTTGTGTATTTAGGATCGTATTTAACAATTTCAAAAATGTGATATAAAAAACTTGTTAGTAATATTTTTAAGCTAAGGGAAAATAAAAATTAAAAGCTATTAGATTATTTTCAATATTTAGTACCTAAAGCAGTTGATGAATGTAAAACGATTATATATAGAACAGTTTGTAAACTGTGTTAAGATAAGTTCCGGGACTCGCTGTCACAGGCGAAATCTCAGCCTAACATTATCTGATCAAGGAAAACCCATCTTTAAGGACAACTATAAAATCCATAAGCTAACATATTCGCTTTAAGTCTTTTTTTGCATACAACCCTTAAAAAATTTAACGGTCAAAATATTCCTTTGTCACACACAACGATTATTTCGTTTATTTGTTACAACGCAGTGTATAGCGTCACATGGTGAATATGATTTCTCTAGTGAAATTTTTAGATAACTCCTTAGAAGTTTATTCTAGTAATTTTTTACTTAAAAATTTTAATTCAAAAAAAGTAAATAAAAAAGGAAAAAATTATGGTATATTAAAATAAGACTACTGAATATTTTATTTGATTAGACTATCTGATATTTAAAGAAATCGCGATCACATGAAATTACAAAAAAACATTTATTATATACAGTGTGTCCAATTAAGTCGGCGCATCATATGGGAAACTTCTTTATTCTTAGTTTTACGAAAAAAAAGTTATTCGTTACAAAAAATTTTGCATGGTCTTAAACTGAAAATACAACCATCAGATAATAATTTTTTTTAAGCCGTATACGAGGTGTGTCAAAAAATATAAATTTTACTCAAGAGTAAAGTACCTTTTTTTTTAAATAGCGATAATTGTTATTAAGAAAAGTTGATCATAATTAAAAACTATATCCAATATTATCCATCTGCAATGATAATTTTCAGTATGAATAATGCAAATTTTGTAAATAACACATCGGCAATTTTATTGAAAAACATGACATGATAAAAAAATTTAAAAAACGGTTTTCTCATGGTGGATGGATAATATTGGATATCTGACAAAAGTTTTCAATTATGATCAACTTTTCACAATAACAATTTTCATAATAAAAAAAAGGTACTTTACTCTTGAGTAAAATTTATATTTTTTGACACAACTCGTATACGGCTTTTAAAAAAAATTTATATCTTATGGTTGTATTTTGAGTTTTAGACCATGCACAACTTTTTATAAAGAATAACTTTTTTTCATAAAACGAAGAATAAAAAAGTTTCCCATATGATGCCGACTTAATTGGACACACTGTATATATATAAAGTGTTGTCTACATTGACAGTCAAATTAAGGTAACAAATTCAATAGTTTCATTTTTGTTTTTTTTTATTAAATCATTGTATTTCCATTTCTTAAAATATTACATAGTCAAATAAAATATTCAGTATTCTAAGCTTTATTTTAATATGCCGTAAGTTAAGTTATCAATTTTAATTTAAAATTAGTACCTAATCATAAAGTTAACAATTTTAAGCTCCAGACCGGAAAGTGACAGATACCTAATAGTGGCAGACGCCATTTTTATATTTAGGTTTTGGATGTACAGAAGCCAACTTTCCATATTGATCATAGAAAAGTAGCTATTTTGCATGTGTTTAAGTAAGTCAACTATCAGAATAGTATATTCTGTAACAAGGTTAGAATGAAAATTCGATACGAGTGGAGAATTCCGAACGCGAGCGTAGCGAGCGAGAGGAACCACGAGTTATCGAATTTTTGTTCTAACCGTGTAACAGACTGTATTATCTCCACGACCATGTAATACATCTGTTTATTTAAATTGAAATATGTAGCAAAACAATTAGAACGTCGCACTGACAAACTGAGTGACAGTTTTAAAATTCGCAGGGCAATCTATGTTTTTTGTTGAGCAATTACAGAATGTTATTCCGTCACTAGTTATAGAATGGAAATACATGCAAAACACATAAGAAGCAAGTGTTTCAGAATGAATATTCTATCTCAAGAGTGAGAATGAACACTTTCTATAATTAAAAATGAAGTCGGAATTATTACATTCATTAATGGTCGTGGAGAAATATCATTATGTGATATGTAGAAATAAGAATCAGTTTTGCTCACACTGTGAAAGGTCCTGTATCTTATTTGTTTAGAAATTACAAATCCTACAATTGTTTTAGATAAATTCTTATTTTGATTTAAATGTTATATAGTTACTTTTTCGACACACTTCATAAATTAGCATTATATGTCCCGGAATTTGCCTATACATTGAATGTTGTAAAGTAATGTATACATCGAAAAAGTATATAATTTTTATACATTAATTTGGCATTATTTTACAATTTATTTAATTAGATTTTAAATTTAACAATGACCCTTAAGTGATCATTATACATAAAATTTTAAGTACCCAAAGTAATCAATACGTAGATATAGATGGGCTTGAACTAATCTATACATCATTTCTAAAAAACTATAATAAATTGGTAATAAATAATATTTTTTTACGATATACTTTTAAAATGTATATCAATTTATTGAACTGTATATATACCTTCATAAATGTCCCGGAACCAATCAATTCACATATATATATATATATATATATATATGTATATATATGTATATATGTATATATATACATATATATATATATATATATATGTATATATATATATATATATATATATATATATATATATATAGAAAAAGAAGTTTTTGCTGAATAGAAATATGGTTTAAAGTTTATTGGGTTTGCAGCAATATGAAAGGTGTACTCTTTTAAATATTTATTCCAAGCTTTCGGCTATATTTATAGCCATCATCAGGGATCTACAATAATTATAAACTAAGTGTAAAAATATAAATAGAATGAATAATATAACTTACAACTTAATGAGATTATTTCATAAACGATGTTGTATAATATATATGTAAGTTTAAATTTAAATTCTCAGCATGCAATTTGATGTATTTTATATTTGGAAATTACTAATTAACTTATTATTTTAAGCATG
Organism: Altica lythri; assembly: GCA_964028335.1. NCBI lineage: Eukaryota > Metazoa > Arthropoda > Insecta > Coleoptera > Chrysomelidae > Altica > Altica lythri. Next base: position 93,810,462 of record OZ034800.1, on the reverse strand, counting down.
TTTTATTGTATATTCTGAACTTTCATGACTTTCGACCACAACCATTGATTTTATATTGATTGAAATTGTATATTGACATTTTCTTGTGGGATTGTCATCTTTCATAAAATTAATCAAATTTAGCTTAACTAAGATAATTTTATGGTCCAACGTTATAACATATACCTAATTACTAATTTGATTTAAATCAATATTGTTAGTGGCTGAGAATTTAAATTTAAACTTACATATATATTATACAACATCGTTTATGAAATAATCTCATTAAGTTGTAAGTTATATTATTCATTCTATTTATATTTTTACACTTAGTTTATAATTATTGTAGATCCCTGATGATGGCTATAAATATAGCCGAAAGCTTGGAATAAATATTTAAAAGAGTACACCTTTCATATTGCTGCAAACCCAATAAACTTTAAACCATATATATATATATATATATATATATATATATATATATATATACATATATATAAGAGAGTTTCTACGTATATAGTCACTCATCACGATATCTCTGAAACTATCAACTTCAGACTTGGTAAAAATATTCCTTACGGGAGGTAGAAGTTAACTAAGAACGAATTTTATGAAATTCCACCCACAAGAGGGGTTGCGGACTACAGGTTTAAAACTTTGCAAAATAACCATTTTTCTAATTTTGAGATCAATTGTGAACAGATTTTACCAAATTTTACCCACAAGAGGGGTTACGGGGGCGTGAAAAATAATTTATACATATCATAAAAATGTAAATTCTGTACATTAAAGATATTTACAATATAATTAGCAGGGGTATTACTACATCGATATAGAACCCAAAAATGTGGTTAGATTTTTTTGTCTGTCTGTATGTTTGTGCGCTCATCACATTAAAACTACTGATCCGATTCGAATGCGGTTTTCACAGATGTATTTGTCTTTTTTTAACTTAACATCTGGTGTATAAAACTTTCTCCCCCCACCCCTTTAACGAAGTCGGAGGGGAAATTTTTATATAACAATATACACGCCACGCGGGTACAGCTAGTAATTTAATAAACTTAGTATTGCAAAAATACATTTATTTTTGATTTTCTACAAATAAATATTAGATTAAAATAAAATCATTTCAAGAAGTTTTCATAAATTATCACATTAGTTAGAAATTAATTCAAAAAGGCAAAAATTATTATAAGGATATCTATTTTTGTTTATTCAATGCGTTAAACTTAGATATAAAAAGTAAAGTAAGTATAGAAAAATAAAATCATTATAAAGTACGATGACCATAAGGTAATAAAAAGTTGAAGCCAGTTTAATGTTACACCACGGCATTAATTAATCACATATTTTGATTCTAAGCTTTTTTATATATAAAATAAATTTCATTAATTTTTTTTTCAATTTTGTGTACTTTCCTTACAATTTAAATTGTATGTCTTCTATTTTGTTACGTATATATTTTTATTTTTAAATTAAATTTTTAATCTAATAAGTAAATATACGAACCCTAAAAACTATACTAAGCAAACTGAATTAAGATTTAACACATTTGGCTTTAAATTGAGTTTGACAAAAATTAAAATCATCTTGTATAAAAAATATGTGCTTTGTTGATAATAAACTAATCATTTTTATTACAAGAGTATTTTTATAATTCACGTTCACAAAGTTTCTATTTCGACACTAAAAACAGTATCGAAATAGATTCATTGTAACACTGTTTTTGGTAACTTTTTGTTTTACACAATTGGTTGCACTGCACTGATTTTCAACGAAAGAGTTCAGGTAGTAAATCAAGAAGTATGTTGTAGTAAATTATTATTTACATTATCAGCGTTATTGCTAAATTCGGAATATTTTATACAAATTTGACAAACACTCTAATTTAAAATCATTAAAACTGACAAATGTCAAAACTGTCAAGATTGCCAACATAAATAAATATTTCGAAAAACTCTCATTTTACTTTTTTTTATACTTTTAAAAGTTCATTATAAAAAATAGTATGTAACACTCGAGTTACAATGACGGTTTGTAGTACTCGTTCTTTGCGAAACTCACCGCTTCGCGGTTCGTTTCACAAACTGAACTCGTACTACGAAACCTCTGTCATTGTAACACTTGTATTACAATATACTATTGTTAAACTAATAAATATAAAATTTTGATGAAATCTCATTCTCATAAAATACGATAAAGATTTTTGTAATTTCAAGTTATTTAGTATTAGTAATTCTAAAAAAACAAGAGATCCTCTGATCAGTCTATGAGTGTTATTCCAGCGATGCAGTTATATCTTTATGGATTACCAAAAGGCATTCGACACAGTTCAATAAAAAAAAATGAGGTATGTTATAACAAAGACCCAAATGATAAAGATCGGTGTCTAATATAAAATCTATATTGGAACCAGTCAGCCACAATAAAACAAATCTTAGAGATGAATCGACGGAAACAATCCAGATTCTGCGAGGAGTTACGCAAGGATGTAGACTTTTCCATCTATTATTTCATCTGTATTCAGATGAAGACTTGGAAGAGCATGAAATACTGCTATACAGACGAATCGTAAGGATATTATGAACAAGATAGCCAACGAGACCGTACTCTGAAGAAAAAGGTGTAATGTAAAAGATTAAAAAGAGAAAGTTGGATTATCTCGGACACAATGAGTAACGATACGAAATATAGCTTATAAAAAATTATTCTCCAAGACAAAGTATTGGGAGAAGAATATAATCGTTAAAAAACCTAAAGAAATGGTTTTCTACAACAACAATTAATCTATTCAAAGCATCATTCAATAAAATAATTATATCCAGAAAACGAATAGGAACCAAAAGAAGAATTGCTACAGAATTATGCCTAGAAGACATTTTAAATGCATCGTATTATAGATGGAGCATCACAACGTGATTTCAAGAACTTGGAATTAGTTTCTGATAAGTGGTGGTGAGGTAAGAAGGCCATATGGACACCAAGCACGCATTACAACTCCTCGACAGGATTGTATGTTAGTAAGAAATGCAACTCAAAATCCAACTTTCACATCATCGACATCGTGCAAATCTACTATAAAAGCATATAAACAGACCTATTTCAACCCAAACAATAAAAAATAAGAGAAATGGGATTAAGATCTAGACAGTCAGCAAGGGTGCCAGAATTAACAAAACGACACCGTAGGATCCTTCTAGTTTTTTGTCACAAACAAGAAAACTGGACTAAACAGGAATGGCAACGAATTTTATTCTCAGACGAATCTCATTTTTAATTGTGTGGACCTAATGAACGTGTTCGAGTTGACAGAAGATTACAAGACAATATGGTACAAAAGACTCGCTATTTTGAACTAGGATCAGTAATATTTTAAAACCCAATGTATGCCCAAAATTATGGTAAAGATTTTATTTTCCAACAGGATAATACCCGTCCTTATGTCACCACACAATTTTGAGAAATTTCAACCTACAACTTATTGATGGTTTGCTTGAAAAATGAGAAAATGACGTAACCTCGTTTTAAAGTTTCTTTACTTTGTTATATAACGGGTGAGGAGAAAGTATGGAAACCCCGTGGTAAATCAAAAACCATGGGTCATAGAAAAAAACTTGCAAAATATAAAATTTATGGTTTTTCTCTGGCTATCAGATGGTTAAGATGGATTTGACCATGACCATCATGGTCAGGTCAATTTTTTTAAATGGAAACATGTATTTTTGACGAGAATCGAAAGAGCGTGAAATTTTACGTCCAAATAAGACCTTGACAATTTTAAAAATTTTTACCACGATGGTCATGGTCAAGGTCAAACTAAAAATTCCTAGAGCATCGCAATAACTCAAATTGTATTACCTAGTCGCAAAGAAAAACTTCCAAGACTTAAAGTTTATGGTTTTCCCTGGCTATTAGATGGTTAAGATGGATTTGACCATGACCATCATGGTCAGGCGATAGTCAGGTCAGTTTATTTAAATAGAAACATGTATTTTTGACAAGGGGAATCAAAAGAGCGTGAAATTTTAAATCCAAATATTGCGTTGACAATTTTTAAAATTTTTACCACGATGGTCATGGTCAAGGTCAAACTAAAAATTCCTAGACCATCGCAATAACTCGAATTGTATCAGTCACAGAAAAAAACTTGCAAAATATAAAATTTATGGTTTTTCCCTGGCTATCAGTTGGTAATTCTGGATTTGACCATCATTTATCATCGCCAGATATGCATTAAGGTCTAAGGTCAACGTGACCTGTAGAGTACGTATGAAGTTCCATTTAAAAAAATTGACTTGACCATGATGGTCATGGTCAAATCCATCTTAACCATCTGATAGCCAGAGAAAAACCATAAATTTTATATTGTGCAAGTTTTTTTCTGTGACCCATGGTTTTTGAGTTACCATGGGGTTTCCATACTTTTTCCTCACCCGGTATGTATGTATGTATGCCATTATCCCTCTTGTGGACATAAGGTATGTTATGTAGTTTATACAAAATAAAAACAGTCATTCCTTATGATCAGACTTTATGTTAGGTAAAGAGTTTGTAACAAAAAGTTTCAATAAGCATAAATATATATAGTCTTTAGGGTTCGTAATTCTACTACTATTTACGTATTATTGGCATATTGTTATCCACAGCCCTTCGGAATCCGCTAGTATGATAAGGCTCTAAAGATAAGGACAATTGTTAATAAATACTACTACATATTTAATTTCTGCTGATCCAGTTTTAACCCCAGAACACTGCTAAGTTACTTAATTTAGTTAATAAATTAAAATATCTTCAGCTAAATGGTTGTATTATCGGTGGAGATTATTGTCGAAGATGATTCCAATTGAACGAGTAGATTCTAGCATATAATTTGTTATTTTTTTTACTTTAACACGAGGTATCTGGTAATATTGAAGTTATTAACCATAAAACTAAAAAATCTATTAAAGAATCTGCTCTTTCATCAAAATATTTATTAAGATAGAACAATTTAGCTAAGTAGTCAACTTTATCCATAAATAAGAACAAACCAGGCAAATTACTAACGTGTGAAATAATGAAACGCTAAAATCATTCCCGGTAAAATAACTATCTCTGTCTATATATTTAATTTGTCGGTGGGAGACTATGTAATATGCAATATACATAGTCTATATATAAGAGAGAGAGAGATAGATAGACCATAATCTCAGGGTTTCACCTATAAACCAACTTGCTCAGTCTATTCTTAGTATGTTCACGGATAAGCATGCGTTTGTGGCGCTCTAAAAAATAAATTATCTATTATGTGTTTTTATACAAAAATAACTTTTGCCTTTTATCGGTAATGAAAACTTTAAATAACATTTAATAATTTAGTAATGGGTATTTTTTTAATCATCAATGCTAACTAAATGACCATGAACAGTGGCAGATTGATGATAACGTCTCCTGTTAGCAAAATCTTCGTTGTCTTCATTCAATTGTGAAGATGTCACATCTAAGCCAGGATGTACAGGAGTAACTATTATTTGTTCGTAATCAGTAACTCTTCTTCTACAAAAAAAACTTGTCAGATACCTGGTCGGTCTAAAGTTACGGAAAAAAATTTTTTTCCACTGATAACAAATACTTACCCCATGCATCTGAGTATAAGTGACTTCAGCCAACGGAAAAAATGGAATTCAAAAGCTAAACCTGGTTTAACAGCTGGATTTGCAGTTCCTATATACAACCAAACTAAAAATACGGTAGTCAAACATGCTAAGGCATAATACCAATTTACTAGAATCATTATAAGAATTTTTAAGGCAGCCTAAAAGTAGTATGATTATTAATTTACTATTAAACTGTTAATTTTCAATTCCTTACTCCAAACAAAGACAACCATCTGTTACATAAATTGGAATACCAATTTTTTTGTTTAGAATGTATATTGATTTTTGGTGTAATAGGAGTTTGTTCGCTATTGTCTTCTGGGCTACTAACAGAATTTGAACTAGATTCCCCCTAAAATTTCAACATTTTTTTTTTATTTTATTATCATCTGAATAAATATGACATAAGCAAATAAAGTTTGTTAATAAAGTCAATGTAAAAAACAAGAAACTACCATCGAATTTATACATATGCATTATATAAATCAGTCTCAGAAGAGCGTTAAAATTTTACCGTTGAGGTTATCCAATCTGGCCTTTCCTCCTATTCACATAATCTTCTATATGATAAAGGATTCTATATACCAAGTTTCATGACTCTGTGTTTTTCCGTTCAAAAGTTATAGCGCACACAAATGGAGGGAAATATGTATTATATACACTAGTCACTAGTCTCCGAAAACCGTTAAGAGTTATACGATCTAAACCAAAATCAATAGAGTTTATATTACCAATTACTCAGCAATTGCTCTGCGGCAAACTTATTAGAAAAAATTTCTGAAGCGAGCTTTTAATATTAAGTTTTGAAAAAACGTTGCAACAGAGAAGTCGTCACAAAAATGAATAACAAAACTTTTCCTAGCTTGTTGCTACCACTTTCGAGTAAGTAAACACTCCTTTTACCTTTCCTGTCTTTCTCTCATTCGCTTTTTCCTCTTTTAAGTAGAGGAAGGTATTGTAGCTTGACTATAGGTGTACCTTGTGCCACACGCAATTGTTTTAAATGTTTCCGCCTGTTTTACAAAATTACAACAGCAAAAATGCCATCATCTAGCTAGGCAAGTTCCAAAGACTTGCTTGCCTTGGCATAAATGGAGCTCTGAGAACCATTCCAACAGCAGCAATCGAAGTACTGTAAGACCTTTCTTCCAATCACATAATCTAGAAGGAGAAGTCAAGGATGGGATTCTAGAGGCTGTAAGAAAACCTGAGTAACAAAATAAAGCAGAAAATTTGTGAAATCAGACCAGATGATTCCCAAATACATGAACGTAAAGAATGGCAAAATGCAGAGTGTTTACAACAGAAATAGTTTACCCTTGTTCGCCAAAGATGATTAAAAGCTTAGCTTCCATCGAAATTTACAGGTTTTCTATTTTTACAATGTAATAATACAGAAATTATAAAAAAAATTACCCTTAATGTTTTGTGTCTTGTGCGTTCAGGAAACAACCTATCTAAATCACTATCATCACTGTAAGTTTGTTGAACTTTTGGTCTATGAAATCTTTGCTCTCTTTGGTGTTGAATATCAAAAGTTTGGGCTAAGGCAAAGTATGCATAGTCAATGCAAGCGTAAGTTAGTAAAAAAGGCATAGTGACAATCGGCGCAAGTGTGTTTATCTCACCAATAAATATAAATGTAAATGTTACCACAGCCACTACTGCCATTGAATATAAGGGCACTTTATTTGGTCCTCTCTACAATTATTATTATTATTTATAAATTTTTAGATAACAAAATATAATACTACTCTTACCCCTTTACCTAGGACCCCAATTCCAGGTATAACATTTTCTAAGGCAATACTTTGTAAAACTCTAGGCGTACCATACATGGCGCCTAAACAACTAGACATCGAAGAAACGTATAAACCAGCTAAAAATAAAACTCCAAAGACAGAAACATCCTTGGCGATCATAAAATTGTTCAATAGAACGGATCTTTTACAAGTAGCTCCCAAAAATATTATAAAAACGAGATACAAAAATGTTGCCGTTCCAATTGCAGCTAATGTTCCATTTGGAATATTTGTAGAAGGGGCTTTGAGATCACCACTCATATTTATACCTGATAGTACACCTGTGATTGTTGGAAAGAATACCCCATATACTGTAAACCAACTATAACCTTCAGTGTAATTGGACCACATGTTTTTCATCATATTATCACTAACCCAACCTTCAAAACCTTTTTCTATAAAACAAAATCGTACTAAAAATCACGATCGATAAAAAAAATAAATTCCTTACCATCCTCAGTATGTACAAAGCTGCCGACCATGAAATCAAGCCCAGCGGATAGCAATATAAGCAATAAAATAAATTGCAACTTTATAACCCATTTTACTCCGGCCACATTTATCACACTGAGTAAAAGTACAGCTGCCATAGCAATCACTCTTACTGTCCATTTGGATTCTCCTAATCCAATTAATTCAGCCATGGATTCCCCAAAACCCAGTACGTTTAATGCACAACCTACAGCCTTAAAACAAAAAATAGAGTATTATTTGCCGAATTTAGTAGAAATTTGAATTTGAATGGATCTCTTGTAAAACGCTACGAATTAATTTCAATAGCTAATAATATTTGAGATTTTCGACAACTTACTTGTCCAAAACAATATAAAAGACCAAGAGATCCTCCGAATCTTGATCCCAATGTATGTGCTACTACAAAATAAACACCACCACTCTCTATCCTGCATCTTTCACAGATACCAACAGCTGACAAAACGGATATTAAGGCAGTTACAACTAAAAGTAAATCGCAGAAATTTTATATCAAATCAAAAAAGTGGTTATAGTAAGTATATTCTGGTATCTTTTATATATTATATCCTTTAACTTTATTTTAGTAGTAACGAAAAACGGTGCAATAACAAATATTTCAAGAAAATATTTTTAACATATTAAATCAACTTTTATAATAATGCGAATTTCTGGCAAACAAAAATGTATATAGGAACACTCTGTATAGTAAAGATTTAATGGTCGTTTTCAAATTAAATTAACAAAAAAGCAGTAACTACTTAACACTTTTATTAGAAATAGCTTAAGAATAAGTGCCTGTAAATTTTAAGAATATATTAAACATCGTTTGTCTTGGTTTTCTTTTACGCGTTTAAAATAGATTAATTGTCTTCATAAAGATTTTTCTTGAAATTAAAATTACTAAGTGAATTTGGTGTCATTTTAATCCCAAACCAATAAAAAGTAAAATAAGCATGATATCTACCTGAAAACAAAATTATAATTATAGCACTACTAACTCCAGCTTCACCAACTATCCATCCTGATCTTAGGAATACAATAACACCAAAAATGTTAATCAAGCATGACGTGAAAACACCATCCCATGTGCCAAATAAAACCGGTTGGGATATAAAAAAATTAGATTTCCACCAAGGTACATCTCCCTAAAGCAAAATACTGATGTTTTGGTTTTTGAAATAATATTACCAAAATAAATAGATACCACACTACCTTAATATATTAAAATAATCAAAAAATCAAGAATAAAAAATTATTGTAATAAAAACACAAATTTTATTTACATAAATATATAAATTAAAAATGTGCACAATTACAAATGATTATTTCTAATTTGAACTGGATTTCTGAATCATTACATTAACAGAAACATGTTAAAAAAATGAGTACAATATTCAGTTGTGTACCAAATACTTAGGGAATATATAAAGTTAAATATCTCTCCAAAAACATATTACTATCAAGTTATTTAAAAATTTGGAGAAACAAAATATCTATACCTATCTTGTAATCTTATCTTTGTATTAAACGTTGATATATATGACCTATATTGCAGGAAGAAAATTATGTATTTCTTAAGTTGATTGATTGACAATAAAGTATTGTCTTTAAAATTGCAATAAAATATTCTATATCCACTAGGTGTATTTGGTATCTATTTGTTTTTTAACCACATTGTTAGTTACAATTGATGGAATAAATAAAAAAATAAAATTTACTTGTTCTTCAGCAAACAGCTCGTTGGCTCCTGAAGCTTGATGTCCTCCAGCTCCATAATCATTTGATAAATCAACAAACCCACCAGTATTTCCCCTAACTCTGGCTTCTTCTGAACCCAATCCAAACCTGGACCAATTAATGTTATTAATGTTATTGTTTCTATTATTAGTTCCGTTTTCCATATTCAAATCTTAAAAAAATATGTTATTTCTACAATTACTTAAATTTATTTATCATACTTACCTTTTTAAGTTTGTAGATGAATCATAAAAGAATTCCCAAAATATGTTAAGATATGTTATGTTTTTGGTCATTCATTTGTGTAAAAAAATGTTTTATCTCAACTATAAATAAGTCTTATCTGTAAGTCTAATAAAAAAATCCTTTGTATCAAACATACATCTTTTTAAAGTGGATATCAGGCTCCTATTTAATTATTTATATTACATTTTGTGACAACTACACAATCACTTTACATGTAAATTAAGCAAATATCACAAACGTCACAACTGTCAACGTGTAGAGACACCTACCTGCAAGATACAGAATTTAGTAAAATTCGTTATGTCTATCAAACCGGCAAAGGGTATTTAAATTCATATTAAACCAACAATAATTAATACGATATTATTAATATTTTATTTTAACAATTTTTGGTATTAAACTGATTTACTTTAATATTTAACTAATATAAATGTGTAGTTTGTTGCTTTTATAAAATTTTTGTTTAATTTTGAATTAATAGGTACTTCCCAGAATAACGTCCGATTTTAACTAAATATAGGTATATTACAGGTAGAAGAGTATGATTCTATATAAAATTTTCAAAAAATGATTAAAAACAAAAAAAAATAACAAAAAAACTTGTAGAACTCAATTACTTCCGATGGAAGCGAATTTTTAATGGTATCTTTGGCGCGGAAGAATGAACTGTAAAATATACGTTTTAAATCCATTTTGCTTAACATTATTATCACTTAATCATAATTTTAAATCAGAAAATTACAGACAATGATAAATTTAGAAATTACACAAACAAGAAAATGACATTAAGAAGAAATCAAAAAAAAGTCATATTTGACTTGGACCTACAACCTTTACTTTCAGAAGGCAACGCCTCTAAACACTTTTGCTACAGATGCATTAGTAGTTAGTCATCTTAATTTAATTCATGTCAGATCTGTCACTTCGTTCTTAAATACATGTATGGATGACGTTAATGAGAAAGAGCATATTTTTCAAATCGACAATTGAAACATCAAAATGTAAGTCACTTTTATGTGAGTTTTTTTATATTTTTATTCGGTTAGGAGACCAAAATCATGGATTTTTAGTCAATTAATTAATTTCAGATATATTTCATGGGATTTTTGAAATTTAAAAACTACACAAACTACAAAATTACATTAAGGAGAAATCAAAAAAAAGTCGCATCCAGTCGGACTCGAACCTGCAATCTTTACCTATAGCCGGTTACGCCTCTAATCACTTAAGCCACAAAGAAGATAAAAGGAATATTAAAGACTAAAAATAATAAAAATTTGCGATTTTGGTGGTTTTGAATGTAAATTTTAGTCACATTAAAAATAACTGATAAACCGTTTAATGAAAAAATCATTATACCTATCTAGACAAAATACTTCCTATTCGTTATTTAAAAATTGGAGTCTAAAATAACTTTTAATGTTTATATGAACATATATTATTATTCAAATATCTATAACTAGTTTTTTTGTGTACCATTTTTTGTTTCCTGAATATAATTTAGCCTTCCAAACTTGTTTTCGATTTGAAAAGAGAAGCTGGATCTGACGCTGAAGATAAGTTCTAAAAATAATTCTCAAGAATCATTTGTAGAAGTTTTGTAGGCAACTAAAGACGCGATACGGTTATCACGTTACACTTTTATTAAGTTTATAATTTTGTGATAAGATTATAATTTATGACTGTAAAAATGAGATGAGATAAAGTTGTGTACCTACTGCAATACATTCGTTTAAAATTTTGTTTCATGTGTACATTTTCGACCTAGACCGAGACCGTGATCGTTCTGCGGAAGCGTTAATTACTGGTACAAGAAAATATTTAAATGTAGTTAAAGTGAAAGTTCATAAACTTGTGTCTTTTAGGTTTTATAGTCTGGTAAATCTCGTAAATATTACAACTAAATTTTAATAAACCACATTCTATATAACATAAGGATGTAGAATATGTGGATCTTTATATTTCTTTTTTTTTCAAATTCGCAACAGATAATTTATGTTTAGACATTGGAGTTTATTGATGTAATTTGTGTTCAAAAAATCATATTTTATATTGTCATTTATAATTTTTATTATCTTGGTTAACATATCTGATTCATGGTAGGAAATTTGTCAATAATCAAACAAACAAAAACTATAAATAATTTTATATTTATAATCCGTATGCTAAAATTAAGATTATAATTTAACATATCTTCCGGTGTTAATGATTTTTTTAGATAAGTTTGGACAAAAAAACCTTCAGTTAATTTTAATTAAAAAGTTGTTTAATTACCATAACACCATAACACCCTAAGAAGTCATTTCATAAAGATTTTTTTCCTGTGTCCTGCATGTGTGTATCTGTAATTTTTTTAAGTAATAAAATTATCAATAATTTAAATTTTTGTATATTACATATTTGATGAATTAAGATATAGATAAATATATTGTCCATTTTTTCTGAATATAATAAATACACTTTTATTTTCACGTTATTCTAGGCCTGTTTGTGGTCGACATCAGCCTTCCATATCATTGTTTTCACATATCTCTATTTAATGCATGCTCTCGTCTTCTTTTCTTTTCTTTCTGGTCCTGATTTATTTTATCCACCCACCTCAACTACGGTCTTCCTCTTTTCCTCTGACTTCCACTCACATTCATCTACTCTTTTATAATTCTGATCTCTTTTCTCTATATGACCAAACCATATCAACCTATTTTCCTGGATTTTCTTGCTAAGCTCTTCCACTTTTACTGCACCTCTTTATCTCTCATTTCTTACTCTATCTCTCCTCGGCAATCCACACATCCAACAAAGCATCTTCATCTCTGCCAGTTCTAATTTTCCCTCTTGCTCTTTCTTTATTGGCTAGGTTTCTGATGAGTAACACATCAACGCTGGTCTTACAACTCTCTTGTACAATGTACCTTCCATTTTTGTACTTACACTCCTGTAGACAAAACGCCACTCATTCTTCTCCACTTATAATTCTATGATTTATCTCACTTTTTCTAGCACAGACCCTAAATATTTGAAGTTTTGGACAGCTGGCAGCACTTGGTACGTCCTGCAGATTGATTTTAATTCCATTCTCCTGTTGCCATATACTCAGTCTTTATCCTACTTACTCTCAACCCTCTACTCTCAAGTTTTTCTTCCAATCTCTTTTTCACAAGATCTACAATCACAATTTCATTCATATACATCATATCATATAAAAAATAAATCAAGCACAAACCAAGATAAAAGTATTCGAAAGGAATGTTTTTGGGAGGATATATTCTGGTAATTCATTAACAGCATTTGATTATAAAGATCCAACAAAAAAAATTATAATTTGCATAAAAAACCGAATAAAGAGTTGTATAAACACCCAACGCCAACGGTTCCACTTCAGAGAATGGCAGAAACAAGGTTAACTAGGTTCATTATCAACAGTTCAGTTGGTAGAAAAAAAAGGAAGTATATTGGAGATGACCTCAACTTCTTAAATATAACTAAGAAAATCAAAGCAAAAAAAATATATTATATATATTATCAGAATAAAACGTAAAACAACAAATAATCGGGAGTATCGACCAGAGAGCGAATTGAAGAGATAAGTAAAAAGAAATTGCCTGAAACAGATTGAAAAGAAAGAGAAATCAATAGCATAGCTTGAAAAAGTAGGTTACTAACTAACAACAGGACCCCAAGCTAATTCCGGAAAGGTACAAAATGATATTAAAACAGATTTAGAACGTTTACTCTGCTCAATTGACAAAATTTTTAACAGTAAAGCTACAATGTATTCCAATAACACATTAAGAGAAAGTTTTGGTATCGTGTCTACACATAAATTATTTTCGAGATTAACTGGACTATAAATTTCTCCAAATCGATGACGGTAGAAAGGGGTGAAAGGAAACCGCGCAGGTCTATGTTGAATTAAAACGAAAATTGTTATACTGAGTAACGATTGTGTCGCCGCGTTTTAGTTTATTCAAATTTGTTAAAACGTTTTAATTGTTTTTTTTATGCACAGTCTATTGTTTCCAAAGTTACATATCGGTCATGGAGGACGAAGGAATCTGCTTAGTCAATAAAATCGCCTTAGTTTGTACTTTTATAGTGGGTTTTCAAATTATTAAATTTTTATTTTCATTTATTTATAATAATTTCCTTGCAATTGCTCTTCACATCAATTCAATCAACTTAAAAGAACAAGGAAAATGGGCTGGTAAGTGTTACATTATTATTTTTTATATATTTTAAGTAGGGTTTGTATGCACTTAAATTTTAATAATTATAAATTTATAAAAATATTTTGAAATAGTGCGCCTTTCTAAATTATGCTATTTTTAATTTATTTTAAAAACTATATAGTATGGAATAATATATAATGTAACAAAAAATTTGGTGTTTTTCCAATACTGTTTAAAATATATATATATTTAAATTACCTACTTAAATGTAGGTACATATTTGGTTTCGTGGCACATGTTTAAACTCTATTTCTTTATCGTAATTTTAAATTATCAACGTGTAAAACGTTTTAATTATAAAATAAGTAAAACTATGACCGTATTTTTTATATAATTTTTTAATATATAATTGTTGGGTCTATATATTTATCTAAAAGATACAGGGTGTTAGTAAATAAATGCGATAAACTTTAAGGGGTGATTCTAGATGAAAAAATTGAGATCAATTTGGAAGAATTGGATTGGATAAGATGCATAAGTCTTGAGTCTTGGAAAAACTTGTCGATAGGTACATTAGTGATAGTATATATTGGCTGAGAATCCAATACACCAAGACCACTTGCCTATAGATCAGGAACATCTACAGACACAGTTCTACGTTACCTAGACATAGAGAGAACTTTTGACAAAATTTAATTTGATGCACCCAAAAAGGCATAAACAAAACAAGCTGCAGGTGGATAGACTGCATGCTAAAAAGTCGTGTGATACATCCAACATTGCTAAGAGACACATTGTTAGCACGGATAACCAGAGGATGTCCTCAGGCGGAAGTTTTATCACCTCTTTTGTAAAATCTGGTCATGTAGTGAGACTTAACAATGAAAGACACCATGAAGTGGATTATGCGGATAAAATTTAATACTATAACAAAACATAAAGTGAATTTAATCACGAAATCGACTGAAACTGAAAGGCTTAACGTAAGCCCTCTAAAATCTAAGGTTGTAACATTTATTAAGGGAAGGATTTTAAACGGCACAGGCACTTTAAGCCTTAATGGTAAAAATATACAAACCGTGAGATAAGTTAAGTGCCTTGGCGTGATAATAGACTCAAAACTTGGAACCGCGATCTTGAATACATAACCACGATGGCCAAACGCACTTACAGCGAATCGCAAGGCTTAAAACCAGTCATGGTATACTGGATTTATAATATGGTGGCTAAACCAACAGTCACATATGCGTCTTTGGTATGATGGTCAAAGCTATATGAAAAAAAGTACCATCATCAATCTAGGCAAGGTTACTTGCCTTGGCATAACTGGAGCTCTAAGAGGCACTTCAAGAGCAGCAATAAAAATCCTATTAGACCTTCCTCCTATCCATATAATCTTGAAGCAAGAGACAAAGATGGGCTTATACGAAAACCTGAACAACATTTTTGTTGGATCAGGAAGCAGAAAATTGGAGACGACAAGAAAACATTCCAGGTGGAAATGCATATGGCAAAATGTGAACACTCAATACACAGATAAGGCTGAAGGGGGCCAAGAGCAGGAATTTACATCAGTAATGAATATTTGTCCCTTTCGTAACATATACGTCTGTTTTTAAAACAGAAGTATATGCAATCTTGCAATGCCCAAATAAAAATAATTTGAGGACTTACAAATCTAAGAGTATCAACGTATTTACAGATAGTTAGGTGGATAGTATGTCTTTAAAGGACCCTAAAGTGGAAATTAGACTAGTACACAAATGCAGAGTAGAACTCGATATCCAGGCCGAACATAACATTGTCAAATTGGGTGTCAGGATATAGAGGAATACAAGGCAACGAGCAGACTGATAAACTAACAAGAAAAGGATCAGCCACAATACTCGACGGTCTAGAGCCACCTCTAGGGGTACCAAAAAGTACAGTTCGGAGTTGAATGAAAGCGTGGATCCGTACACAATCCAACCAACACTGGGAACACAAGAATGTGTATTGAACAGACATATGACAGAAGAGCTGAAACACTGTCATTACGGACGATGCACCTGCAAACCATGGGACTGTTTAATAAACTTGCAGGAAACCTGAAACACCAGGCACTGGATCGCTGAAGAAGGTCAATTTTTGGAGACTTTAAAGTGCCTTCACAAACACACGGCACACATTCCTTTCACCTGTACAAACTAAGGTACCAAGATCCTGAACTGGGTTACATAAACCAAAGGATGAAGTACGACAAGCTTAACTAGGCTGCGGTTCAACCATTTTAAAAAAAGAACCTGTATAATTATTTTAATTAAATTTTTAATTTAAAATCATCAAAATTAACGAACCTTATTTTAACCTTGTTTAAACAATATAATAAATCAAAACAATATTGGATATATGTATAATAATTATTTTTATGGGTTTATCGGTTTTTTTACTTAATTTTTATATTCATCATTTGATATATAAAAGTAACCAAATTTTATATAAATAAATATAATAAATAGATATAAATTTTAAAAAATTATTAAATTATTGACGATGATGTTATTGCAGATTTACTTAAAAAAAAATATTATAATGGGTTCAAATAAGTATTTTACGAAAATAATACAAAAATATGTTATGTTTTCTGACAATGGGTAATTAAAATATTTTTATTTATTATTCATATTAAGTCCTAACTGATGTAAAATTTAGAAACGATATCATTTTTCTAGAGCGTAATTAATTTCTTATTAGTTCTTATACATGCAGGTATCATTTAAACGTAATAATACCGTTTTAATATTTTTAGGAAAATCACGATGGATATCTAAGTATTATTATATATTTGTAAATTATTATAAAAAATGCCATATTAATTCTCAATTAAAATTCCTGTTGGCTGTAATAAAAAATGACATTTTATTTTAAAATATGTACTTAAAAATATAATTTAGATGAAAAACCTAATTAAAATTACCCAAACAAGTTTTTTAATCATAAAAAATTTTTTGGATCCGTTCTTAATTATAGAAAAATTCCACTAAGAAATAATTGATTGTTATATTTCTTTTTGATAAAATAGTTTTTATTAGCCCAAAGGAGATATACCTATCTCTAATTAGAAAACAACAAATTGATTTTGAAAAGTAGGACAAAAAAATACAAAATGAAGGAAATGAAAATGATACAAGAACAAAACGAAACTGGTAAAAAATGAGGTAAAGAGAAAATAGACAATTATTTATCTGGTTTAGTGGAACAAAACAACGCAACAAAAAGGTAAAAATAGAGTTGCAAAAGGTGTAAAGACTGGCTTCTGTAGGGATCAGGGGCGCAATGAGGTCGTATCCTAGTGCGGCCTTTGAGGCAATTCTAGAGGTTCCCTCCTTGCATTTACTTGTAGAAAGCCTAAGGGTTAACAAGGACTAAGTCTCTGAAAGCGGGCGATCTTATAGGACGTCTTGAGATTCTAAGGATCAGAGTAACCCAATTCATGAAGATGGCTAAATGTTAGTGTTAACGAATGTGAGTTAACACAAAACGAAATCGCTCAATTTACAAAATAAACCCTTACTTTTCATACTGATGGGTCTAAAGTACCAGAAGGAGCATGTGTAGAGGTTACAGGATCTAATTTTAGGGTCTCAAAAGCCCTGGAAAACACTCCTACGATCTTCTAAGCAGAACTATTACTAACAGACTTCCAGTATATCAAAAAAACGCCCCAATTGAGCCAGTTTATTGATTGTCTCAAATAGCCAAGCTGCTTTGGAGGCTCTATAATCTCTTAAGCAATTGGCTTAACACAACAAAATAAGTTTGCTGTGGGTACCAAGGCACAAAGTAATCGCAGGAATTCTTATAGGACACTGTCCATGGAGATACCATATATGTAAAATGTTCAAAGTGGTCAGTGGAACAGAGTCTGTTCAGGTTACAAACGTACGTCCTAAGCGGATAACAAACTTCCTTAAAAGTTTAGTTTATGGACTCATAAATAGACGTAAGGTTTTTACAAAAGACTTTTTAGGTCGCAGTGTAGAAAGGTCACCTGGGCCAATCGATCCTACTTAAGATCTACCATCTACAATTTATAATAATTTGTTTCCATTATAATTAGTAATATGATTTACTTTATCTGTAGTTACAATTTTTGTTACATTTAAATACCTATTATTTAATATATATTTACACAATCTATTTCAATGAGCAATTTTTGCGTTTACTCACGAGGGAACAGACCATTTCATTAATCTAAATGTTATTTTAATAGCTGATTATGACTAATTCTTTAGTTGCAGAATACAGAAATAAACTTAAATTGTAATAATCTAAAATTAAACAGTTTACATAAAAATATCATGTACTTTAAATTCCTTAGCATTGAACTCTAAAAGTACAATTAGTTTTGTAACACTTTTATTTAATTTTACATTGATTTTGGTTTACGTGTGGTGTTTTGAGAACAAAACAAATTTTATTACAATTTTTATTAAAGTTTGCACTTTATATTTATTGATAACGAACGCTCGAGTCAAGGTAATTTAAGTTCACTTGTAAAATAATGATTACGAAGGAAAAGATAAGAATAATTGATGTACAGGATGTATGAAAAATAGACTATATTTTATTTAATTTGTTTTAGTTGTTACTGGTGCTACAGATGGAATTGGAAAAGCATATGCAGAAATATTAGCAAAGAAGGGGCTGAATGTTGTTCTTATTAGTAGAACCCAATCAAAACTGGACGCTGTAGCTAAAGAATTAGGTAAGTTATAGACTGTTTCTAATTAAAAATTATGTTTCCTACAAATTTTACTACCGACTAAGATACTATAATTTACAAAAAATATATTTAATATAGCAAAGGATTATAAAAATGGTTAAAATTCATCAGTACTTTATTTGAAGACCTCGTATGTTGTCCTCTAAACAAGTATTACATCTACAATTTCATCGTGAATAAGTTTGACCAACAAATTCACAAATTTATTCAAGGACTTCTTAACAATAGCGTTCGATTACCAAATTGTTTGACAGGGAGCAGGTTGACCAACCTTTAAAGATGTTTGTAATTTAATGCACTTTTTCTCTCTTCCATGAAATAAAAACAAATTAACAGCAGAAAACTTACACACTTACGAATACCAATAAAATAATATCAATAAACAATTCATTGTTTAAGGACCCTGTTATAGGACTTAATTTCCTTTTCAGAGATAGATAGGGGAGCTAGTATCAGTCGTCAGCGCTTTTCGTCGTTCGCTTCCTGGTTTTCTGACTGTTTCGGTGTTATCTGGATCCTGGACCTGGAAGGTACCCAAACTGTAAAATAATCTTTTTGGTGTGATTGTAAGTGTGTGTAGGTGTGTAATCCCACGTGGTGCAATGTGGGTTTGGTGACACTGTGTCGTGTCTCCCTCCGGCGTAAGGCCTCTTATTTGGCAAGGAAGAAGGAAACATGTCAAGGGCACAGTTTTTTTGTATTCTGTTGTCTTCATGTATATCTACCTATAGGAGAGGGGTATTTTGTCAAGGAAGTCGCCAAGTTCTGTCGACGGGTTGGAGAAGTCGGAAGGAGGGAATGGGGACCTTGATTTTCGGAATTCTTGAGGTTCTTTGGAATCCTCCATTGCAGTGGGTATGGAGGGTCCTCTGGGCGGAGATGGTGGTTCCTTGTGGAGTCCGAGTGACATTTTTTTGCTGTAGCGTCTGAAATCAAGAAGAAATAGTATTTTTGTATTTTGATAGACAGGCGTGTATGTGTATGTCAGTTTTCGCTGTTGGTTTTGGCTTTTATTTCTTGTAATAAAGAGTAAAAGTGGACAAATAAAAAAAGGTACATTAAATTACAGAAACCTTTAAAGGTTGGTCAACCGGACTTTCGTCAATCAATTTGGTGAACTTTGACACAAGTGTAAATACGAACGCTATCGTGCAGAAAACCTTGAATAAATTCATGAGTTTGTCAAACCGGAAATTTTTTAAAGCAACGCTTAAAATGTTAGGTTATGAAGAGATCTTGCGACAGAAAAACCGTCATACCAATGAGTAACTCTTTCATTTCTTTGCTAAGAAATTGTTTGTACATCACAATTTAAGATAATTATCTGTACTGATCTATTATATAAAATATAAATCCTTCCATTATTTGCTAGTTTAAACTTGGAATACTGCTTGCCATAAATTCAATTTGTATGAATCGTAATCTATAGAAAATATTGTCACATTTCGTATTGTTTAAGAGATTTACCCATTCTATACACCTGAGTCTAAACACTTTCCGAGTTCCGTTTATTAAACAATTTATTAATATTCATTTGTTTATTTTTAGGTCAAAAATACAAAGTAGAGTTCAAGACTTTAGTTGCCGACTTTACAGACACTCAACAAATCTACCACGACATTGATAAACAGCTAAATGGAATGGATATTGGAATCTTGGTTAACAACGTAGGAATGAGTTATTCTCATCCAGAATATTTCTTGGACGTTAAAAATAAAGATCAATTCTTCCAAAATTTGATCAATTGTAATATCTTCTCAGTAACTTATATGTGCAAAATTGTAATGCCTGGTATGGTAGAACGTCGAAGAGGAGTAGTAGTTAATATTTCATCAACAGCAGCACAAATTCCAAATCCTCTCTTGAGTGTTTATTCAGCTTCTAAAGCATATGTAGTGAAGTTCTCTGAAGATTTAAGTACTGAATATCAGAAATTCGGAATAACAATACAATGTTTATTACCTGGATATGTTGCTACAAATATGAGTATGATCAAACGTGCTACATGGATGGCACCAGCACCTCTTACTTATGTTAATGAAGCTCTTAAGACTCTAGGTATCAAAGAGAAAACTACCGGGTATTTCCCTCACACCCTTTTGGTTGATACTATAAAAGCCCTAGAGTGTGTATCACCCAGACTCTCTAAATGGATTGTTTTTAGAACTTTAGCAAATGTACGAGCAAGAGCTTTAAGAAGGGCAGTAAATTAAATTTATATCTCCAATATCAGACTGTTTGTAATTCAAAATTGTGGTCTCTGAATATATCTGTACAAATGTAAAGTAATTACATAAGAAAATGAGGCAATCCGTAAAACATAAAGAGTTCTAATATATTTAATTGTTGATCGAAACAATTGAAAAATTTGAAATTCAAATATAAGTCTAAGGTTATACAATCATAGCTTATATTTGAATTTTGTAATTAAAGCATATTTGTACTTTGATGTTGATGCCTCTTTTGTTGTATAAGCTTTAGTTTTAAGAACCGTTTTACTAGTGTAAACTAATTTTGAATATTAAAATAACAATCTTCAATCTGATCTCAAATATCGCTGTAGCCTGTAGCAAAAGAATAAAATGTATGTAGATCAGTTTATAACAGTAATTCTACACCCATTTTTATCGAAATACTTTGAAATAGAATTTTATTGCAAACAATTTGAATAGTTCGAATATTCTGAATGTTTGGTTATTTTTGGTTATCAGATCATTACTGGAGACCATATTTTGACTGACAAACTTTTTGTTGTGTTCATACAAAAAATGTTTCTTTTATTTATATCTTTAATATAAACGGTAGTTTCTCTTTGTAATAACTACTTTTAAATTCCGTTTAGTTTAGTTTTAAACACTTTCTAATTTATGATCAAGATAGAGTTTTAAAGTTGTGATATAATGACTCTATGTAAACTGTGTTAAGAATTTGTTAAATAAATAATATTATTTAAATATTATCAATTGTTTTAGTACTGTTATGCTTTTTTACTTTTAATTTACAAAAAAATTAAATAACAAGAAATTTAAGTTATTTTCTATTTTCCAATTCTGATTCTGATTCTAAAACAAACTTTATTCTTGTTACAATTAAATAAGAAAATATATATTTCTCACTAGGACCTAGGGGGAATTACGAAGGAATTAATCAAATACAACCCAGAAAAGTTAAGGAGAATTTTAAAATGACTCTTGGAAAAAATCCTATACGGAGGAAAAATGCCTGGGTAATGGCATCTATATTTAAAAAGGAAGATAGAAACAAAATGTGAAAACTGTAAAGAAATTAGAGTAGAAAGTATAATATAGTAGAATAATAAGCGGGAAATTGGAAAATAATATAAAAGTCTAGATAGGCAAAGAACAAGCAGGTTTCAGAGCAGGAAAGTCTTGCTTATATCACATTCATACCATCCAACAGCTTATAGAAAAGAAAAAGACAAAAAGTAGAGGCTCATGACCCAGAAAAAGGTTTAAGAAAGCTATGAGAAGGCTTGAAATAGCAAGATAACTGGTAAGAGCAGTCAAAAACCGATACAAAAGCAATACAGAATACATAAAGTCACAAAACAAAATTATCGGCAGATTTAAAGCCTCAAAGGTATTACTCCAAGGATGCCCTACTTCTCTAACTCTTTTTAAAATATTCCCTTGAGACCATGGAAAGAAAAGGGCCAAGAAACGTGAATTAGTATTAGAGACGAACATCTTAATATTTTATTTTTTGCGGATGACCATGTAATAATAGCACAAGATGAATACAGTAACGTGATAAGAAAACTACAGGAAGAATACTAAAAAGTCTTGCTTGAAATCAACCTCAAAAAAGAAACAGAATTTTTACCTACTAAAGAAGAGGACGTAAAGAATCTGGAAGTCGAGGATAATTTAAAAATTAAGGTAATTAACAAATTTAAATACTTGGGATTTATGATTTCCAAAAATACCAGAACAGAAGAAGGCATAAACAGTAGAATAGAAAAAAAATACAACAGAAGAAGACATCAAAAGTAGAATAGGACAAGCTAGAAAGGCAGAAAATTACTTTTCTTGATTTGGGATATTCAACTCCATAGTTCATAGCATTATGACCCAGACTCAAAGAAGTGGGTAAAAAAACAAGAAGAACAAAGAAAAAATTCTAGCAATAGAAATGGAATACTGGAGGAGATGCTGCGGTGTCACAATAATGGATAGAGTGACAAACGAGAAGATACGAAAAAGAATGTAAGTAGAGAATGACATAATTAGATACAATAAAGAAAAGAAGCTTTTGTGGTATGGGCATGTCAGAAGAGTTGATAAATAAGATACAGAATGGAATACGATAGGTAGAAGGAAGAGAGGAAGACCACGAAGATCCTGGAGCAATGAATTAGATGAGTATATGCAAAGAAGAGGACTTAATGACGGTTTTTAATAATTACCTTTTTAATTTATTTAAATTGTTACACTACACCGTTAATTGAGACACAGAAACTGTAAATTTTAAGACGCGTTACCTAGATTACAGTGTTCTTTAATGTTTTAAGATTTAAATCGATGAATTCCAATAGAGTGCACTACTAGTTTAACACATACACGGATCAAACATGAAAAGCGCTGTATTTAATAAATTTATAATAAGTATGTTATTTGTGATGGGTTTTGGAAAAAGTGTCCAAATTTTCACGAAAGTGAACTATTTTTTTTTGTACAAACGATATTTTTGACGTTTAAAAATTAGACAAATTAGAAACGAAAATAAAGAGAAATTAATCGAAAAAATATCAAATCTAGCAGCACTCGAACCTTCGATCTCTACCTATAGCCGGTAGCATCTTTAATCATTTTAGCCACAGATGTATTAGTGGTTAGCCACTATATTCCGATGAGTCAAAAACCGCATTTTACACATGGTTAAACGATCTATTGGATCGTTTTAGTATTAGAATCCACCAGACTATATTCGGTGAGATGTATTTTAATGTTATCGCCGTAATTATAACTTGTTCCGATAGTGGTTTTAATGATAACCGAACTTTCTTGTTCACTACGAAAGATTTTCGATTTCATTTTTCTATCTGATTTCTTCGTGGTAGCTCCTCTGCAATACAAGGTCAAGTTAGAGTTACATAGTTTTTGGTGGAGGCGAGACCAAATTTTTTGTGTAGAAAGCCGAACAGAATAGAAACCCTGATTTCGACTACTTTAGAAAATTGGGAAAAATTCGTCTCTGGAAAATCTATCCCGAAATTAATTAAAATAATTCATATTTTAAATACTTTAAAATAAATCATTTAAACCGGTGTTTGTGTGTAATTTGCTTAGTTTGTACTCTGGCGCCCTTATATTTCATGTTTGGGGAGGACTGGTAAAGCTCTTAAAAGAAGTGAGCTAGCTAGGGGGCTTAAGCCCTTTATTGAAAAGTTTTATAGTTGCAATGGTTTAATAATGACAGATAATGACGAATGCGCGGCTAAGCGCTCAACACAAGAAGAAGAAGAACCAAAAATCTTTGATTCCGGATCTTAAACCGAATAAAAAATATAAGACAAGGCACAAAGGCACAAAAAATTTATTTATTTAGAGTTTGATGTTTTAATTGTCGGTTTAATAAATATTCTCATCTCATTAACGTCATATATATGTGCATATAGAGAAATCGAATGTTTTTATGATTTTTGTGATGAATCAAGATATAATCAAAAACAACGACTAACTACAAATATACCTGTAGCTAAAGTGCATAAAGACACTACCGGCTATTGGTTCGATTTTGGTGTTGTTTTTGTGCTATCTAAGATTTCTCAAAATAAATAGTTTACTAAATGATATCTTGTTGAATTTGGATTTTACTCGGAACTGCACACTTGAATAAACGAAATGAATTTCCACGTACCACCCTATAAAATACTCGAAACATATATTCAATGATTTTAATTCATTACCATACATGTAATATCAATGATTTCGAATATTAATCAACAGTCCACAATTATCTCGTTGAAACAAAATTTACCTACTCGTTTAAATTTTGATTTAAATGGAATTCCTGTTTTTGTATATAGTTTCAAAACATTCATTCTACTGATAATTAATAGAATTAATATAATTAAAGCTTTTACAGATGCCAATTTGTAATAAAAAATAAACAGTCGAGTATCATGATTTTATTAGTATTAATTAAATTTTAGAATCAAATGCCAATTAAATATTTTTTAGATAAAAAAAACAAATAATATAACACCTATGTAGTTCCATGTATATAAATTCTAGTTAAATAAAATTACAATATATACATTCAAATTAAAATATAATTCGTTTCAGGTAGGAGGAAACCATGGCAACACAAATTGGAAAGTAAAATTGACCCAAATTTTCTTGTTGTGTTTTCTAGCCAACAATAAAGTCCCTCAAGACCACAGGGTCATGAAATTTGGTCTATAGAATACCCATGTTATTTGAAAGAACCCTATTAATTTTGGTCCAGATCGGATAACCCTAACAGTTTTAACAGTTTTCTGAAACTTTTGTATATAATTTAAATTTTTCTTCGTTTATGTGCGGTATAAGTCTGAAATAAAAGATCACATGGTCATGAAATTTGGTATATAGAATCTTCATATCATAAAGAAGAATCCTACTGATTTTGATTCAGATCGGATAGCCTTTACGGTAATAGTAGAAATTAATAAAGATCCATGCAAGTTTAAATATACGCTCTAGCTTAGTGACATTCAATCTGTTTTTAACTAAAAAATGTAGATTCATTTGAGTATCTCAAGTACTCAATAGAAGTACGTCCATTTGCGTAGATGTTTTTATCAATATTTAAGTGCTATTATTACAAACCTCAAAACATAATTACTCATAATCAAATATTTTTTAAAAGTAAATAAGCCACAATGTTAGAAAACAGTCCCAAAATTTCGTAATGACGATACAACTCTTTTACATTTTATTATGAGAGTTAATAGAGGCCAAAATTCGCTTTAAAATAAAATCGGTTATGCAGGTATCTTTTTTTTTTATTAAACGCACGTGCTCAAACATCGTTTAATCACCAAATTCGTCCAATTCAAAAATAAAAAACAGATAAAACAGACGGGAAATTGCTGCTTTTTAGGTATTTTTACACATCCCTCATATATTTTTTTAACTATCATGTTGAAAAGATTATTAAGAGTGTTATGATATCTGAGATCAAAATATAAACATCAAAAATTTACGGGAGAAAGAGAAGATGTTATTTAGAAAGTCAGGATTCTTTATGTACTTTTACAAATCCGTCATATAATCTTTTTCTAATCTAAACATGTTTTTTCAGTGCAGCTTTGATCTTCGTATCTTTTGATTGTCTTCTCCTGTTCCCAGACTTATAGTAGCTCTTCTAGTCCTATCTTCTTAAAGTGTTAAGGATATCGTTAGGCTTCAAGTTAGGCAGATCCACTTCTTCTGTTTAGTGTGATCCTAGGTATCTGACCCTAGAGTTACGCACGGCAATGCATTCTGAGAGTATGTGTATTGAGATTTCGTCCTCTTCCTCACAGAATCTGCACTTTGCTTCATCTATTAATTCTAGTTTCTTCATGTGTCAAGCTAACCAGTATTGTCCAGTTTATATTTCCATTTCCGAAGATTTTTCTTACTGAGATTAAGTCAGCTGAAAGACTTCTTCTGATTATAGTTTTCCAGGAACATTTTCGCTTGTCTTAGTCCTTCCAGATTGTTCCAGTACTTTTCTTCATCCACTTCTTTTCTTATTTTTTCTAAGACTGTACACAAGACGATTCTGGTTCCAAGTATGAGGTTTCAGCTCCTTTTTTGCCAGCTTATCTCCTATTTCGTTTTCTTCTATTCGTATGTGTCCTAGAATCAATAGGACGGTAATAGAGTTCTTTTGTCTTAGTTCATTTAGTTTGCCTCAGTATTCCCAGACCATCTTTGCTACCCAGTTTTTCTGGTAAATTCTCTCATAAAGTTGAGATTTTCTAAGATAGGAATTTGGCAATAATTCTCCAATTTCCTGCTTTACTTTGTTGTGTCCTGATCTAACAAAAATGTTGCTCAGGTTTTCTTGCAGCCTGTAAAATTCCATCGTTGCCATCTATTATTTTCAACTATTTTTTTTTAAACCTAAGAAAATTTAAAGTCTCGTACCACACAAGTTATTTTATTATATTCAAATCAAAAAAGGTTGACAACTAGTTTCGACCAACAAGGTCATCATCAGGTCTGTGAAAAAATATGGAATAGGTAGAAAAGTAATAATATTAAATTAGAGTTTAACAACTTACCAAATGCAAAAAGTAAAAGTAATCATAATACAATTGTATAAAAACAATATTTCAATGGAAAGCAACTTAGGTGCTAGAACTGGTTCCAATATCTTCAACATAAAATGTCCAGCGGTATTAAAAAACAAGTGTGTAGTGAGAAAACAAAAAGTTAGAAATAGACTAATAAATGGTCAAAAAGCCAATTAAGTGGTACGAAAAATTAACATAAGATGAACATTACAAAGTTTTAATATATAAAATTAAAAACTTAAACACATTAAAAGTTTTTTGAAAACTGGAACTGAAATCTTGTAGTTGTTGGCTACGGCGTCAGCAAATCCTTGGTGATGAATGATCTAAACAAAGATGGAATTGAGGTCAAAAAATAATAAAAGCCATAAAAGGACTTCAAGTAAGTAAGGGTGGCGAAACCCAAGAAATAACGAAAAAACCTTAAATTTATAATATAAATAAGCAAGAAGTTTTCTGACCATTATATGGAAACTGATGAAGTTCAAAAGATGTGGAGGATAAATCCACGAAATAAGGAAGGATCTTGAATCACCAAAATTGATGTAAGAATTGACAAGGCAACATAGTAATAGTTATTATTATTTCCTGGGTTTCGCCACCCTTACTTATCGAACACCTGTTTTTCTTGAAGTCCTTTTATGGCTTTTATTATGTTTTTACCTCAATTCCATCTTTGTTTAGATCATTCATCACCAAGGATTTGCTGACGCCGTAGCCAACAACTACAAGATTTCAGTTCCAGTTTTCAAAAAACTTTTAATGTGTTTAAGTTTTTAATTTTATATATTAAAACTTTGTAATGTACCTCTTATGTTAATTTTTCGTACCACTTAATTGGCTTTTTGACCATTTATTCTACCTTTTTGTTTTCTCACTACACACTTGTTTTTTAACACCGCTGGACATTTTATGTTGAAGATATTGGAACCAGTTCTAGCACCTAAGTTGCTTTCCATTGAAATATTGTTTTTATACAATTGTATTATGATTACTTTTACTTTTTGCATTTGGTAAGTTGTTAAACTCTAATTTAATATTATTACTTTTCTACATATTCCATATTTTTTCACAGACCTGATGATGACCTTGTTGGTCGAAACTAGTTGTCAACCTTTTTTGATTGATTTGAATATAATAAAATAACTTGTGTGGTACGAGACTTTGAGTTTTCTTTGGTATTACCATTTGACCACATTTGAGAAATTGATGATATCCTCTCGCTACTTTTTTGTTTATTTGACCAGTTTGAATATTTCACATAGTATTGTTGGTTGCATAGTTGCAGTAGATTATTTAAGAATTAATCTAACAATAATATCATACAAACAAATAAAATTAAAAAAAAATTACTCATGGTTTACGAATGATTAACGAAAGTATAGTGATAAGTTTATAACTGATTTAAAAACTTGCAACAAGGACTTCACACATAAATAGTGACTAATATAGAAACATTACTATTATAATGGGTAATAATATAATCCAGGTGATGTAATAGATGTTTACTCAATAATTCATATCTAGCGGTTTTGTTAACTAATATTAACAATGATTTTTCTAAGGATTCAGGTTTCTTTATCAAAGCCGGTGACTCAGTAATTAAAACAATGGATTTTAAATAGATGAAGATATAAAAATTAAAAGTATCTACGACGTAATTTTTATTTATCAGGCATTAATATTTTTGTTTAAACAATTATTATGTAAAAATTTTAAAACTTCATAACACTTAATAGAATTATTTAATTGTAAACTCTTTTTATAATGAGTTTCATCTACAAACAATTGAAATATTTTTAACTTAAAAAAAATAAAAAAAAACTTCTCATCTTAGCAACAGATTTCCTTAAGGGTGACTGCGCTCCTGAGAAAATCTATGTCCATATATATATATAATCTATAAATGTAATTTATTTATTATCTGTATCATATCTTGTTCCCACTCTTTTATTTAATTTCCGTTAATATAAATATGCAGTCAAATCTATATAGGTATTGTAAACATATTTTTCTATATTTATGTCATCTGCTTATCTCTTCCTGTGGACACATTAGGTAAAGGCTATAACATTAACAAGAACTAGTCAGTCGTTAAATTTTAAATTGCGTGATAGTTACGACCTCTCGTATATATTTAATTCTTGACTTTGTTAAGAATCGCCACACTCCAACTTGACTATAAATGGAAAAACAATATAAAATGTTATGGAAAATGACAAGGTGATCATTGGGAATTGTAACAGTAATACGGTGACGCAACTAGGAAATAACAAATAGAGGTAAAGTTTAAAATAATACAAATAAGTAATGTCTTCTCAGTGGTGTATCTACTAGCGTATATCTAAAAATTGTAATATTCTTTGAAATTGCAATGAAACTTTTACATTTACCTATTAATATTATATTTTATAATTTCCCAATTTTCCGGTAACTTTTAATCAGTTCCGGGCCGTACTTTTTGTTACTCATAGAACTGGATAAACGTAGAATATTGTAGATGATCCTTTACTTGCTAGTTTATCAGCTTCCTCGTTGACATTTTTCCTCTATATCTTGACACCCAAACTAGTTTAATACTGTTATGTACAGCCAAGATATTAAGTTTTACTCGGTATTTTTGTACTAGTCTAAAGACCATTTTTGGGATCTTTAAAGCCCCAATAGGCACCTTACTGCATTCAGTAATCCTCTTGGATTTGTAAGCCTTTAAATTATTTTCTCTTGCGCATTGCAAAATCAAACATACTTCTACTTGAAATATAGAGGAACAAATTTCTGCTCCTGAAACCTCTCCAGTCATACCCCGTCTGTCTATCAGGTATTTCCGTGAAGCTTGAATTGAGTGCTCACATTTTGCTATTCCTTAGGTTGATGTATTTCTACCTGGAATGTTTTTCAACTTTTGTGTCAAAATCTGGTCATTGCTTTAGAAGATCTTAGAACGTTTACTTCCGATTGATATATAAATGATTGTTTACCAGTAGTTATTGCGACACTCTGACAAAGTAATACACAACAGCGAATCCCCCTACATCAGGAGAATGTAAGTTCCTACACCGCTCAAAAGGCAATAGAGATTTGGAGCTTTAAAACATCGAATTGTTAGACCATCGACCGGATAGTCCCAACAACTTCTTCATGTTCCCAAAAATCAAGAATTCAATGTGTTGGCAGCGATTCCAGTCGACCGAAGAAGCCATTGATGCCTTTAAAACAGCGATTTTGTAGGTGTCAACTGAATACTAGAATAACTGTTTTACCAATTTTTTTGAACGTATTTCGATCTTGGTGAGATAGATTTTGAAAAGTAGTAAAGTATCTTAAGTCTATATGCAAAACTTAAAAGACAACCCTCGTATAGATAACCGTTACAATATACGATGGAATAAAATAAGTGAGTAAAAAAGTAGATGAGACTAACATTTAACACTTTCACATTTTCTAAGTCAACCTAATGAGTGATAATTTCAATAATCATAAAATTATCCATGAACCGCAACCACATACCAACGATCCATATATTGTTAAAGTAAATAAACATTGGTATAAAAACTACTAGATAAAGGTAAGTAAGCATTTAAAAATTATAAATAATCTTTGATTATATCAAATAAACCTATTAAAATAATAAATTATATAATGAACCTTATTTTTTATATACCTTAGAATATATGCAATATACAGTTATAACATTTTTAGGATAGTGATATAATAAGTTATAAAAAAATATTGTTGTAAATTATAGTCTACGCTACTGAAACCAGTGCAAATGCACGTGAAAATGAAGGAAGCTTTAATCAAGGTGACGTTGCAGCTTAAGATTTTTTTAAATTAGAGGATATCATTATCTGAAAAATTACATGGTCGTTCGATAGATATACTGGGTGGTAACCTCATATATTACAATGAATAAAATTAAGTTTCTATTTTATCCAAAATGTCAAAAGATAATAATGAAAATTTTAACATAATGAGTAAATCACTGGTATAATATTCTTTCCTTCGACCGTCAGATGGATTAAATTGTTTTGAACTAAAAATCGTTTGTCGTCAACCACCAAACAAGCTTAATGAATATCCTATTATATGCATTTGACAGGATAATTAAGAAGTTGTTGATTGTGTTGTATTAACGTTTTAATCAGCTACAAAATATTAAACATATATTATTAAATAAAATGTTTATAACATTAAAGTTCTTAGAATATTAAGTTTCAAAGTGGGGTAGTAATTAATTATTTATCGGTAAATGTAAGGAGGGATGCAGTATCTATATTTATTTAGCCTTATTATCCATTTTCCTGATTCACTGCTTATATCAATATCTACAGAAGCTTAATGGTAAGTTGTATGAATATATCTCTTTCTATCAGAAAGGTTAGTAATGTGTGATTTTCAGAGTTACACAAGTTTAAATCACAAATTTTCATAAACTTGGCATTGGTAGCCATATTTCAAAAACTGATTTCCAGATGTTCAATTATCTCTTGTGGCGTACTAGATGTTCAATTGTTTCTGGGTTATCGACGTAGACAAGTGACTTTACATAACACCAAAGAAAATAATCCAATGGGGTTAAAACACACGATATTCGTGACCAATTATGTGAAAGTAATCTGTCATCAAAAGTTACTCTGAGTAAACCAATTGTAGCGCGCTATGTGGCATGTGGCTAAATCCTGATAGAACTACATGTCAGCAAGATTAATGTCAAATAATTGAGGTATGAAAAACTTTTTAATCATGTCCCTATACCGTTCACCATTAGATAGATAGATATTTATTGGGTTTATAACTGCGACCCTTACAGGTCTATTGTGGATACCCAATACTAGATACCGCGCCCTTGAAAGGCCTTCACATTGGTATAGGACATAAAATGCAGTTTCCTTCTCCTCTTGGCTGTATTGACAGATGTTTTCATTTGCCAATTTCAGCTGACTGACGTCGTTTTGCCTTTCTGATATCAGTTCTGTCGTAAATTTCGCCGAGTGTCATTTTATGAACACATTGGCTTGTCGACAAGCATTTCTGAACATTATCGTTTTTGAAGACATATGGACCAATGATCCCACCATCCCATGAAGCGCAATAAACACTAATTTTGTGTTGATTTAATGGTATTTCGACAAAAGATTGTGAATAACCCTTACACCAAATGGGATAAATCTGCTTCATCAAAAAACCAGCTTTTGAATAGAAATTCAATATCGATTTGTGCTTTATTACCCCTTTCGTCAAATTGGCGGTGCAGACGATGGGCGTGCTTTAATTCTTGCGCAAGTTCAATCTTGAAAGCTTTTAAGCCAAATCCTTTCGTAAAATCGACACAACCTCAGAATTAATTGATTTGGATCTTTCTTCAATGCTTTCCTGTACAGCAGATAGAGCATCATCGGCGTCTAACGGGATGCACATTACCATTAAAACTAAGTAGTAAAAGTAGTCAGAAAACGATCCATTGTGATCTGAAGAAAGATTTTGTAGGCCACAAAATGGACGATAAGTTTAGCGAAAGAACCATCATTTTGATAAAAATAGAGCAATGCTCTGGTGTAACTCTATCCATAATGAAACGTTAAACCAAACTAAACAAAAATCAACCAAAAAAAACATGTTTTGATAACTTTTGGATTTATCTTCTCTAACAAAATTAAAAAAAGTCATTCACGAGTTACATACAATTTATGTACCTATTAATCCTTTTTTCCGCTTTAGTAATACCTATGATAGTTAAACAAATTGATATTGATTGTTAATCCACCCAGCTATACGAATTAGCTGATGTTATTATCTTTACTTGCTTTGGGTATAACTGAAAAGAAGAGAGATAAATAAATAAATAAATAAATAAATAAATAAATAAATAAATAAATAAATAAATAAATAAATAAATAAATAAATAAATAAATAAATAAATAAATGCGTCATGTAGCGATAAAATAATTAAATTATTAACTACTAGCTGACCCGGCGGACTTCGTACCGCCTAACACTGATGTCTTGTTCTCATTTTTTCGAATTTTTACGATTTTTGTTTTGTTTTTTATTGTATATAGATGTACGCGGCGCGCGTTGCTACGCCAAAAACTAAAATAAATTTAAGAAAAATAAAAGAGAAGAGATGGAGAAGGAAAGAAAGTTTATAGTTTTGTTTTACTTATCGCACCAAAAATATATTTTTCGAGCTTATATTTATACGAATTCGTATAGATATCTATTCATCAGTATTGAATTTGATACATGAAAGCGCCATCTGGTGGTAACTTCCATTAATACGAATATCATATTCATCTTACCCATTAAAAATACATCATCATACTGATTTTCATGACAATCGGTTGAACAGGGCAGAAGTTACTACTCTGTAGCGTCACCTGGTGGCAAGTGGCATCAATAAGCATATCATATAAACCTTCTCCGTGAAAAACTACATATACATACCAATTTTCATGACAATCGGTTGAACGGGGCAGAAGTTGTTACTCTGCAGCGCCACCTGGTGGCGAGTGACATTAATGAGCATAGCATATAAACCTTCTCCGTGGAAAAATACATATACATATTAATTTTCATGACAATCGGTTGAACGGGGCAGAAGTGGCTAATCTGCAGCGCCACCTGGTGGCGAGTGGCATCAATGAGCATATCATACAAACATTCTTCGTGGAAAAATACATATGCATATCAATTCTCATGACAATCGGTTGAACAGGGCAGAAATTGCTACTCTGCAGCGCCACCTGGTGGCGAGTGGCATCAATAAGCATATCATACAAATCTTCTCCGTGGTAAAATACATATACATACCAATTTTCATGACAATCGGTTGAACGGGGCAGAAGTTGCTACTTTGCAGCGCCACCTGGTGGCGAGTGGCATTTCATATAAACCTTCTCCGTGGAAAAATACATATATATATACCAATTTTCCTAATAATCGGTCCAGTAGTTTTTGAGTTCATCGATTTCGTACATAAAAACACATCCTTTTTTATATATATAGATTGAAAATTTGAGTTTAAATATTCCACGCAAATTTTCACATTTTAATTGTTGTTACGAGACTTTTTGCTATTAAAATATAAATTTTAAATGATTAAACCTGTCAATATCAGAAATGTAAACGATATTGATATTGTGTTCGTTTTATATTCTGTTTTGTGCTAATTTATTTACCAAGAAATTGTAGTCTATGAAATAAAGCAATTAACTGTCGAAATTTTGTGCAGCAACAGGGATTAGGATGCAGTTTAATTTTATTCGATTCGTCAAGTTAATAAATAAAAAAAATCATCTCGATAAATATTGACGGAAATGAGTTCAATTTTGCCACTTAGGGTTGTTTTTGATCGCTGACAACAAATACAACGTCGACAGCAATCTCTAGAATACCTGGTGCGCAGGAAACCTATTTTTACGTCTTATCCTGGAGGTTTCTGTAAACTTAATACTCGAGGATTTTTAAAATCGCTGAGAACGAATATAAAATCAACTGTGATCTCCGGAGTACCTGATAGTTTTTACATGATTTTCTTGAGTTTATGTGAATTTGTCATGAAATTATCTAAAACTCAATGCTCGGGGGTTTTTAGGGTAGCTGAGAACGAATATGATATCGACTGTAATATCCGGAGTATCTGGTCCCCAGAAACCCGATTTTTACGTTTTTTTTGTAAATTCGTCATGATTTTAGTTAAAACTCGATAATCAGGGACTTTACAGAAAATTTTAATATAAACATGTAAAAACTAGTTTATCAGCTAAGCAACAGACTTCACCGAACAGACTGGGATAAAATTGATGCAATATCATATAGAAGCATGGAAAATGAACTGCGAAGAAACACCGACCGCCAAAAAGACAAATTTGAAAGATTAACGAGAAACATTGGATCAAAGCGAACGCTAGACACTCAGAGAACAGTGATTAATGTTAGCAATCGAAACTTGTCTCCAGATGAGGTCTTCGTACTTGCTAAGGGCGGCAACTTTGCTATAACGCCAAAAGATGTGCCGAAGGAAGACATTATCGCAAATCTAGAATCCGCACTAAGACGTCTGCCAGAAGAAACAGCTCAGGAATTACGCACCGAATCAGCAAGAATTTTACAAAAGGCCAAACCACCCAAAAGTAACCTAAAGCCTAGGGAGTTAAGAGCAATTCAAAATCTAAACAAGGATGAGAGTATACTGGTGTTAGCAGCGGACAAGGGAAATGCCACTGTCGTAATAAATACCGCAGATTATAAGGAAAAGATAAATGATTTACTAGATCCTAGCAGTTACAAGGAGTTACGCAATGATCCAACACAACGCGTAATAAGAACAACAAAGACCTTAGTGAGGAAGTCAAGTCTAAAAGAACAGACAAAGAAATTAATTTGTAAAAGTGAAGCTGCTATACCAAGACTCTATGGTTTGCCAAAGATACACAAAGCCAACATTTCGCTGCGTCCCATTGTAAGCACCATTGGTTCACCGACATATGATTTGGCTAAACACTTGTCATCACTCCTGCAACCATACATCGGACTTACTGATTCGTATGTCAAAGATTCCACCCATTTTATTTCAAAAATTAAAGACTTAGTTCTTGAAGAGAATGATATATTAGTAAGTTTTGATGTAGTATCTCTCTTTACAAAAGTGCCCCTAAGCAATGCAATGGAACATATAGATGATAAATTCCCAGAGGACATCTCCAATTTGTTTAAACTTTGCCTCACCACCACTTATTTTTCATGGGACAATAAGATTTACGAACAGATCGAAGGAGTAGCAATGGGAAGCCCTCTCAGCCCGGTAATAGCAAATTTCTTTATGGAAAAGTTCGAACAACTGGCGTTGGACAGTGCCCCATACAAGCCAAAAGTTTGGTATAGATATGTAGATGACACATTTGTAATATGGAGCCATGGGCAGGATAAATTGCAAGAATTTCTGACACACATTAATAGCATCTATGAAAAGATACAGTTTACGATGGAAATTGAAGACAACAACAAGCTGGCGTTCCTTGATGTGTTATTATCACGAAAAGGAAGATCATTGAGCCACACAGTGTACAGAAAACCTACACATACGGATCGGTATTTACATAGGGATTCCAACCACCACCCATCTCAGAAATATATAGTCATCAAAACCTTAGCAGAAAGGGCAAGAAGGATTTGCGAAGGCACTAAACGCAGAGCTAACTCATATTCATGATGCTTTAAGGGCCAATGGTTATTCAGAACGGGCAATCAAAAGATCGATTGGACCAACAAATCGTAGACCCAAGGAAAATGAGCAAATCCAACCAGTGGCAAAAGCATTTCTGCCTTTTATTCCGGGAGTGACAGACAGAATTGGTCGATTGCTAAGAAAGAAAAATGTGAAAACTATTTTCAAACCAACGAGAAAAATCAAAGAATGTCTTCGATCGGCAAAAGACAGAAGAGATCCACTGTCGGCTTCGGGAATTTACCGCATTCCGTGCACATGTGGAAGCGTGTACATAGGAACTACCAAACTCTCGATCAACACCAGGATTAAAGAGCACAAGGCCAATTGTCGTCTGGGCCAGACAGACAAATCCGCCGTAGCGGAACATACTCTCACTATGGACCATCGGATTAAGTTTGAGGAGACCCAAGTCCTCGCTACTACATCAGCATACCATTCCAGACTCTATAGAGAAGCCATAGAGATAGAGAAGCACCCGAACAACTTTAATAAAAAAGAGGAAGCAGTCAAGATTAACAAAACATGGGTCCCGATAATAAAGGGTGCGAAAACTCTACCCTTAACGAACAACACCGACCAGAACCGATTGGAATCAAAAGCAACTGAGGCCCCGCCAACTTCCTTCCCGACGTATAAATACGGGCTCCAATCACGCAGAGCTTAGTAGTTCGCAGACTGTCAACCAGGAAGCAACTTCTGAAGATGCCAACCGCTCGTGTTGGCGAAACGTCAAGTCAGCAAGACAATCGACAACAAAACTAGTTTTACTGTAAACCAGGTGCTCCAAGGATCACAGTTGATATTAAATTTGTTCTCAGTGACCACAAAAACCTCTTGATAAAAGTACCATGTACTCCGGAGATCGCAGTTGATATAAAATTCGTTCGTAGAGACCCTAAAATCATCCCAAGTATCGAGTTTTAACTTATTTTATGACGAAATTACAGAAAACTCCAGGAGACGACGCAAAAAGTAGGTTTTCTGTGCACCAGGTACCCCGGAGATCCCTGTCAATGTATTCGTGTCGATGTTGTATTCATTCTCAGCGATCCTGTAACAAATTTCAACTCATTTCCGTTAATAATTACAGAGTTGTAAATTTTTTATTGATGGATTATTATAAAAACAATTTAACAATGCATTTTTTGTATGCACAAAAGCGCTTTTTAATATTACATGATTAGATATGCTCACAAAGTTTCTTGAGGCTCTAACGAACCGAATGCAAAAAAACTGCCTCTCAATCTATCTTAATATACAAAAAATCGAAGGTAAAGCGTATTTTAGTGCTTTATTTCCTTGCATATTGATCTGAATAAAGAAAAGTGCTCTATAAAATTTGAGCATAGCATTGTTATCGCGGACAATAGTTTTAAAGAGGTATATTATTATGGAAAATAGTTCGAGTTGCCCTTACTTATTTATTTATGGTTCCACGTAGCCACTAATATAAATAATTGAATGAAAATAAAAATGCATGATCGCTTATTGCTAGTCAATATTTTATTTACATTAAAAATTTCTGCAATAGCTTTTGAGTAATTTAACACTAACATATTTGTTTGCTAAAGAATACTTTCTTTATACGAAATCTGAATTATCTCTTCTGTTTAGAGATGGCGTTAGCTTTGGAGGAAACCTTGCCAATCTCTCTTGTTAATAGTCGAGGCAATGAAGCACATCTCCGAAATTTAAACGACAAGATGGATTTTAATGATCCTTTTTGCATTCGATTTGTGAGAGGATTAGGAAACTTCGTGACCTTATGAGATCGTTTAATATTGGAAAACTGTTTTTGGGCATTCAAAAAATGCATCTCAAACATAACTATTGACGGAAATGAATTCAATTTTGTTATTCGGAGATTTTTGAGGTCGCTGAAAACGAATTGACCTTTAAAAGTGTTCTCTGGAGTACCTGGTGTCCAGAATACTTACTGTTTATCTTGTCTCCTGGAAGTTTTGGTAATATCGTTATACAATTAGTCAAACACATAACGCGAGGATTTCAATGAAACTCTAGGAGATGATGTAAAGGTCGCTCTGCCGGGCTCTAGGTACTCCGGAGATCACTTTCAATATCCTATTCGTTTTCAACAATCCCAAAAATAAGCGAGCATTGAGTTTTGACTAATTTTCTAGGATATTACAGTTTTTCAATATTACCTGATCGCCTATGGTCACAAAGTTTCCAGATGCTCTCACGAATCGAATGCAATAAGAATCATTAATATTCGTCTTGTCGTTTAAATTTTGGAGGTCCAGTGCTTTATTGCCTCAACTAATAATAATTTATATAATTTGTTTTACCTTGTATGTAAGTCTGTAGCCAGTCCGTTAAGTTTTTGGTAAATAAGCAAAAACGTAGTAAAGATTTGTTAGTTTAGTATAAATATGAAATAAATAAACAGTTATATAAACACGAATTTTGACTGATAATAATAATCAAGTGTTTTCAATCTGTAAGCTATTAAAATATAAAAAATTGGTCAAGTACCTGTACTCACTCACATACCCATCATTCCGTATACATATATGTTTATTTAATAAAAAAATCTACATCTCTAAGACATATAAGCTTTTTTTTCTTTAAAGCATTGTCATGTTCATCTTTTGAAGAAAATTCAAATATTTACGTGCTGTGTTCCATAATATGATCCTTTCTTTCAATTTCCAGTTTTATTATTTTAAATTGAAATTTATATTTAATACGATTTATCTTTCTTGAAGTTATTACGAATAAATTTTTAATAATCTAACAAAGACTTTTACGAGATGGAATAGGATCGATACCTGCATACCTAGTTGCAGATATGAGGCATGGAACCTGAAACACATTTTGTTTCATTCTGGTGCAGAAGAATATCAATATAGCAACCGATTTTCTTAAGGGTGACTCCCTTTTCCGAAAAACTATTGAAAAAAGTGTCTCG
Source organism: Altica lythri (assembly GCA_964028335.1). NCBI lineage: Eukaryota > Metazoa > Arthropoda > Insecta > Coleoptera > Chrysomelidae > Altica > Altica lythri. The sequence goes on along the minus strand of OZ034800.1, from coordinate 93,771,197 downwards.
AGGAAAAATCCATAATTAAAATTACTAGAAAAAAGTCGGTTAATATTTAAGGTCAGTAGTATATAGTGTTTTGTGTTCTTCTATTATTCATAGATTCCCCACAACACAAAATACTTATCTGCAGTTATCAAGTGGTTAGTCACTATTTATAAGTGGTTTTAAAAAATATTTTCCATGCGGCGGATTCAATTTTCTGAATGTTTATTTATGTAGGTATAAGATACAGTTTAGTTGCACTCGTAACTAGGTTACAAGTTTAAGAAAAAATAGTATTGCATTCCACTATGAACTATGAGATAACTAGAGATAAAGACAATCAGATAAATCACATTAGATTGGCATGTTTGTAAAATCTATTAAAGAAAATTGATTATCTTATGTTGATGTTGTAATTAGAAGTCGTATTGATACTTCCTTCGTAAGAGCTAGTGTACATATCACGTTGGATTATGAATTTCTTAAGCTGACCTTACCGTCATTAACTAGTTTACGTAATTTTTCAAATTACATTAGATATCACGTGGAGAACAAAATAATGCACATGCACATGTGGTTCAGGAATATATGTATCGTATCAACTATGTCACGGGCAATACATTATGTATCTATATTACGCATTTCCGTTTGCATATAAATTTTACTTTTTATCGAATCACAAGGATTACGTCAATTTAATATACGTTTAATAGTGTATTCCTGGATTTTTATATCTCAATAACTGATGAAAAGTTTCATTTTTTTATAAATTGTTTATTTATGTAAGGGAAAATAAAAGCGGCCAAGTGTGAGTCGGACTTTCCCATAAAGGGGCAGCAAGTAATATAATATAAAAGTTCTTGTAATTCGTTGATCGATGTTAGATCTCGGTCAAACCAATTTTCGGTGGAAGTTCGCATGCTAATGTACATCATATATTTTTTTAGTATTATAATTCTCTTATTCCAGAAGTTAAAGGGGGGGACACACTATGGAAGTATTTCTCGGGCAGAGACCTAAATATCATTTTTGAAGACCTATCCATAGATACCCCACACGTATGGGTTTGATGAAAAAAAATTTTGAGTATCAGTTTTAAGTATGGGAAACCCCAATTTTTTTTTCTTCATTTTTGTGTAAAATTTAAGGCGGTTCACAGAATACAACCATTTACCAAGTTTCAACAGTATAGTTCTCAAAGTTTAGGAGAAAAGTGGCTGTGACATACAGTCAGACAGACAGACAGACATTACGATTCTGTCCGTCTGTCTGTCCGTTTTTTGCCGTTTGGCTACGGAACCCTAAAAAACATGTAATCGCTAATTTATCTGTGTTTATCACTGATTAGTAATATTTAAATTTTGAGTTACCTATACAGAATTCAAATTTTTTGTAACATGTAAAAAACGCAGTTGCATAAAATGATTGATTTGTTGAATAACAAAATTTGCTACAAATATTTAAAAAAATGGTTTATAAAAAGCAATGATATATCTTACGCATTAACTTGATTATTAATGTGTTTGTTGCCTTGTAAATAATCGGAATCACGTAAATGCATTACTATGATCTAACTATTTCATCATGTTGAATGGATAGAAATGAATTTAATCAAGGATGCAACAAAAACTTTTACAAATCTGTCAGTTGTTAAAATAACTTCAATAAATAGAATAGGTAATATGTATAAAATTATTTTGATGACTCAAATTTTTATAAACAATCGTGTATCCGTTCAATATTATAGGTATATAAACAAATGTCCTAATTAAATGATTATTTCATTCTCTCCTTGAGAAATGAGATATAACTATGGAATTTGCAGAAAGTATAGTAATTAAACTTTTAGGTTATTGGTTTATTATCTATATATATATAAACTAGTAGCCTGCCCCGGCTTTGCACGGGGATTAAAGAAAAATAACAAAAGCCATTAAATTTAATGGGTCAACGCTTCCCTGTAAACGATATTACATGTTGTTTTATTTTCTGGCAGCAAAATAAATTGATTTTCAGGTGCTCCGACCCGCCTTAGGCGGTTGGCCATGAGGAATACCGATCCCTACTAATTGGAAGGTTTGACCTTGAGACTTATTATTATTAAAGCGAAAGATGTTTTGATAGAAAATTGAAGCGGTTTAAATGGATTTGGTAGATCAGTTGGGATCGTCAGTATCCTCAGTGTATGAGCTAGTTGACCAGCTGGTGGTTCAGTTATAATGGTTGCTACAACTTAATTGTCCTTTAATTCCTTTATACGTAGACTCGTCCCATTGCACATGCTAAATTCGTGATATCTGTCGTGATTATGAAATAAGTTATTTTGATAAGGATTAATACCAAGGTAAAAACTTTTAAAAAATTAAAAAATAGTTATTGTGACGTAACTATAACAGTTAAACATATGCTGTCGCGGCATTTTTTTGTAGATATTTATATATTCTTCAAAATCGTAGTACATTATTTTATTCTATAATCAATAGTATTCTCAGCGCACGCGATGTAAGAATTTTAAGGTCATTTTTGGTTACATTAATGGCATTTTAGTAAGGATCCCTATTTTTTTTTTAAATGAAACATAGCCTATGTCACTCGGGAATAGTGTAGCTTGCCAACGGTGAAAGAATTTTTGAAATCGGTCCAGTAGTTTCGGAGCCTATTCATTTCAAACAAACAAACAAACAAACAAACAAACAAAAAATCAAACCTTTCCTCTTTATAATATTAGTATAGATGAATGTTTGTCTGTATGTCTGTATGTACTCAATGAACTCAAAAACTACTGGACCGATTATCATGAAAATTGGTATGTGTATGTATTTTTCCACGGAGAAAGTTTGTATGATATGCTCATTGATGCCACTCGCCACCAGATGGCGCTGCAGAGTAGCAACTTCTGCTCCGTTCAACCAAATGTCACGAAAATCAGTATGATGATGTATTTTTAATGGGTAAGATGAATATGATATTCGTATTAATGGAGGTTACCACCAGATGGCGCTTCCATGTATCAAGTTCAATACTGATTTTAATAGATATCTATACGAATTCGTACAAATAAAAGTTCTTAAAATATATTGTTGGTCCGATAAGTAAAACAAAACTATAAACTTTCTTTCCTTCTCTATCTCTTCTTCTCTTTTATTTTTCTTAAATTTATTTTATTAGTTGATGGCGTAGCAACGCACGCCGGGTACAGCTAGTTATTAATAATAAATTATTAATAGTAAACTTGTTTTATTACCATTTTCATTTAGTCTTATGAGTTTTATTAACCGACTTCAAAAAAGGAGGGGAATCTCAATTCGACCATATTTTTTTATGTATATTACCGAATATCTTCGGTATTCACAATCCGATTTGAAAAAAATCTTTTCGCATTCAAAAGAGTAGAGTGTCCGTTTGGTCCAATAGAAATTTGGTTAAGGTCTAGTCATCAATATGGAAGATATTCCAGGAAATACCAGAAATTGAAATCAGGTGCCTAGTTAGTTCCAATTTTGTTAAGAAATAAAGATTTTATCTAGCTCTTTAATTACTATTACACGCCTGAGTTTACTTTTTCGTTGTAATAACTCTTAGATGATGATTTTTTAATTGGGTTCAGAATGGTTAAGTGAATCTTGTTCACTCTGTAAAAAACGGAGTAGGTATGTGTCGAATCTTTACATCACCTTGTATAGACGCGTAATGCAAGACCTCGATCAACAAGGTCCACATTGCATATTGAAGCAAAAGAAAACACCGAAGCAATAAGGAACTTCGTATTGAACCTCATCTCGACTGGCCCTGATTCAGTCGTTATTTACCGACTCATTTGGCCTTTTTGTCTCTACTGTGACGTACAGCCGGTTTTTTTAATCTACCTACTTGTTTATTGTGAAGTTTAAATCCGAAGAGAAGTATATTATATTTAATTTTATAGCTTATCCTACCGTCTGTAATAAAAAAGTAACAATGTATATTTTTAAATAAATAAATTAGGTAAGTATATATTATATATTAAACGGATGTAATTTTAAACAATTTTGTTCTACTATTCTAAGCTACCTCAACTTCCTACCTATAATTCTTGGGAACTTAGACCCGATATGTGAATATTTATTAAAAAAAAATAGATTTGGGTTTCCTTGCTATCGATAGCTTTAGACACTACAAGGCATCACAAAGTTGGCCATCGTTTTGTTTTAATTAAAAAAATCTTCTCCAGGCTAACTTAACTACTCTTTACCTTTATAGGGGTATTTATTATTTTTCTTACCAGATCCAACAGAATATCTACTCCATCCTCATCAAGCACCCTTTCATACTTTTGCTGGTACCCCATCCGTTCTTCCATTTATACTCTTATACATTTATGAAACTCTACCTTCTTTGCTCTTAATTTGTCGGATGGCAGTTTTGTCTTTCAAGGCTTTATTTTTTTGTTTAGCTATCCTAATAAACCTCTTTCTGCTTTATTACTCTTAAAGTTCTTAAAAGTATTTTCCATTGCCTATGATTTTGCTTTTGCCACAGCTCTCTTTCCATTCTTCTTTGCTGCCTCATATTCTCCCTTATTACTTACCTACACTTCCTGATGAATCAAAACTCTTCTTCGCCAACTTTTTCGCTTTTACTACTTTCTGTACTTTCTTATTCCACCACCACGCTTCTTCTTTTTTCTGGTGCACCTTTCCCTGATGATTTTCCCACACTTCTGCTGCTAACTTCTTACCATTGCTATTGTTATTCCACCACACCATCTTTCATACTAATCTCTCTTAGCACTCGTTTCTTAAACTTACTTTTATACTCCTTTTTTCTCAACATCCTCCCCTTTTACTTTTTCTTGTTCCTTCTCTTTTCCTTAGGTTTCTCTGTTACGTCTATGTCACAGTCCGCAAGTAAGTTTTTTATGTTGTATATAACCAAATATTAAATTTAATAATCATTGCGTATATAAAAAGATATATCAAACTCTATTTTGGCATACAAATAAAAACAAAATCTTGAATTAAAATTTCAATTTCCTTCAAAGCCTGTACGCAAAGGACTATATAAAAAACATTCTAAATCTAAGATATTTTTAGCAATTACAATCCCCGTCGTTAAACAATATGTTATTACTAATAGATTTACAAATACACAAAAGAAGTGTAAAAACAGCATAAAGGGTTCCATTCGCAAATGATGTGTAGTAGGTGTAAGCCTCTGCTTTAGAAAACGACTCTTACTGGGTAAATATAATATATAGGCTGTCATAAATAGTTAATACATAGTTAATGAACCAAAAATATAACTCAAATATATTTATTCAAGCTGTGTTTAATTGCGTTAGTATTGAACATTTTTATTCGAATCTTGACGCCTGTATTGAATCGATCGTTATTTAATATCAGATGACATTGCGAGGATCAACCCGTTTATATCACCTGGCATTGACAGTGCGAAATCCCACTGAGTATTTCATCTCAGTTAACGGTTAACAGTTATTAACAATTAGAATTTTCAATGTAATTTGTAGTTACATAAAAGCGTTTATCGGACGTAGGTGTCTCATTATGCTAAAGAGAAATAAATATATAACGTACGCTTGAAACATGTGCTTAGACAACAGTTAAAAACGTGACGACCTGCCCTGTAATGGGTTTCCTGCAACAGAATAAGCAGAGAAGTGCAATCCAGCTTGAAACTTATCTGTTTAAGCCACGTGAATTTTCTTTGGCTCTCTTCGTTTACCGGATTTTCCGTGACAACTCTTCTTTTAAATTCTTGTTTGTATAAGCAGATAAATTAATCATAAATTCTAAAAACAATATTCTTTCAGTTTCAACTCAACACTAGAATATCACTGTCCTGTTACCTTAGTAATATAAGAAAATAATCAAATAAAATTAAAATATAATGGAATTTTTCTTGTCATAAGTACAAAATTTTAATATAAAGCAATTATAATTAACCGATATTTTTGGTCATTATCATTTTAAATAGATAATTAATATTCCAGGAACATTTATACTTTTGATAATGAGAGGGACATGACCTTGTTGCAATACTCGATATTGAAATATAAGTTCTAATTATATAAGAGATTTTTTTTTCAAAGCTCACATAAAGGAACTATGAATTCTGATTTTTAATTATAAAAGACCAAAGATTGACTTAGCATCCAAATATATAGTCCTCTTGCAACTATTTCTAATGTGTTTTCATCAAAATCCGGGAGGCTGTTGCCAAAAGCTTCGCCAAAAATAAAGAGATGCAAAATCAAATCGCTGTGGTTACTGACACACCTATTGAGAATAAAATAGTTGCTATAGAATCTGATACGAAGTCGATGAATGTAAAAAAGCATATTTTAAGCGATAAAAAGAAAAAACCTACAAAAACCAAAAAGACTAGTAAGAAAAAGTGAACACCTGACGATGAAATAGTGGTAATTTTTTTGTCGGCTCTACGTATCACAATATTTTTTTTACGACATTTTAAGTGTAAACTTTCAGTCTTTTACTTATCTATCTTCGATTTTCAGATCACGTGGGGAAAACGCCGAAAAATCGTTCCAAACGATTCCTACTTTTTAGTAAAGTGGTAGGAAAAGCTGGCTGGTAAGGAGAAGTAAGTAGAATATTGAATACGTCAGGCTTTTCATCAGCTGGCTTACCCTACCATTTTAATGAAAAATAGAGCGCGTTTTGAGCGACTTTTGAAACGATTTTTCGGTGCTTTCCTCCAATCATATGAAAATCAAAGATAGCTATGTAAAGGTACAAAGATAGCAGAAGAAGTGTTGGGAAAATCATCAGGGAAAGTCAAACAGAAAATAAAGAGGCCTGGTGGTGAAATGAGCAAGTACAGAAAGTAGTGAAAGCGAAAAAATAATGGAAAGAGAGCAATGGCAAAAGCAAAACCAGAGACAATGGAAAAGACCTTAGAGAGTAATAAGAGTAATAAAGAAAAAAAAAGGATTATTAAGGATAAGGATAGATATAGAAAAAAAAAAGTGGCAGTCAGTGGGACTGCCGGCAGAAGTTATACTTCTATGCACTGTTAACTAATAAAACTTAATAACTACAAACACAGGCAAGTAGAAATAATTTTTTTTTAAATTAACTGTATTCAATTAAATAAATACTAAGAAAAATAAGACCAGTTGATGTGTGTCCTTACTTCAAACACGAAAACCAAACAGTAAAACGATCAATGTACAAAAAAAGTGTTTACAAAACCCGATTTGCTTACCGTGGGCTATTACAGATTTTAAAACACTAGAAAACAATGCAAAACATTTTCTAACAACACACTTTTATAAAATTTTAACGCACTTTGAACTGCACTTTTCAGTAACTTTGCAGGAACAGGTTTTAACTCACACGCATGTCTTCGACTCAAAAGTATAGTGAAGGATATAATGCAACCATGTGACGGTATTTTAGACTACAATACAATACTCATTACTGAATATTATTATTAATATAAAATACTAAACTTAATATGTATACTTACTGGACAGAATTATAAAATAATATGTCAAACATAATGCGATACGTCAATGTAATACAATAACAATAGCTCAGAGTGTTTGTTGTATATCTATCTCTTTTCAATGCAATGAATGTTTAAACGGTATTCAAAGGACTTATAGTGATGACTAATAACATGTAGTAAATATTTCATCTTTGTTTTTACCGAACAATATACCTTATATGTGATTCTGTCTCTCTCTTACTCACACCATTACATATGTAATGATTTTTCCCATTTTGCTACACACTAATTCATTCCAAAGAGTGTCCGAATAGAAGTATAACTTCAAAAATAAAGCCTGGAAAGACATAACTGCCATTCAACAAATTAAGAACGGTGAAGGTAAAGTTTTACAAACGTATAAAAGGAAGGTGAAAGAAACACTTAGAGAATCGAGGAAAATAAGAGACATAATTGAGGATGGTATTGCAAATTTTTAAAAGGGAGGAGACGTGTCTAGTAAGGAAAAAAAAGTGAGAGGTGTCAAAGGACACCCGGATGGAACGAAGTTCCTTTCGATTAATTAGTGAAGGAATTGTAATTTGTAAACACAACAGAGAGTTTGTATATACATAAGCATTTATTATCGTCTGTATAAAATCTCTACTTACCTAACTCTATCAACAATATCCGGAACTTGTGCAGAAACATTGTCAGGATACATTATTGTTTTCATTTTCTATTATTTTAACATTTATTATCTACAAAAAACCTGTATTAACAAAGTCGCGACACTACTACACTGTTCAAAGCAAAATAGAAAAAAAAAAGTAAAAAAATTGCAGTTTTTCTGCTCGCTATAATGTTTGCAATTGGGGACGAAACACATCACCATTTTTACTGCAACAGAATACTATTTAATAGTTAAAGAATACATAATTATTTACAAGATTACCATAATAAAATTTATAAACTTTGAAACAAAACATAACCTCAATTCCACTAAAATGCATATAAAATTTAAACACACTAACTTTCAATGTTTATTCACTATCACAAATTGGATACAATAGGTCGTATGAAAAGTGTCCGGAAAACGTTAAGATTTTTGATTAGAAACCACTACAAGTAATAGAAAAATCTTTTATGGCATTTTCAATGCAAATATGTTTTGTAGTTTTGTGTTTTGTTTAGAAATAGAAAGATTTGTAAGCTCCTCCCATAGCTGACGTCACACTTTTCTATGCATTGTATTATATCTATCTATGAGAGAAAGGGAGGGAGAGAGAGTTATTTATTTTTTGGTCTGTGAGAGAGAGAAAATGCGTGTGTCAGTGCATTGTGTCGGTGCATAGTGTCGTGACAAATTTTGGTATGAATTTTTTTAGGCTAGCTCCTAGCGTCAGCGTAACTATTCGTAACGCGCGAAAGGGAACTTCGTTCCAATAAAGAATGAATTGAGGAAGATGAAGAATGATAAGTCGGATGAGCTGCCAACATAAGAGTAAAAGTTGCTTGGTAAGGATGTAGTAGTGTAGTTTAGTTTGACGAGAATGTGAGTGCAAAAACAAAAGGTAGACTGTACCAGAGAGTTGTAAGACCAGCGTTAAGTAAGCAATGGCGGAGATGAGGATGTTGCGTTGGATGTGTGAATTAACGAGGAGAAGTAGAGTAAGAAATGAGAGAGCAAGAGGTACAATGAAAGTGGGACAGTTGAGCAAGAATACCCAATGAGATTGGGGGTAAAAGGAAGAGAAGTAAACAGAGGTTGATACGGATTTTTAGAATAAATGAGGAACTAGGAGAGAAAAATGGAAAAGATAGAATGCGTTAAACAGAGATAGTGAAAACAAATGCTACGAAGAGCTAACGCCGACCCCAACTGTGCTTATGATTAGGTGGAGAGAAAGAAGAAGAAATATACAACATTAAAAACTACAATTAGATTAGTCTGAGATGTAAACATCGGACAGAATTTACCTTTCACGTATTTTAAAGTGGACAATATAAAGTACCATTTCCCACAAGATTAATTTTCCAACTTGAAAAGGAACAAAGTTATCATTGTAAAGAAAAAAATTCAAAGCTAAAGAATTTTACAAAACGTCATTTTATAGTTTTTTCTTATTTCAGGCAACAATTTTATTGAGATCATTGCGATCGGATCAAAACAAATGAAAAAATTGCATTTTCCGACCCTACGAAGCCGGAAAAGCTATTTTTTGCATAAATGTTGGTTTTTAATAACTAACTAACCAACTTTTAAAATCCCAGTGGCTTGCTGTTAAACTTTTTGTCCCAAAAACTGACTGGACTAATTCTTTTTATGAATAAGGAATTCAACTAGAAATCTGTTGATGTCTGATATGTATATGACAAGAAAGTATCTCATTAAAATTTTTCAAATAAATGTATTTTATTCTTATATATAGATACATACTATTTTTGAACCAATATACAAATCCTAAATAAAAAAAATCGACAGAATTTGTCAACATCTTCTGGTACAGAAAATCAATAGTGATATAAAGACTGAAGTGTTTGTTCCAAATTTAAACTTGTATTTCTATTTATATAAAAACAGCACATTCTGATGTTGGTTTCCATTTTTGTTTCTAACAATAGAAAATTTAATCCATTATCATTGTCTGACAGTTCTAGTAAACTAGTTCTCTATTGCTGACACAGATCCAAGCAATTTAGCTTATCTATTTATTATATAAGATCAGTTCCTTTACGTTAATTATATAATTTTAGTTTATATTGAAGTTTCAATAAAAATTTTAAAACAACAAATATTTGTTTTTAAAACATAGGTTTTTCTTCCAGACTAATTCCATTGATAATTCATTTCCTGAAAATATTTTATTTAAAATGCCACGTACACATTCATTTCTCGAGCATAAATTTATTTAACATTATAAATTATATTCACAAAAAAGTTTCCATCAAATCATACATTTCCTTTTACCATCTTAATAACAAAATATTTTTTATATTAACGCAAGTAATATTGACGACCACATGAGTCAACAATTTATAATCAACGGATATAAAGAAATAAACGACTTTAATTACTAACGCAGAAAATACCATGATTCTAATAGGAAGAGGTTTATTTTTTTATCCAATGAAAACCAAATATAAAAATATTTTATGAAATATGTAAAAAAAAACTAAAAAACACGCTTTAAAAGCACATCGAACTAAAAAGTTAAAAGTAAACTTAAAATAATGAACGAAAAATACTAGTATTATTGTAAAAAAAGCATGGGCGCTTTATGCCATTTTTGAAGTAAAACTTCTTTAGTCGCGACTAGGGGTAACTCAGTAATTCTAACGGACGTGACGTCATTCTAATGTACCGCGTACCGGAAACAAAACCTGATACAAAATACCTAACACGATTCCGCCTACTATATTAAATAAAATTAAATCTGTAATTGTATGAATTGACAGCTTGTCAACCAAAATACATTGGTGGTAAATAGTTTAAATTTGTGTATAAAGTGTTTGTTTTAAATATGAATAAACAAAGTGGATTTATTAATGCAGAAAGTGATGAAAAAATATTAAATGAAAATGCTTACATTTTATTTTTGGTGTGTAATTACACTATTTATACCTAATTATTTATACCTATTATTTATACCTATTATTTATACCTAGCTATTTTCGTTTTATAGACTTAAAGAGCTAAAAAGAAAAAGAAATTGTGAACGTCAAAGGGCGTATTATCAGCGCCAGAAAGATTTGAGGAAAAATGAAAATGAAAAAAAGACGAGACAGCGACATTCATTATGATTTGATTAAGTAAGTTTATATAACATACATACATATTATGATAGTAAATAATTGTTTATAGGGAAAGCTTTACGTTAAGTAAAGAAGCATGTTGCACGTTTTTGTTCATAAAATAATAATATTCGAAACGTTTTAACACTTGCTTATACTTATTTTAGGTTTAGTTAGGTAGCCATAAAGGCCATAAAACCACTAGTCAGGATGGCTGATCTTTTACCAGCAATAACAGATCCTTCGTAGAACTAAAGAAAACAAACTCAACTCAGGATTTTAAATTTTATGGAATATGCTATAAAATGCTACAAAATGAAATGATTATCTAACTATCGAAGGCTCTTGTGTTGTGTTGTATTACAATAAGGTAGATAAAGCTACAAAATCACACATTCTAAACGTAATGTGTGTATTTTTAATATTGTTTACCTATTATTGAAGCAAAACTTCTTTAGGCGCGACTAGGGGTAACTCTAACGTTAGATTCTAACGGAAGATTCTGATGGAAGTAACGGTGATTTCAGCTATGGGAGGAGCTTAAATTTTCAAAATTTATTTATGAAATTTTCAAAATTTTCAAACGGTTTCAAATACATTAAGGGTATTTAGAGAGTAAAATCTATGTTTCACATTTTAGTTATCATAAACCTATTATTTCATATATAAAAAATAATGATAACTTTCAAATTCCTATTTCTAATGAATAATATAAATATAACATATCATTTTTTCAATAAATATAATTGAATTGTAATTAGATATTCATTTTCCGATACGTACGTCAAAAAGTTTTACTTCAATCGGGCGTAAAGGTTACACGCACAGCACACTCTTTTTTTTTCGTAAATCGAGCACCCGACGCTTTTTTTACAATAATACTAGTATTTTTCTTTCATTATTGTTTTAATTTTTTAGTTCGATGTGCTTTAAAGGTTTAGTTTAGTTTAGCTTTTTTCAACTATATTTATTTTTCACTTTTTAGTTAATGTGGTTTAAAAGTGAGTTTTTAAGTTTTTGGAACGAAGTTCCCTTTCGGGCGTTACGATCAGTTACGACTGAGGCTAGGAGCTAGCCAAAAAAAATTCATACCAAAATTTGTCACGACACGACACTACCGACATACGCATGTTGTCTCTCTCTCTCTCTCTCATAGATAGATATACCTATCTTTATTTAAATAGGAAACCCTATACATAAATAAATACTAATAAAAGTACAATTAAAAAGACACTAATTTAAATTAAAAGAAAATACTGTAGAAAACAATAAGTACCTATAATAGTATTATATTTTATTTTATCCTGTTTTTATAAATCAATAAATTCATAAACATTTCAAAAATAGTTCTTAACTTGACTAGTTAGGTACCTACGTCAAATTACCTTAACTGTCAGTTACTGTCAAATATTTTAATTTTAAAATTTTGTATTAAATTTTTAATTTATGTTTTAAATTAAATTGAAATAAAAAGTAATTCTAGGTAGATGTATATCCTCTAATCCTGTGGTATTGTATAAATGGACACTTTTGTTAAAAGAAACGAACTGTTGAAAATAATGGATTTACTATTTTTTTTCTATTTTGCTTTGAACAGTGTAGTAGTGTCGCGACTTTGTTAAGTTTATACAGGTTTTTTGTAGATAATAAATATTAAAATAATAGAAAATAAAAACAATAATGTATCCTGACAGTGTTTCTGCACAAGTTCCGGATATTGCTGATAGAGTTAGGTAAGTAGAGATTTTATACAGACGATAATAAATGCTTATGTATGTACAAACTCTCTGTTGTGTTTACAAATTACAATTCCTTCTCTAATTAACCGAAAGGAACTTCGTTCCATCCGGGTGTCCCTTGACACTCTCACTTTTTTTTTAGTATATTTTGTTCTACTATTTAGTTCAATTTATTACTAAAAAAACACGAAGTTAATAAAAAGCGTATCGAAAAAAAAATGAGTGATGTTCTTCGATTTGTTTCATGTAAAATTCAGCAAATTAGATAAAATAATAAAATAATTGCAAACAAATTCAGAATTTTGAAGGTAACTATTAGAAACTTGTAACCAAAAATAAAAATGCCTTTATTCATTTTAGTAATTGTAAATAAATAACAACTAATCTGTAATGTTAATTAATTAACAATTTTCGGAAATTTTCTCATCAACACGGATGAAGATAATTTCAACGTGCATTATTCTTTTTTTTATATATATATATTTGGATGGAGATAACTCCCACGTGTAATTTACAGAAAATCGCTATATGAAAAAAGTGAACTTCGACATTGATGACAAAGCGTAAGATACACTTTTGATGTGATATGCATTATTTAATTAGTTACTAGTTATTACATATAAGTTAAACCTTATCTACTAAAGTTATAAAACTTCTGTAAATTATTGCCGTTTGTGTATATTGTTAATTAGGTGACTATTACAAAAATAATGAACTATTACAACACGTGGAATTATCATAATGTTACATTTATCCGTTCTGATAAAAAATTTCGTAATGAATATGTTGCAAAGAAAACAAATATGTAATTATTAATAAAACCACTTATCTATGACCCATTTTATACAATGAGAATGAATAAACCTAAATTCAGCATTAGGTCAAGGACATATTTAATACAAAGGTAAACTATTTATTTTGGAAGGAAACACTTCATGATTTAATGCTTAATCTGGAATTAGCACATCGTATCCTTCTAGTTCACAAAAAAGGTTATATTGTTATTAAATATATATCAGTAAGCACTTTTGTAGTACATATCATATGTACTTGGTTTTTAAAATATTCAGACAAATGTGGTTCCCAATGATAAATTGGAATAAAACACAAAGACTTATTAAAATATTGAAGTAGCGACTGGTTTCGCTTAAAAAACATCATTAGGCTAAAGATATGTAAACATCACAATATGGTGGAGTTCATTGAAGTCTATGAAGCTTTACCAGTGGACTCCATTTGTTGTTATACATCTTTAGCCTGATGATGTTTTTTTGAGCGAAACCGGTCGCTACTTCAACATTTTTTAACTTTTTAACTGCGTTAGAATATAGACATTTCCAAAACTCAAGTTTTGACCTGATCTTTGAGGTACTAGGAAGCCTTCCTGTCTATTCCCGCGATGATGTCCGTATGTGTGTGTATGCCATTTGTTTAAGAAGATTCCGAAAAATTTAAAAGAAAATTCAATAACGATGTTTTTGTAGGATAACATTTTGGTGGTTGTACCGATCAATTCTATAACCTCATCAGGTCTTAAACCTTAAAAAATAACGTCGAATTCTATTTTGGAAATCAAAATTGGTTGATTTGTTCGTGAGATATAGAAAATTTGGTAAAAAAGTGGCTTCGCAATGGCTTCGAGATTTTTTGACTAATCAATTTTTAGTACTTAAAAAATTGCGTCGATTGCCGCCTCGAACATCAACCCGTTAATAAGTTATAACTTTTCAAAAATGTATATTTTTTTAAGCTCAAGAATATTGAAAAAGCAGAAAAACTACCTTCTTGAGCTCGAGGTGGTCAAAATAGCAAAAAAATACATTTTGGTGTATGAAATTAGCGGAAACTTGCAAGGATCAACCTCTTTTCGAATTTTTTTAACAACTTTTCAGAATTTATCTATATAAGTATATTATTGGTGGATTTTAATTACATTAATTTAATCTATGACATCAAAAATATATATTAAGTACGATACGTAATAGCAATATTGCTCGTACTATTCATAAATTGTATTTTATAATAAGTTTTCTTGTTCTATTGCCTGCCTAGAGATTCAACTAACGTGAGTGCCGTTTGACCTGATGTTTCTAGGGCAATGGGACAAATTCGCCATAGAGAGATTTCACTTAGCCGAAGGCATGTTTTGCTATCGACTCGTCGGATTTAATTCCATCAGAGATCGTTTCTAGTTCATAAGTGATGCTGGTAACAATCTCATAACTCTTAAGGTCTAGGTCAAGTATAACTTTTCACCGGTTTGTACTTTTAACGTATATTAGATTTGGAAAAACAATCTTGCGATTTATACTAGGAAATCTATACATAGAAAATTACTAAACTACTATATTCAAATTGTTATCAATTCTAACGATTTAGAGTTAGACATGTAAAAGTTACGTTATTTTGATTACCACATACTTTATAGCTATTTTTGTACTTACATAAGTATAGAATAGGAGCAGTTTATCAAATATGTCATTTTCTTCAGTTTCATTTTAATTTTAAGTTGTAGAAAAATCCATTAACATCCTTGTAGTAAAGAAATGCATTATCGTTATACCCGTGCCGATTATGATAAAACAGTTGTTATAGCTTTATTAGATATTTAGGAGGAAAAATAGATCAGGCAGAAACTGAAAATCTGAGAATGTAAACTAAATAAATTAAATTCGTTTTTTTCGTTTTGGTTTAATATTGGAAATACCTTTTTTTCAAACTGCAATTAGTCCTTTTTCTGTTTTAAACGGAAACAAGACAATTTAAATTTACACAAAATGATAGTTCCAAATAACAACATATTCTTAACAAAAAAAAATGGTTCTGTACGATTTGTACATATTGCCAAAACAGTTATAACCATAACCATGTTGCCTTTTGAAAAAAATGCTCCTCATTAACCCAGTTTAAAAGCATATAATTCAGAAGCGTTGTTGTGCCGTTAAAGGATTTATGATGAACTGTTAAATCTTATTCAACTACAATGTCAACAGAGATTGACATTCACAGCTGTCAAACTATATACAAGAACCATCAAAACTTCTCATGCAACTAAAAAATACTCTATTTAACTACAGAAATAATATCCTGGAAGTAAAGAAATGAATTATCGTTACTCAGTTTAAAAGCATATAATTTGGAAGCGTTGTTGTGGCATTAAAGAATTCATGATAAATTGTCAAACCTTATTCAACTGCAATGTCAATACAGTTTGACATTTTCAGCTGTCAAACTATGGACAACAACCATCGAAACTTCTCATGCAGCTAAAAAAAACCCTGTGTAACAATAGAAATAACATTTTTGAAATAAAGAAATTAATTATCGGTACTCTCCGGTGATAATACAGTGAATATAGCTTTACTAGATATTTAGGAGGAAAAATAGATCATCCATGTTAACCCAGTTTAAAAGAAAAGATAGATTAGTCATTGAAGTAAATGTATATACCGCCCTCTAAAAGTAGGATGTCATATACTTCTTATGACATGATGTTGTTGCTAAATAGTAGGTCGTAGAATGTTATAGTACCTTTCTTCTTTGCTATACAGAGTTGCATTTGCTGGTAATATTGATTATAAACGCTAAATCTAATACAGGTTCAGATATGACAAATACAGAAGAAAATTAATTATTTGATAATATAAACTTACGTTTATAAGTAAAGTATGCCGTAAAGTATCTAACTGAAATCATCGAATATCTTTCTTTAAGAACAATTACAGCACGTTTTTTTTTACAGATAACGGTTCCCTAAATTGGCAAAATGAGTTCAAGCAGTGAACAATAGACGAAAAGAAAAGAATCATAACAGTTCAAGCAAGTTCACCGAAGAACAAGGAAGAGTCGTAACATTCGACCGCTAAAATGTTGGCCCTGACTTTTAGTAATAACTTTCATAATATACTGAATTATACAACCAAGAGTGACCTGAATAGCACCGGCATTCTGTTGTTTTCTAATAAGTTTTGCTATGCTGACGGTACTTCAGTGGCGCACTTTTTTTGATGTTTTACCAACTTTACTACTTTTTATTGAGTTTTAAAGACAAAATAGTATAAGATAAGTTAAAATACACCTTGGTTAGGTTAGGTTGTATATTCCAAGGTTTGGCAAACTAATAACTTTTGGAACATCTCTTATGGGATTTTGAAATTTATATTTGACGATAATAAGAGAGTTTATAATATTTATAATTATAATAATTTCAAAAATATCAAGGTTTATCTAAGGTTACGTTAAATAGAAGATATTTTACATAATCTTCATGTTTTAAATATAAACTGGTGAATCATTGAAAATAGAAGAACCAGATACGGAAACAGCAAGAAAAGCATCATTATTGATAAGAAGAATCAAAGCTAAAATAGTTACAATATTTCTACAAAATTAAAGGCAGAATAAATTTATGCATAGATATGATGAAAATTTAATAGATTATTTTTTTATATTGAAAATGTCAATTGTTAACAGATTTTTACTGTCTTGTTATTGTCAGTATATGTTGATATGGATTTTCCACTGGAGGGTGCTTTATGTTTATGAAGGTTCGGGGTGTGAATCCCCCTTAAGGAAATCGGTTTATAAATATTTTTATGGCAGTTTCTGTTTAGACAATCATCGAGTTTTGGAGTTTCAACACATCGAATTGTCCCGACCTAAGAACTAACGACTTCTTCACTTCAAAGATCAATAATTCAATGCGTGGGCAGAAGAAGCCATAGATGCCTTTAAAATAGCGATTTTGCAGGTGTCAACTCTTTTACCAAATGGTTTGAACGTATCGATATTAGCAATAAAGTACTTTAAGTCTATATAGAAGGAGCTAGAAGGTATAGGAACTGAAAGAAGAAGGAGGAAAAATGAAGTTATTTTTATTTTTTTTTATTTTAGAGACTGGAATATTGAAATTTTGTATGTTTATTTTGTTAAAAGTAATTAATTTCTCGAAGGTACAGAATCCACACCCTGGAGATTCTATTAAGTGGTAGGAGTTCCATATCAATATATTTTTAGAAACAAAAAAAAATACTATAAATTGTTGGAAAACAATTACGTAATATCGTAATATAAACAAAAACAGTAGTAATCACTAAAAATATTTTTAAATTCCCATGAGACCTCTAAATTTACTTAACATCACTCATCCTGACTGACAACCTTTCACCAGTGCATTATTATCATTTATCTTAAACTTATTCAAAACAAAAAATGTTTTTAAATTGATTTTAAGATATAACCCCTTTTAAATTTTTAAATGGTTACGCTCATTGCTATTGTATACTGAATGTAACGTTCTTTGTGTGTATCATACCTCACTTTCCACAACAAATGATTGCAAATAGAAATCTACTTATAATCGCGCTTATTAGATCCAAGCCATACGTGGGCTTCTATGTTAATGAACTTCATAGAAAATTATGACAAACGTTAAAGTTTAACGCACTCAGTAGCTTACAAAACTTTTATATAAATTACTAATCGAATTAAAGTTAAAATTTCGCAACCCTCAAACGTGCGTAAACAATCCGGGTTCATTGCCTTCTTCTCACTCTTGTTATTTAAATTATTATTTATGGTTTGCAAAATGATAATCTCAGTAATTTTAAAATTATCTTTACATTTAAAAACGATAGTTTATTAATTTATTCAATAGATAGTATAACTAATTATATATCTAATACATACATAGATATGGACAATATGACTTTACTAAAGTAGTCATTGGATGAAATATGTAATAAGTTTTAAAATCTATACTTATAATAAATCTGTAGAGAGGTCAATTCTGTACATGAAATATATTTCCAAAATAACTATCAGGGGGTGATTAGGGATCAATACTGATGCCAAAAATGAAATCAGTAAAATTTTTGTCTGTCTGTCTGTCTGTCTGTCTGTACAACCGTTATAGAAACAAAAACTACTCGACGGATTTTAACGAAACTTGGTACAATTGTTTTTCATACTCCTGAGCTGGTTATAGGATACTTTACATCACGCTACAATCAATAGGAGCAGAGCAGTAAAGGGAAATGTTGGAAAAACCACTTTTACGATGTGGGGGGAGAAATTTTTATACAACAATCTATACGTCACGCGAACGACGTCGCGGGTACATTGATATAGAACCCAAAAATGGGGTTAGACTTTTTGTTGTACGTCTGTCTGTCTGTCTATCTTTATGTTTGTGCGCGCATCACATGAAAACTACTGATTCGATTTGAATGCGGTTTTCACATATTTCACGGTGTGGGGGGGAGAAATTTTAATACAACAATCTATACATCACGCGAACGACGTCACGGGTACATCGATATAGAACCCAAAAATGTGGTTAGATTTTTTTTGTACGTCTGTCTGTCTATCTATATGTTTGTGCACGTATCACATGAAAACTACTTTTCCGATTCAAATGCGGTTTTCACAGATGTATTTGTCTTCTTTCAACATAACGTCTGGTGTATAAAAATTCTCATCCTATCCCTTTAACGGGGTGAGTGAAGAAATTTTTAAACAACAATCAACACGCCACGCGAACGACGTCGCAGGTACACCTAGTAACTAATAAATGTAGAAAAATTTTAAAATTAGGACAAGAAAAAATTCTTAAAATTACAGTTTCAAGCAAATAGTGAGGTTTACAGATTGCTTAACGGCTTGAGGATTGTCTTTGCTTCATTTATGGCAATTTTGCTTATTAATAAAGCCATTTAATCAGAAATGAGTTTCATCACTAAACACAATTTTTCGATTAAACTGCTAAGCTTCAAATTAGCCCAATCCTCAAATATGCGACGTTAACTTTAGTCAGTTGGCTTTAATTCTTGCACGACCTGTATTTTATAGGAATGTAAGCCCGGATCCTTACGAACAATTTTGCACGTAGTCGAAGGACAAAGGCCAACAAGTTGAGAATTGCGAAGAATCGACATTTCGACGTCTTCTTCAACAATTGGCTTTATAGCAGCAATATTTTGTTTGTCTTGTTGATGGTTTTATATAGGGAAAAGTCAATTACCAAAACGATCAATAACTGCACGAATTGCTTGTTCATTAGGCCGATTATGTTGACCATGAAATGGTAAAGTAAATTTCTATAATTTGGAAGCATTGTTGTGGCGTTAAACGATTCATGATGAATTGCCAAACTATGGAGAGTAGAGGTACAGAGCGCACAGTCTGTATGTATCAAAAAGTGTCTGTTTTGCCCTTTGTGACGTTTTTTCTTCAAAAACGTTAAAAATGACAAGAATTGTTAAAAAAGGCAAAACTGTTAAAAAGCGTTTTAAAAAACAAATTTTTTGTACAAACAGCTCATATTTGCGTTAAAAAGTTTCGCTTTTTCCCTTTTTTGACAAAAGGCATACAATGACATACAGACATACAATGGATTCAATTAAGTAAGTATAAAAACATACATCAATACTAATGCTTAATTTAACAAAAGGCATATATTTTTATGTAGTTTTATTTTATTACCGCGATAGATTTTTAAATGGATTCAAAAATTTTATCTATATGATATAGAATCACGTGTTTGATAATATAAAAACGCTTACATAATAAACTGTTATAAAATTTTATAATTTCAACTAAGAGTGGTTATCATTGATCTAAACCTAATATTTATACATCAGCTAGTAATAGGAATACCTATTATATTATAAAATACGATAACAGTATAAAAGAATAACGATCAAAATGAAACCGGACAGTGAGATAACATTAATAAACAAAAAACAGTAATATTTTCACTTGTACAGTGATAAACCAAACACAACGATCCTATATTGTTTAATTTCTCTGTAATCGAGGTCAAAGAAAGAAGAAAAAGAGGCACTTATGCACAGCTGGTCGAATGATAGAGATAAAACGCCCAATGAAATGTGTGCCAAAGATCGAGGTCGTACTTTCTCAATTGTCATGCCCCTCACTGAGTACTGGTATTAACGTCTAACAATTATTTCAGCACTAACATATCTGTGGAATACCGTATGGCTTATAATTCAAATTTGAAAATAATCGACTTGAACTTGATTGGTATAACCGGAACTTCTAAAAGCGTCAATACAACCGTTGTGTGTAGAAGTTTTTTTTGGTTCCAATTTAAAACTAGAGCATATACAGGTTTAAAAATATTCGTATACCTACGTTTGCAATTACATTTACTTTTTTTCACGAAGGCTTAAGTCTTATAGTTTGTCGTTGTTTTGATATACATGCAGAAAGTAACAGATACCTCTCGTTAGTGGTTACATTTCTGATTATTCTTGTATTCTAAATAAATAAAAAAAGTACCCACTTTTCTGTATTTTTAACTTCCCGCTAAAAAAAAATTAATTTTTTTTTTAAATCGGGAAGTTATTGGTTTCACCCCGTTTTTCGAAAACCGAGTTTTCATCGGATCTCAACGTTTTGAGGTCTTAGGAACCTCCCCTGACTATTTTTACGAGGGTGTCTGTATGTCTGTATGTACGTGTGGATGGGTGTGTGTGTGTGTGTGTGGATATATGTAAACCTCTTATAACTTTTGAACGGCTTGACCGATCGGAATGAAATAAAAAGCATTCCAAAGAGTTCCATCTAACTTAGATTCCTTGTAAGTTTGAACCGATTCGAGCCAGTAGATTTTGAGAAATTTCAAAATAACCGAAAAAAACAATTGGTAAAAATGATGTTTTTTGGGCATATCTTTTTGGCTATTGCATCGATCAATTTCATAACCTAATCAGCTTTCAAGCTTAAAAAGCCACGTCGAATGCCGTTTTGCAAATTAAAATCGGTTCATTCGTTCGTGAGATATCGTTGTCGAAAAATTTCAAAAAAAGTGTTTTTTTTTAATAACTTAGAGATTTTTGACTAACCGATTTTTCACTTCCGGTAACGTTTTTAGGTCTCAAAAAACTGCGTCGAATGCCATTTTGAACATAAAATCGAATAAGGCGTTAAAAAGTTATGGCTTTTTAAACATTTCAAAAAAAGTCAAAAACGTCAAAATACGTCACGTTACTATAGCTTTGCAGTTAAAACTAGCGGGAAGTTGCAAGGATGGCCTTTAAGGTCAACCTCTTTTCAATTTTTTTTTTCTGTATATTATGGGTATATAGTAAGTAAGGTTATGTGAAGAAGAAGATAATTTCCCTTGTTAAAGACATGAATATTAACAAAAAACTAGAGAAAGAAGATATGTTGCGACTTGTACTGAGTTGTTGACAAAAAAAATAGTGTTTAGTAAGAAAATAATGAGGAAATAGTAACTCAACGGGTACCAACGTCAAAAATAATTTAGAATAACTTTTAAAGTATTGCTCAAAAATAACATCTTCTGTCATATTCGAAAAGCTGAGGTTTTTGCAGGAATTCTTCGATCAAAATGAGCAAAGTTACTCTTTTTTTATATTTGCTATTTATTTGTTTATAACAATTAACGAACATAAATGGCGGTTTTTAAAGAGAAGGAATTTATAGTTTTATACAAGAATTTGAAAAAATTTGCGCGTTAACAGGATCCTTTTCGAAAATATGGTTCAAATTAAAACTAGTGAGTGAAGAGGGAACCCACAAATCTACGCGTTCAAAAAAATGAAAACATCTTCAAACTACCACAATTTTTTAAATCTCTGAATATACCCAATGGATTTTGATCTTTTTTTTTTAATTTCTATGTACAGATGTGTAATTTGTATATAAACTGTTTTGACAGCAACATCCAATAGTGAAAACGTAGAAATTGTTGTGTCTGTCTGTCTGTCTGTTTGTACGTCCGTCTTTCTATAAACACATCTCCTTCGTTATTACAAGGGCTAGAGCCAAAATTGAGATATAAAATTAAAGCTCTTTGTCTGAAGACGTCATTAAAGATGTTTGCGTTTCAAAAGATAACCAGAAGAAGAAGTGTAAAGTCGTTTGGAGTGAAAACAGTTACTTGACTTTTCTTGGCGCTATATTTATTGGCTAATTACCAGTGATTAAACAATTTATGAAAAAAAATCTTGTATAAAACTATCATTATAGATTCATTTAGAGAGAATATTAAGACTGAGTCTTAGAATCCAATATTTCCTTTGAAATCCTGGTTATCCTGGTATCTTTCAGTTCCATTTAGGACTCATGCATTAAAAACTAAAAGTTAGAATGTATTGTATGTTTTTGTTGAGGATAAAACTTCATTGATGCGACGAAAATATTTGAAAAAATATATAAAACAAGCCATTTACTACTAAGAGTATAAGTGAGTTTAAAAGAAGAGTTTTTAGGAAATCCATAGATGATAAATCGGTTAATAAGCGAAGCGTGCTATACGTAACCAAATGTTAAATACGAAATTTTAAAGTTGGGATGCTAGTCTAGAAAAGATCTTTTACATAAATGGAGTTACTTATATATCAATGTCAAAAACAAATGATATTTTTTTTTTATAAAGTACTAAAATTCCATAGGATTTTATTCATAATAGAATCACCCTGTTAAAAATCCTTTTGTTATAATAAATTGAGCGCATTAAAGTAGCAAATGTAATCAGTATCGGAGTTTGTAATATCTGGCAAATAACGCGAGCTTAGCAATGGCAGTTGCAGTGTCGAGAAATAACTTACTAGGTATCCTAGAGTGTGACTGTGACCTAGTTCTCCTATTCAGGTCAGTCACTGTTCGGTTCTTACCTCGTTTTGCTACAATGATTTGTCCCAGAAAACGCACCAGCACCTCGCTAATTTTAAATAATTACAAATCAACGTAATTGTTACGTGATTTTTCTTAACCGAATTGTTTTTAGCAATTAACTAAGTAATGAACTTTTTGTAAACGTTTTCGAAGGTGGTCTAGTTTTATTTGCATTACCGAATATATAAAATTTACCAAGGTCCTCTTTTGAATATTCTGCAAGGCTTTTTGTTTAATTTTTACCGGAAAGTGGTTAAGAGGTTTACAAATGTTATTATAAACGCATATTTAATTATTGTATTAAGAATTACGCAAGCATTTTTCAAGCGAAAATTCGTGCCATTAAATGATGTGTAGAATTTAATATAGAAAGGAACTATTGTAGACAATTGTAATCATGTCAGATAGACAAGCTTTGAACTCACACATAATCAATTCAAAGATGTCCTGGGAATGCTAAAATAACACTGTTACCCTCTTATGAGTTCCAGAACAGATAGGAATAGAAGGAAACGAAAACTGCAGATAAGCTGGCAACACATTCAGCTGAAACTCCATACTTGTGACCAGAACCATCTGGTGGAATCAGCACTAATACAGTCTTGGAAAAACTAAGGAAAAAAGTGGATAGAGAAAAATCCAAGTACTGGAACGATCTAGAAGGACTAAGACGTTCCTGGGAAACTATAACCAGAAGAGATCTTTCAGCTGTCTAAACCTAGGATTGGTAGATGAAGTAAAGAGCAGATTCTTTAAAGTAGAGGATGAAACCTCAATACACATACTCTCAGAATGCACTGCATGATGTAATTCTAGGGTCAGATACCTAGGGTCATACAAAATAGAAGAGAAAGACCTACCTAACTTGAAGCTTAACGATATCCTAAGCTTTCTAAGATTTTTAGATTTTTTACGACGGTTATTTTGATACCTCATACATATTTTTAGGGTTTTTTAATATGATAGTGAAATTTGCAAAAACAGGCGAAAAACATCCGTTTTTGCGGTCACTCTTTATAAATATTACATAAAAAATGCAGTACGAATGCTGACGCAAATTATATTGATGATATAGACAACTAAAATTTCTACAAAAAAGTATGTATTTGAATTTTATAAATTATGAGGATTTCCATTAGTTAGAAAACAATGGTACTTTTTTGATATGGTTGTATTAATTCTTGAAGTGACAATTATTATAAAATATTGTGTAACAAATAATAAGATCCAAATTCAAGTATAAAACTGACTCGATGAAGGTCATAGTCCAATGTACCGTTAAATAAAAAAAAATATGCCGGTACCGGTGGGAGAATTAGTGAAACATTTGATTGGATTTACAGTTTAGTCTAGCCAACAATTGAATTTACTTAGTGAAATAAATCCTGAATGACATAATGTAGGTTAAATAATAACGCGTGAAATTCGCATTTAAATCTTCTTGAGCATAGCGAACTGCTCACGAACGAATCATGAAAAATTATGTGAAACTATCGAGTGATCTACTTTCGCAGAATCGCTGAACACAATCATTTCCAGAGCAGAATAAATAAATCAAACAATGTCAATACCAACACGGTTCCCACTATGCTCCTGCTGTAATGTAGTTTCTCTTTTGCTAATATCTAGCGTAACAAGGTTACGAACAAATAACAAATGCAATATTATTAAACTTTCTCCAGGTAATCTCATTTTTACCTCTTTTACTTCATCATTACAGATTACCTACCACTCTCTAGTATCATGTTACTGCCACGTTAAAATCTTGCTAGGTTGTTCATTCATCATAAATAAACTTTCTTTAAGTTTTTATGTGTTCTACATTTAATTAGAACGATCCACAGCTAAGTAGGTGCATATATAATATATTACAATAAATATTAAGTTAAATATTCGTATATTTTTATAACCAATGTAACGAATAAATAAAAACAAATGGACCATAAAAATATAAAAGTAGTTTAAAGACTCAATGCAAAAAAATTGCTTATATTAATAAACCCACAAATACACTTACATAAACAAAAAGTCCATCTCGACGACATTAAAGAATAATTGATTTTTAAATAAATCTATACTAAAATGAGTATTAAAAATATTTAATAAATCAAAATGAATATTAAAAAAACTGACCTCCGAAACCTCACAGAATATTACAATAAAACATTTAGTCTAAGGGCCAATAGGGTTCCTGAGCGTTTGAAGGAACCACCCAAGTTTTTGGAACGAAGTTCCCTTTCGCGCGTTACGAACAGTTACGACTGACGCTAGAGCTAGCCAAAAAAAATTCATACCAAAAGTTGTCACGACACTATGACACGACACACGCATGTTTCTCTCTCTCACAGACCAAAAAATAAATAACTCTCTCTCCCTCTCTCTCATAGATAGATATATTACAATTAAAAAGACACTATTTTAAATTAAAAGAAAATGTACATTAAAAAGAAAATACTGTAGAAAAATAATAATTAACTATAATAGTATTACATTTTATTTCATCCTGTTTTTATAAATTAATAAATTCATAAAAATTTTAAAAATAGTTCGTAACTTGACTATTTAGGTACCTACGTCAAATTACCTTAACTGTCATTTACTGTCAAATATTTTAATTTTAAAATTTTGTATTGAATTGTTAATTCCTGTTTTAAATTATAAAAAGTAATTCTAAAAAGATGTGTTATCTAAAGCTCTGGTATTGTATAAATGGACACTTTTGTTAAAAGAAACGAACTGTTAGGTAAGTAGAGATTTTATACAGACAATAATAAATGCTTATGTATGTATAAACACTGTGTTGTGTTTACAAATTACTAATTCCTTCACTAATTAATCGAAAGGAACTTCGTTCCATCCGGGTGTCCCTTGACACCTCACACTTTTTTATTCATTTTGGGTGGTACGAATTTTTCGGGCACTGAAAAAAAAAGATTTTTTAATAATATTATGGGTTCTTGTAAAAAGGATTTCAAACCTTACAGATTAAACTTAAAAATAATTTTTTTTAAATAATTTCTGTAGCCTCGAGAGTAGCGTTCAGAGCCAAATTTCAAACTTTAAATCGCTCATTCGAGGGTTGTCTTTTCTGTTTTGCATATAGCCATTAAAAATATAGACTTAAAGTACTTGCATTTCAAAATATATCCCAGCTAGATCAATGTACTTTCTCATACGTTCAAACCAATTGGTAAAACAGTTATTCCAGTCTTCAGTTGACACCTGCAAAATCCACATGTTTTAAAGACATTGATGGCTTCTTCTGGCAACTGGAATCGCTACCCACGCATTGAATTTTTGATCTTTGGGAACGTGAAGAAGTCGTTGAGACTATACGGTGGATGGTCTCACAATTCGATGTTTTAAAGCTCCAAAAACTTTTCTTTTGGGCAGTGTGAGCACGTCCATATTGTCCTTATGTAGGATGATTCGCCGTTGTGTGTTGCTTTGTCGAAGTTTCGCGATAACTTCTGATAAACAAACGGAAGTAACCGTTCTTCGATCTTCTAAAGCAATTGTAAATCCAATTTGACATTCTCTTTAACACACTTCAAAAATGGATCATTTTTGTTGGTTTTTCCTCATCTTGAAACACCCACACAGCGGATTGGCGTTTATTTGTTAATTCATAGAAGTAAATCGAAGATTCATCATCACTAACAATACTATAAACGTTTTTTGAGCTTCCTTTGTTCAACAGTTAAAGGCCAAAAGACCACGGGGACCCAATTGGCCCATAAACTATTAACAAACATCGCCAAATGTGAAATATAATACACAGAAAGTATAAAAATACCTTAAAGGTTCTGTAAAAGAATATTAGTCATAATACAAAAAAGAATTATATATATTAAGAATAAGTATACTTTTGTTATGCTATAATATTAGGTTTAAGAGAAATGTGATAGTTTTCTCTAAAACTTGTAACAGTTAAAGGGTAATGATTGCATGTACTGTATAGCCAGCAAAAAAACTTATTGTACGCTCCAATTGTTAAAATAATGTCAATTCTTTCTTACACAGTTTGGTCTTTTCTATTGAAACGATTTAAAATAAAACTTTTTGTATTTGTTCAAATAACAGTAAATTACATCACCATCTAACGTTTTTTTTGAATATACTTAATGGAATAGACAACAAAAATAAATAAATATTTATACAAAGACTATGTAATAGAAATAACAACAAATAAAACGATAATTATTAGTAAATATCACGACTAGTAATGTTGAAAATATAGTTATTAAGTATTTGTTTTTAAAATATAAATGAATGTATTTTAAATATATATAGTAAAACTACCCAGAATTACAGTGCTCAACAATTGATAGGGATCAAAGAAATTCTGTATGCAGAAAACAGTTGGAATCCCACTGTCCACTTTACCCATTTTAAAGAGATGTTACCTTCATTAAAAATTCCTACGATAAGTCTAAGTTCAGGTTTCTAAATCTTTAAGAGCAATAAAGAGAAGCGCAATAATGGCCATATTAAATTTTGTACTTGTCTTTGGCCTAGAGTGTATTTCCAGTAGGCTCTATTGTTTTTTGAGGTGCCACAGAAAGGTTCACGTCTCATAAAAGGGGTACTAGCTCCTCGTTTTGAGAGATTAGCAATCTCGTTTCCCACATTCCCTTTATGCCATGGTATCCAAAGCAAAGTTACTTTATTGGAACCAAGTTCCCTTTCGGGCGTTACGACCAGTTACGCCTGAGGCTAGGAGCTAGCCAAAAAAAATTCAGACCAAAATTTGTCACGACACGACACGACACATGCATGTTGTCTCTCTCTTTCTCTCATAGATAGATATACCTATCTTTATTTAAATAGGAAACCCTAATATACATAAATAAATACTAATAAAAGTACAATTAAAAAGGCACTAATTTAAATTAAAAGAAAATACTGTAGAAAAAAAATAAGTAGCTATAATAGTATTATATTATATTTCAGCCTGTTTTTATAAGTTAATAAATTCATAAACATTTTAAAAATAGTTCTTAACTTGACTAGTTAGGTACCTACGTCAAATTACCTTAACTGTCAGTTACTGTCAAATATTTTAATTTTAAAATTTTGTATTAAATTGTTAATTCCTGTTTTAAATTAAATTAAAATAAAAAGTAATTCTAGGTAGATGTATATCATCTAAACCTCTGGTATTGTATGAATAGACACTTTTGTTAAAAGAAACGAACTGTTGAAAATACTTAAGTGATAATGGATTTACTTTTTTCTATTTTGCTTTGATAGTGTAGTGTCGTGACTTAATTAAGTTTATACAGTTTTTTTGGATATAATAAATAATAAAATAATACAAAATAATAACAATAATGAATCCTGACAGTGTTTCTGTTCTGCAAAAGTTCCGGACAATGCTGATGGATTTAGGTAAGAAGAGATTTAATACAGACAATAATAAATGCTTATGTATGTATAAACACTCTGTTGTGTTTACAAATTACAATTCCTTCACTAATTAATCGAAAGGAACTTCGTTCCATCCGGGTGTCCCTTGACACCACTCGTTTTTTTTGTGTTTAGCCATTTACTTAATAGACTGTTTGCAGTTCCAGGCTGTTTTGGACTCTAACGTGGTAGAGCACAGAAGTCTATTGCTAAAAGCTCCGTTTGGAAGATTGTTGGAGTATTTTTCAGGGCTAGTGAGTGTCTAAAGTGAGAAACTGTAACCCCTATACCTACTTTTTCTAGTATAATAAGTGAGGGCTCCTTTTGTTTAACAGGAACATTTAATTCGTTTGTAATTTTTTTCCAATCATTGTACTTTATTACTTTATTATAATATATTCGGGATTGGTTGGTCTCTATAATACTTCTTTTGCACGGACAGCTTCGATTAATGCCATGCATCCAAATTATTCAAAAAAAAAAAACTAGTGTGGCAGTCAGTGGGACTGCCGGCAGAAGTTATACTTCTATATGATATTCGAGGTAAGCGACTCCAAAACCCTCCTAGTACCGTGTGCACACTCTTTTCGTATCGAATTTGGATAAAATTCCTGGAGACGAGGTCCATCTTAAGCACCAGGTGTTTCGAACACCATCGCTATTATTATAATCGTATTTAGCGACTCAAAAAAACCACCGAGTACCAAGTGTGCACTGATTTCGTACAGAATTTACATAAAACCCCAGGAGAAGAGGTAAATACCCTAGACACCAAGTGCCGGAATCGTGATATTTGTGTTCAGCGACTCCAAAAACCCCGAATATATAAATTGAATCCATTTTCAGCAATACTTACCGAGCTGTAAGTTTTCTCTCTATTGTCTGTTCGGAATGTACTTTTCGAATGCAGAAATGCAATTTCCATTTTTACAGTATAAAATGCAATACTCATTACTGAACAATATTATTAATATTATTAATATAAAATACTAAACTTAATATGTTAACTTACGTGACAGAATTATAAAATAATCTGTCAAATAATCATGTGGTCCGCATAGAGATATCAGGTGGTCCGTCACTAGATATTCATACATTATTTCAGACTGTTTTTTGTATATCTATCCCTTTTCAATGTAAATACTAAATGTTTAAACGGTATTCAAAGGACTTATAGCTATGACTGATAACATGTGGTCTATATTTTATCTTTGTTTTTACCGACCAATATACCTTATAAGTGTTTCTGTCTCTCTCTTACTTACACCATTACATAAGTAATGATTTTTCCCATTTAACTATACACAATCTTTTCTACAGGGTGTACAAATAGAAGTATAACTTCAAAAATAATTGTTATCCTTATTAATTGTTGAGCAGTGTAGTATAAAGACGAACACATCTCGTCTTTCATGATTATAAAAATTGTATTGGAAAAAAACAATGCACAGTCCTTATTTATTCCCTAGTCATCTATTTCTTACTAATTAATTATCGGTTCAACGTTCAATAATAAAGAGGATTTTAATTAACTTGCGTATCTTTTCAAACAATGCCTCACAGGGGTTTGGATAATTCAATCTGTCAGTTTAATAATGCAACAATTATTTCTAAGAAAAGTCTGGATTTAGCATATAAAACATTCTAAAAATAAATACTTGAGCATAAATAACTTCCGGATTATTTTAAGGCGTGTCAATCAAAACAAATAATTTCAAATAAACAAAACTAAAAACATATCTTGTTACTATTTTCCAATCCTGAGTGCTTGTGTACGTTTCTAAAGTTATATTTAAAAATATCAAGATATTTTTATTAAGACATTCAAATCAATATTTATACGAAACTACTTGTTCTTATTTCAAACGTGAAATTTTGATAAGATCCGAAATATGTATTCCAAAATAGACTCATGAATACTAACGTTATAACTATAATAGTATGTAAACTTGTTATATTGTCGGAAATTTTAAAACTAGGATAAATTTCCTGTAGGTATTCAGATATTCGAGACAATAACGTACTAAATTCAGTATTGAGTTCTTAAAAATAAATCGTCATGCAATATGCATTCCATAAATATGTATAACAGTTTTTATATTGTATTTGGCGTTGCATTATCAGGACAATTGTAGCGGTATCTATGTTGAATATACATTTTATTGCATCACATATTGCATGACTTATTGTTGTATTTTAAATAATTAATGCTAACCTCATATTTCATAAAAGGGAATAACTAAAAACGTAAACGATATTTATAATTTAAAACATCCATAAACAATAAAGTATAGCCTAATTGTTTTTATAAATAAATACGTGGTATTTCTAAATAAAATACATATAAGCATAATGTAGTAGGTATGGTACAATTTACTTAAAAAAAATTGTGCAAATGTTCAAAACATAGCAAAACCTTGAATTTGTGGATTATTTTAAACCGTGCAGCAACTCATAGGCGTATCTAAGATATATTATTCAAAGTGACTATTCTGGTATTAAAATTGAAAGAAACAAATGGCAGCTATAAAATTGATAAATAAATTCAGTTACCAAAACAACTGAAATATTATCTCTATTTTACTTCGTACTAATTGGCAATTTTTAACCTGGTAGACAAACAAAAAAATAAAATTTAACTCTGCATCATTTTCGTTATAGATACTACGAGGGCTGTCGTTTTAGTTTTGCATTTAGCCGCTTAGAAAACACCACCCATAGAACACAAATCTAAACTCAATCTTTTGTTAAAACAAATCAAGAGTTTCATTGCTATACAACTAGTAGTGTAGGTACAGTGAATTTTTGAAATTGGGAAGTTGGTCGAAAAATTGATCTTGTCCGATAACATTTTCGAGCCATAATAATGTCTCGCTGAAATGGTTTCTGTGTTTGGAAATGAGGCACCACACCAGTCAACTATTTCCGCTGTTATTACAAATTTTAACGTGGTCACTCCAATCTTAGCGACGAATTCAGGCTGAGTCCACTCACACAGCTAAACATTAATGCGAAACCGAGAGATAGAGACATCTTTGAGCATTTCAAAGAACTGGAGCCAAAATATCCTACATGAAGAGCTAGGTGTAACGAAGTTGGTTTCCCGTTGGATCCCTCATTTCTTTACAGAAGAGCAACAAGCGGTTCGTGTCAATTGGTGCCGAAAAACATTCAAACGATTCAACAAAGAAAGCTCAAAATGCATTTATAGTATTATTAGTGGCGATGAATCTTGGATTTACTCCTACGAACCGGAAAATAAACGCCGATCCGCTGTATGAGTTTTTGACGATAAGGAAAAACCAACAAAAGTGATCCGTTCTCGAAGTGTGTCGAAGAAAATGGTCGCAACAAGGTTTGGTTAACAAAAGTTATCGCGAAACTCCGACAAAGCAAAACACAATGGCGAATCATCCTAAATTAGGACAATGCAAGTGCTCACACTGCCCAAAAGACAATCGAGTTTTTGGAGCTTCCAAACATCGAACTATTAGACCAATCACTGTATAGTCCCGACCTTAGTCCCAACAACTTCTTCACGTTCCCAGAGATTAAGAATTCAATGCATGGGTAAGCGATTCCAGTCGCCAGAAGAAGCCATCGATGTCTTTAAAACCTGTCAACTGAAGACAGGAATAACAGTTTAGGTACCAATTGGTTTGATCATACGCAAAAACAATAAAGTACTTTAAGTCTATTTATTTTTTACGCAAAACTAAAAAGAGAACCCTCGTATGTAAATAAAGAAAAAAAGCATCAGTAAATTTCGGATTGCAAACATTCAATAAATTATTTTTTGCGTTATTAAGATTTGAGGATGAGTGGGACACCACTGGTAAATGCATACCTCGGTGTCGTTTAAAAATAAGAGGCCGATAAACTTGCACAAAGAAATTTGCCAACGCAGTCTATATTTATAGATCTCCGAAAAATACGATGTATACTCATTTAATTCTTATGACCGGACGTTCTAAGTCTAACCTCTTTTGTGAGGCATCATGGTATAATTGAATCGAAAAATAATAAATTACAAAAATAAATCCAAAGCATCGTAAAGAATTGGAGCCAGTAAACCATCAAGGAGAGTATGCAAAATATTTAGTATCTTATTTTCAGTTGACGTTAAGCCAAAGGTTAGTTTGTTAATCACTCACTAATCCGTTTGGTATGAGTAAATGTAATTTGAAATTAGTATACTATCAAATTCAATAATTTTACGAAAGTAGCACAAGTACAACTTTTTCTAAGTTTTGTTTTTATAATTAAACTCTGTTTATTATAATTTTTTTATATTTGAATAATTCATTTTGAAGAGATTATTTCAAAGATTTAGGTTTTCAAAATGGTCAATTTCCATGTAGGAAAATTTGAGTTTTACACATAAAACATAATTCTTAAAACAACAACCCTTAATAGAATAGAGATCATTATATTTACACATCTTTTGTACAGTTGTTGAGATATGGGATACCTACTAGAATCATAAAATCAGAAAAAGGAAATTAAAGAAACTCTAGAATCAGAAATTTTTATGGGTTTATTGTTTTTATTTCTAAAACTCGATTGTTTTTGGGCAATGTAAGCATTTTCCTGCGTTTACATACCAATCGAAAGTAACCGTTCTTCAATATTCTAAACTCTAAAGCAATTAATGCCACATGACCAGATTTTCTTTGACACATTTCAAGAACGGATCGCTTTTGTTGGTTTTTCCTCATTGTGAAACACCCACACAGCGGAACGTAGGAGTAAATCTAAGATTTATTGATACTAACAATACTAGAAACGTTTTTTGAGCTTCCTTTGTTGAACCGATCCAATGTTTTTCGACAGCGAACCGCTTTTTACTCTTCTGTGAACAGTTAGTTAGTCTTTTGAATTACCTTCTTGTTGCAAAGGTGCATCTAGATTTGGCGAGTAGGTGGAAAGATTACTGTCTAGAGTCTAGAGGTTCTTGAAGGTTTAGTGCATTCACCATATTAAGTACTGTCGAATCCTAAAATCTATTGCTGATGTAAAGAGGATTTTATAATAATCTTGATAGTGCAATATATTGCTAATCATCTACATCGAGGTTTTTGTTTATGTTGTATTATCTCATAAGATCCTGAATGTTCTTTTACGAATTTATATTCAACACAGAAAATTTGTTTTTTAACAAAACATAAAAAGAGTCTCAGAAAATTCATGTACAGTAATAATTAAAAACCATTGACAGAACACAGTCACCTTGAAGATATTTTTGTCTCCTGCTTGCAATGTTTCGTTAAACGTAAAACCATCTTGTTACTGATTCACCATCTAACTTTTCTGTAAAACAATGACCCGAATGCAACTTTTGGAAGTATGCCATTATTATTACATTACGATTGCATTTTCTTTATGCTGGTTATTCTTTGTCTCCTCTTTTGTGTAATTATTATTTTAAATTAAATAAAGGAAAATATGTTTTATTTCTAACTTGAAGGCGAGAGAAACTAAAATTAAAATCTTTACGAATCGATATAATTTCCAAATAATGTTATTATGATAAAAATAACTTTACATTTTTTATTTTTCCTAACATAGTGCAGTGTAAGGAAATAATATAATCGAATTATGTGATTACAGATTAATAAAAGGTAGTAAAGCTCTTTGGTTATTAAAAAAAGAGCAAGTGTGGTGAGTGTTTGCTATTTTTAAACATTACATAGGTACTCTGAAAAAATATATTATGTACCTATTTTTTAATATTTGAATAACGTAAATATAAAAATAAGTTATAAACAAGTTATATCTGTACATAGATAAAATATGCTTAAATAAAAACACATTTTGTTTTTATGCACTTGTCCTGATGTCTGCAAATTTTGAGGTCGTTGCTCCATTGTTTACGTATGACATTATTTAATAATGTTTGTTAATTAAAATTATGTTTTAAATTTTTAAACAAGTTATTTCAGAGTTGTATGTAATATATTTTGTTAAAAAAACGTATCATCTTATACTATAAAATTTTGTTCAGGTATTAATTTATTGAATCCAAAGCGCTATAGAAGGGGTGGAAAATTTACCCCCAAACCTATTAACTGGAAATTAGTAGGTAGAAGTATAAACTAATTTTATAGATAGATTATACCGTAGTAGTCCAGGGAAGTTACGAAAAATAGCGGAAAAATTTACATCCAGCAGATATCGAAATGCGGTTTTCTGCATTGTGTTCAGGAAGGTCCCAGGAAAAAAGTCTACAACGTCTGGTTTGGCGCATTTTTGAACAATGCCTTCTGGGCCGGAAAATGCATTTTCCAATTGCATCATTCCTTGCAACATTATAGGAACGACTGGAAACTCCGAAAAATCGCTTGAAAATCGTTACTCGGGAGTTTTTGGGGCTGCCGAATTCGATTCTGGCATTAGAATTACCCGGGGGTGGCTCTGCTGGGGTGCGCAGGGGGTGAATTGGGGGAGAAATGGCAGCGTGCATGAAAATAGCTCCAAACTCGTTACTCGCGGGTTTTCGGGAATGACGAATTCCATTCTGGCATTGGAATTAATCGGGGGCGGCACTGCGGTGGTATCCGGGGGGACATTCTGGGGGAGAAACTGCATAGTCCATGAAATTCGCTCCAAACTCGTCACTCGGGGGTTTTCGGGGATTCCGAATTCAATTATGGCATTGGAATTACCCGGGAGCGCTCTGTGGGTGGCTCTGCGGGGGTATCCGGGGGTCATTTTAGAGGGGAAATTGCATAGTCCATGAAAACCGCTCCAAAGTCATTGCTTGGGGGTTTTCGGGGATGCCAAATTCAATTCTAGCATTAGATTTCCCCGGAGCGCTCGGAGGTCCCTCTGTGGGGGTGCGCGGGGGGTGAATTGAGGGAGAAATGGTAGGTGCCTGAAAATCACTACAAACTCGTTACTCGGGGGGTTGTCGGTGATGCCGATTCTAATTCCGGCATTAGACTTCTGCGGGGGTGTTTTTATTAATGTTGAATTATTCATTATAAACTTAGATACTAAACATCTTGTTCAAACTTTTATTCTTCTGCAGCTTCTCCCCCTTCTTTATCTTCTTCCTCGTCACTATTCTCTGCACCCCCGCAGAAGTCTAATGCCGGAATTGATATCGGCATCACCGACAACCCCCGAGTAACGAGTTTGTAGGAGTTTTCAGGCACCTACCATTTCTCCCTCAATTCACCCCCCGCGCACCCCCACAGAGGGACCCCGAGCGCCCCGGGGATATCTAATGCTAGAATTGAATTTGGCATCCCCGAAAACCCCCAAGTAATGACTTTAAAGCGGTTTTCATGAACTATGCAATTTCCCCTCCAGAATGACCCCCGGATACCCCCGCAGAGCCGTCCCCCGAGCGCTCCTGGGTAATTCCAATGCCAGAATTAAATTCGTCATCGCCGAAAACCACCGAGTGTCAAGTTTGGAGCGATTTTTATGGACTATGCAGTTTCTCCCTCAGAATGTCCCACTGGATACCACCGCAGAGCCGCCCCCGAGTGATTTCAATGCCACCAGGCGTTGTAGACTTTTTTCCTGGGACCTTCCTGAACACAATGCAAAAAACTGCATTTCGATATCTGCTGGATGTAAATTTTTCCGCTATTCGGGCGATTTTGATCTAAATGCCCTGGACTATAGTATAAAACTACCTACATATGTTTCTGTAAACATTTGAACTATACTTTAATCCTTATACAATGTGAATGGATTTTTTAAGTTAGATTTTTTTATAAAAATAGGTCAATTTTCAATAAAAAACGGCATTAGATAATAGATAATAAATTCAACGCATAATTCCATTGATATGTACAATTATTTCATTGACCTGATTTTTTTATTGTTTATCTCTAAAGGTTACTGTAACCCTGAATTTTAGATGTTCTTATCAATCTGTGTTAAACCAACGCATATAATTCTTTGTATTTTTCTTTAATAGTTTTGTAATTGTTGCATAAATAGTCAATATTAACATAAACATACTCTATATTATT
Organism: Altica lythri; assembly: GCA_964028335.1. Taxonomy (NCBI): domain Eukaryota; kingdom Metazoa; phylum Arthropoda; class Insecta; order Coleoptera; family Chrysomelidae; genus Altica; species Altica lythri. Next base: position 93,734,176 of record OZ034800.1, on the reverse strand, counting down.
GATACAGGTGACTAAATATTACACAAATTGTTAATGATACCTTTTAATCTTACTCCGTAGCTTTACGATCCTTCATGCTGGCTGTACAATTTCCCTACATCTCTTCCGGTCCATCATCATGTGCCTGTCCATCCTTAGGCACCTGATATTGAGGTCTTTTTCTATATTATTACTTAATCTAGTGCGTGGTCGTTCTGGTGGTCTTCTTCATTGAGGGTTAGTTTGCCATGCCCGTTTTGTCCATCGGTCATCTGGTTCTCGTTGGATGTTTCCTGCCCATCTTAATCTCTGTGCTTTTTGCCTTTCTTACAATGTCCGGGTATTTGTACAACTCTTTAAGTTCTGTGTTTGTTCTTATCTGGTATCTCCGTGTATCTTAGTCCATGGATGGGTCGTATAAGTTTTTTTTCGAAGCACTTTTTTTCTGAGCTTTGTGCCATCGTCCATGTTTCGCTTTCTTACAATATTATCAGTTTTTTAATGGTTTTATATATTTGTATCTTAGTTTTTCTAGAAAGGTGCTTCGATTTAAGAATCTTGCTCATAGTATACATAATAGCATTTATAGCTTGTGTTTAAAAACTAAACACTTAACTCAAATTCTCAAACCCTTTTTGCTTAACGTTGCATAGCAATATAGGTATATAAAAAGGCGGAAAAATTAATTTTAAAAGTCAGTAAAAAAGAAAACATTGTCAAAGTTTAGAAATTTCATATTTTTACTTGTATTTCCAAAGAAGTTAATAAAACAGTTGTGTTAACAAAGAAAAGATTCGTATTTAATTTATATAAGAGATATCCTGGTCCAGATATAATTGAATTCGAAATAATTGATTCGTGCTACCAGAAAGGTGCTGGAACCAACCTATGGTGATTTCTTTTTGGGAATCATTTGGATTATAGTCTTCTGTGGTTCCCAAATATGGTCCTTCGAGAGCCGGATTTTAGTGGTATTAATTTTTAAGTAGATTCATTTACAAGAAGCCATGGAAGGAATGTCACTAGAGCATCTTAGGATTCAAAGAAAAGTTTCAAAGTGTAACATTACCAGAATTGAAAGCTGGATTAACAGACAAATAAAAGATGTAGTAGATGTTTCACTCATTGAATTGAAGAAACAGAAATTGCAGCAATCCATAACTAAGTTGGATGAGATTGAAAATCAGTTAGATATGTTTGAAGAAGGAAGTGAAAGTGATGATGAAGCCAGAGATGAAATGGATGAACGTTGTTGCAAGCTTCTCACGGCTTTACAAAAGCGTATAAAAGTCCTTAAGGGTGAGTCCTGTTCGACGAACACAAATATGGGTGAGTCTTCTACAAATATAAATATGGGTGTTCAGTCAATTCCAGCTGTTCAGTTACCAAATATTAAGATACATGACTTTGACGGAAAACCAAGTGAGTGGGTTCCATTTTTTCAACTATTCGATGCTCTTATTATAAAACATTCCTTTTTATCCAATATAGAAAAATTTATATATTTAAAGTCATTCTTAAAAGGTGAACCATTAAAATTAATAGAAAATGTCCCAATAACAAATGAAAATTTTCAGATAGTTTTAGATATTTTGCATAATAGATATGAAAATAAAATCGTTGTAACTCATTCACTCTTAAATGCTATGTTAGAGATAAAACCAGTTCATAAAGGGGCAAATTCATTAAGGGAATTTCATACAAATTTAATAAAAAATTGGGAAGCATTAAAAAATCTTAATCTATCTTCTGAACAAATTCTAGATTCAATCTTAATTTTGCTATTAGAGAAAAAATTAGATTATTCAACTAAAAGGTCATTTGAGTTTCAAAAAAGAGTTAATGAGTTACCTACTTTTAAAAGTTTTTTACAACATATAGATGAAACATGTACAGGGTTTGAGAATTTGAGTTCAGTTGATTCACACAAGCCTGATAGAACAGTTTTGCATTCAAATGTTCAACCGTTAGAGTTAAAATTGACATCCAACTCTTCCAACAAGAATCTACCTGTCAGAGGTTGTTTTCATTGCCATCAGGCTCATAAAATTCACATGTGTGAATTATTCAAATCTCTTACAGTGGATGAAAGGTGGAAGGTTGTAAAGTCTAAACGATTGTGTTCCAATTGTTTATATAATAAACACTCAGTTTCGCAGTGTAAAAGTAGAAATTGTTCAATTTGTGGAAAAAAGCATCATACTTTACTACATTTACAAGATAAATTGAATTCAGTGGACAATCAATTGGCTTTTAACAATGTTTCTGATGATAGTCAAAATACTAATTTTATTCCTCATTCTTTCGTAAATCTTAATAAGAATATGCCTTCTGTTAATGTGTCTGATGATAGACAAAATACTAATTCTATTCCTCACTCCTCCATAAATCTTAATATGCCTTCTGTTTCTGGTATAACTTCTCAAACAAGTTCATGTTCAAGGGTTAATGAGAGCAAGAATGCTCAGTCTCTATCTGCGTTTAATAACCGATTTTCCCATGTCCTTTTAGCTACTGCTCAAATTCATTTATACGATTATCAAGGCAAATGTTTATCTGCAAGGGCAGTACTTGATTCAGGCAGTCAGCATTCTTTTATTACACATGATTTAGTGCAAAGATTAGGATATTTACCGTTCAGTAAGGAATTGCAAATTTCAGGTATAGGAGAAAGTTCAAGTATGTCAAATAAAATGATTTCTATAATGGTCCATTCTAAAATAAATGAATTTAAATTAAAAATAACATGTGCGATTTTAAATAAAATCACTTGTAATTTACCTCAAGTTCAAATTAATAAACAAGATATAATTATTCCAAAGGGTGTACAATTAGCTGATGAGAGCTATTTCAAACCTTCCAAGGTAGATATTTTAATTGGAGCAGATATCTATTATGATCTTTTGGTTGAAGGTTATATTAAATTAGGCAAGAATCTTCCAAATTTGGTTAATACTCATTTTGGTTGGATTGTAGCAGGTAATGCTCCTTTGAGCTTTAATTCAAAAAATTCAGTTCTTATAAATACTTTGAAATCTTCATCAGTTTTAACGTGTATATCTGGTTGCAATGATGATTCTGGTTCTCATTTTTTAGAGGAGAAGTCACTGCCTTTAGAAAAGTTGGTTGAACAATTTTGGAACCTTGAACAAATTCCTAAATGTTCTTCATTGGTGCCTGATGACGAGCTAGCTGAACAAATATTTTTGAAAACTACTTTGCAAATTTCAGATGGTAGATTTCCGGTTAATTTACCAATGAAGCAAGTTTATAGTACAAAAAATTTGGGCAATTCTTTATTTAAGGCTCAACAGCGTTTTTATAGTTTGGAGAAAAAATTCAAAGCAAATAGTAATTACTTTACAGAATATAAAAAATTTATTGATGAGTATGTCCAGTTAGGGCATGGTAGATATGTTCCACTTTCAGAATTCCATGATAACTCCATTCCAAAATATTTCCTTCCGCATCATGCTGTTATACGTGAAGACAGTACCACTACAAAGCTTAGAGTAGTGTTTGATGCTTCTTGCAAAACATCATCAGGTTTTTCTTTAAATGATCTTATGTTAACTGGTTATCAGGTCCAAGACAACTTGTATGATATTTTGTTGCGATTCCGTTCCTTCAAATATGTTGTAACAGCAGATATCGAAAAGATGTATAGATGTATTCTTATTAATCCAGAGCAAAGATTCCTTCTAAATATTTTATGGCGAGAAAATAGTTTTAGTCCTCTTAAATGTATAGAATTGTTAACTGTAACTTATGGAACAAATTGTGCTCCATTTCTTGCAACGAGGGTACTTAAGCAATTATCGTTGTCTAATAATTCTATGTTTCCTTTAGCATCTGATGCTTTATTGACACAAACTTATGTAGATGATATTTTAGCTGGTTGTGATCAAATATCGGATGCTCCAATTCTTTATAATGAATTAAATACTCTTCTTAATTCCGCTGGTTTTAAATTACACAAATGGAAAACTAACGTTCCTAAATTTCTTCCTATTGCAAATATTAATAAAGAGCACTTGGTTTTAAGTGAAAAAGAAAATTGTTCCAAGGTTTTGGGACTTAAATGGAATCCAGACACAGATGTTTTTAAAGTTTCTTTACCGGACTTTTCTTCATTAGGGACAGTTACAAAGCGTAAGGTATTATCTTTAGTAGCTCAATGTTGGGATCCCCTGGGTTTTCTTTCTCCAATTTTAATTACGGGCAAATTAATAATTCAATCCATTTGGACTTATAAATTAGGCTGGGATGAAAATATTTCTAATCCCACTATTCTTTCAGAATGGAACAAGTTTATTCAAACAATTCCGATGTTATATCAATTAAATGTTCCTAGATATTTTTTTTCCAATGGTAAGTTAGTTACATGTGAACTGCATGGATTTTGCGATGCTAGTTCAAAGGCTTTTGCAGCATGTATTTATTTTCGCAGTCGATATGAAGATGGGTCTATTACAACCTCATTGGTAACATCTAAAACTAGAGTAGCGCCTTTAAAAATAATTTCAATTCCAAGACTGGAGTTATGTTCAATGTTGCTTTTATCTCAATTACTAAATAGAGTTTTACAAATTTTTGAAAAAAGAATTCAATTTTCTTCCATATGTTTATACTCTGATTCAGAAATTGCGTTACATTGGATCAGTTCAAGTCCTTCTCGTTGGAATGCATTTGTAGCTAATAGAGTTAGTCAAATTCAAACTTTAACAACGAAATATTGCTGGTCTTATATTAAATCTTGTCATAATCCAGCAGATTTGCCATCCAGAGGTATTTCTTCAAAGGATTTATTAAATTCTGAGTTGTGGTGGTTAGGACCTCCAGTTCTCTGTTCAAATAATTATTCATGTAATCCTTTTAAAATTTCAGTTTCTGTTCTCAAAACTATACCAGAAGAAAAGAAAGTTTCTTTAATCTCTGGACAAAATTCTGTTATAAATTCTCTTTGGGAGTTTCTTTTTGTTAAATTTTCTGACTTTTCTAAACTACAACGTGTAGTAGCCTATTGTCACAGATTTATATATAATAAATTTTTATGCAATAATTCAAAGCTGTCGGGACCCTTAAATGGCTTTGAAATAGAAAATTCAACTTATTTGATAGTATTCGCATTACAAAAGAAATACTTTTCTAAAGAAATTTCAGACCTAAACCAAAATAAATTAATTTCAAACAAGAATTTGATACATTTAAATCCTTTCTTGGATAATATTGATAACCTTATAAGAGTAGGTGGAAGACTGTCACAAGCAGATATTTCTTTTTCACAAAAACATCCCATTTTACTCCCTTCTCATGATTATGTTGTTTCTTTAATGCTCAAGCAAGAACATATTAGGTTAGGACATGCAGGGCCTCAAACGGTATTGTCAAATTTTAGATGTAAATATTGGCCATTAAATGGGTTAAAAGAGATAAAAAGAGTTATATTTAACTGTTTAATTTGTTATCGTTTTAAAGCTAAACAAGCTACTCAGATCATGGCTGATCTTCCAAGAGATAGAGTAACCATTTCTCGTCCCTTTAGTAAGGTTGGAATAGATTTCGGAGGTCCATTTTTAATTAAGCCATCTAGTTTAAAAAAATCTCCTAAACTAAAAGCTTATATTTGCATATTTATATGTATGGCAACTAAAGCCATACATTTAGAGTTAGTAACAAGTTTATCATCTAATGCTTTCTTACTAACTCTAAATAGATTTATTTCGCGCAGAGGAAATCCAGCTGAAATTTATTGTGATAATGCAACTAATTTTGCTGGTGCTCGAAACAAATTAAAAGAATTACATGATTTTCTTATTAAACATGAAGTTAATGAAAATATTCAAAACTTCTGTTCAAAAAATTTTATTAATTTTAAGTTTATTCCACCTAACGCACCTCACTGGGGGGGTCTTTGGGAGGCTGCTATAAAAAGTACAAAATATCATTTGGTAAGAATTATTGGTGTACAATGTTTTACTTTTGAAATGTTTTATACAATCTTAACTCGCATTGAAGCAATTCTTAATTCTAGACCTATCTGTGAAATTTCAAATAATCCAAATGATTTTCAAGCACTAACTCCGGGTCATTTTCTTATTGGTACAAGCTTATCTTCTTATCCTGAAAAAGACGTTACAGAAATTGCTGAAAATAGATTATCTATTTGGCAGAAGATTGTTCAAGTTCAACAGTTATTTTGGCGAAGGTGGTCTATTGATTATTTAAATCAGTTACAACATCGACCAAAATGGTGTATACCTTCAAAAAATTTAGAAATTAATGAGCTAGTAATTCTTAAAGATGATAATTATCCTCCATTGCAATGGCCATTAGCTCGTGTTGTTGAACTATATCCTGGAAGTGATGGGAAAGTTCGAGCAATTCGGCTGAAAACTTCTTCGGGGGAATATGTAAGGCCTATTTCTAAAGTATGTCGTCTTCCTTAATTGGTTTGTGTGTAAAATCTATGACATCTTTTCTTTGAAACTAAATCGTAGATAATTTAATTAAAAGTGTATTTTAAATGTGTTCAATATAAAAATTCAAATTTTGTAATATAACAGTTGAAATAAAAACAGTAAGCTTCTAAGTCGGGCAGTATGTTTAAAAACTAAACACTTAACTCAAATTCTCAAACCCTTTTTGCTTAACGTTGCATAGCAATATAGGTATATAAAAAGGCGGAAAAATTAATTTTAAAAGTCAGTAAAAAAGAAAACATTGTCAAAGTTTAGAAATTTCATATTTTTACTTGTATTTCCAAAGAAGTTAATAAAACAGTTGTGTTAACAAAGAAAAGATTCGTATTTAATTTATATAAGAGATATCCTGGTCCAGATATAATTGAATTCGAAATAATTGATTCGTGCTACCAGAAAGGTGCTGGAACCAACCTATGGTGATTTCTTTTTGGGAATCATTTGGATTATAGTCTTCTGTGGTTCCCAAATAGCTTGCAATGATTCTAGCTTTAAATTTTTTTCTGTATGTCGATGAAGTATCCCATAGATACATTTTGTTCTATTCTGTCCCGTCCAGTTGCTATTGCTATTGTGGTTTTAGCAACTATATCTATTTCATCTGCGAAGTCTATCAACAGACGTGGACCATCAATCGAGACCATCTGCATTTTGGTTTTAGCTTCCTTTATTGCTTTAACTAGAAGATTGTTTAACAGCAGCGGCGACATCACATCTCCTTTTTTAGCCAACTTGTAATTTGGAACGCTTTTGATGTTGATGAGCCTATTCGGACCTATTTTCCACGCAGATCTTTGACTTTAGTCTCCAAATAGATTATGTATTTGTTGGTTGAATTTCCATGTTATTACAAAATTTGCCGTATGGAAATCGTTGATCTATTTTTCTAGATACACATTGATAGTCGCCAATGCTATATTCCACGAATGAAGCTATGCTATTATGCCGGATATTTGCTAGTATTTTATACGATGAGTTAAGCATACAATTTTATTCCTTTGTGTATTGGGATTATGACACATTCTTTCTAATTTTCTGGTAATTGTTCTTTTTGCCATATCGTGGCAATCAAAGGATGTAGTTGTTTGGGTAAAAAGTCTGTGTTGTATGCAATAACTGCAGGAGGCCTTTTTGTTTTTAAAACTTCTTATTTATACCTATATTCGTCTTCAACTAATAAAAAAGCTGTTGGAATAGGATATAGGACAATTAGCAACCAAATACCACGAATTCGATTAGGTAATATATTTATAAAACAAAGTAGAATTTTGCACAGAATATATCTCTGTATTATCAAAATCCATAGAAGTATTTTATTTACAAAAGATACATGTTACAATCTTTCATGATGTCATAAATGACCCTGATAAAAAGTACCTTATCAATCAGACAATGACCCTCTTAATGTTTTTTCCTTTAATAATTGTTTTTATAAAAATAAAAAAATAAGATTTTATTTTATGTATCATACAATATAACAAAAGAGACATGCTAGTTATCTATAGAATTAATTAACGATGTGAAATAATCGATTATTGGTAATTTTTATTTAATTATGTTAACTTGGTGTATTTTTTAATTAGTTGCCCATAACATTGTCCTAACTTGAGTACTACTCGTTCCAGCTAGAAGAAGTAGGATTTTTGATTATTATTTTAAATTATATCTAACCTTTTAAATCTTGTCACATCATATATGGACCTTTTTGTTCATGTCGAGATTGATAATTCTGAGAAACTGAAACTATTGTAGAGAGCTGTAAATTATTAATAACATAATAAATATAAAATACTGACTTTAACAACACCTTACCAAATATTGTTTATAGATTATTGTTCTCAGTTCTGATTAGGTAATGTTAATGTAAAATATTTGTGAGTAAGCTGCTTGATGCCTATAAGCGATGCAGCCAGTTAGCCTTGACAGGGGCGTTGCAAGACCAAGACCCAGGGTCTTTCGATTGCACGTCATAGCCTTCATCAAAAGAGGAAATAACCGCCAAAAGTAGTAAAATTAACAAGTTATTTACAGAGTGATTAAGTAAAATGAAATACAGTAAAACTGATGCAGAAAACCACATATTTTTACAGATATAGAATATAGAAGTCTTTGAGTATTAAATAGTTAATGATTACTCTGTTGACCCATTACTTTTTATGAAAATTGTTCATTTTCTTTTTAACTGTAAGCATATAATAATGTTGTTTGCAAATAATAGACAAGCAATTCTTTCTTCACCTATTATTTCGTTTAGTAAGTAGATATTTAATCACTTACCTCCTTCTTAAATATCAATGATTAGCATTTTTTTATCAAACACGTTCAATGTTCAATGTTTTTATCAAACAAAAATGTAATTGGTTTTTATTTAATTTTGTTAAGAGGAAAAGTTCAAATTTCTTCTAAAATCAATTTTACTGAATAAATAACCTTAAATTTAGCAAGAAAATAATACGATTTCGTAAAAAAAAATTGTTTAGTATTGGTTTTGATATATTTTTCATTAACTATTTACTATATGAAATCGGAAGTAGGTTTTACGAGCATCTGTAGTAGAACTCCACAGAATTTCTTGACGAGACCTCTCTCTCCTACTGGTAGGTGAGTCAGGTTTCTGTGGTTCCAGCCTCACTCCGAAGGAGACACGAAGGCGAAGTCGATGAATATAGAGATTGGTAGGTAAAAGGGATAATTTTATAGGAGTATGGTGGGTAAGAGGACCCTGCTGTAGGACTTATGGTTAGTATCTGTCGTCGGCTCTGCTCTCACAAATTTTCCCATTTGCAGCAGGTTGGATTGCTTTTTCTGTAGCTTTTATGTCTTCTTGCCATCCTTGGCGCTTAACCGTACCTAAATAGTATTATACGTTACAAGGTCGGTAGGTGACTTATTACAGTACGAGTTAGTTTACGGACGAGGCGACGTAGGAGCCGAGTTTGGAAATGAAAACGAGGACTGTAATAACACCTAACGACCATGTATCGTATTATATTTTATTTCATCCTGTTTTTATAAATTAATAAATTCATAAAAATGTTAACAGCAGTTCGTAACTTGACTAAAAATAGTTCGTAACTTGATTAGTTATGTCAAATTACCTTGAAAGCCATCTGTCACTGTCAAATAATTTTATTATTATTAAGGTTTAATTGTTAATATAAAATTGAATAACATTGACTTCCTTTTAAATATGGATGTAAAAGTAAGTAATTAATTATTTTATTTTTATTTTATAGTCATTATAGTGTTTTTAAATGTCAAAAATTAAAAGTAATTGTCTTTCCTTAAGCAATCAGAACCGAGTTGCTAGGCAACACATTACAGTACCTGGTACCGTAATGTTTTACTTACCGGCGCCAAATTGATTATAGGGAAGTGTATTTACTGGACAGGATGAAATAAAAGTCTTTTTCATTTGGTGTGTGTGTAGGTGTTGTGTTGCAGTGTAACCCACGTGGTGCAATGTGGGGTTGGGAGATACGCCACCGCGTCAATTTTCCAAACCCATATTTCAACGTGAGATTAAATACCTACAAAAAGTCACACAACACAATAGACTTTTGCGACAATTTAGGCAGGTTCCAGGATCCAGGAAACAGCGAAACATCAGGAAAACCAGGAAGCGAGCACCAATTGGCACCGAGCGACTGATTCAAAAGTTGGAAAAGCGACCTTTTGCTGTGTCTTTTGTTCTAAAAAATATATAATGAGTGGTGTTTTTTGGGGGTTATTCTGATCATTTCTCTTTTTTACATATTTATATAAAGTTGTGAATAAAAATTAATTTTCTTCTGCATTTTTTTATCAAGGTTAAATAAAAAAGAAATCAGTTACGTGAATCAAACAAAGTATAAATAATCATAAACATATATTTTTTAAAGTCTATGAAATAATTGTTTTTATTTCATCGCTATCTCTAGCAAATATTTATTATTTAACACTTACTTTATGGTTTATACTTGCATTGATTATTTAAATTATGCATACACAGACAGGGTTAATATAGAGATAACAAACATAAAAATAGATGTATAATTTATGTACAAAACAAAAGCCATTGTACAAAGGTTTAAACTTAATAATAAAGAAAAAAATTATATGGATAAAAATGATTTATTGATCGACTTGAATGATAAACTTAAATATTGCGCTCATTAATATTATCTACAAGCTAAAGATTTTTATTTAAATATAGGGATTTTTATATAAGCAAAAAATATATACGAGGGGGTATAATATAAACATGTGTGTAACGTAACTTTTTACGCTCATCAGTCCCGTAGATTTCCGATTTCATAGTCTTAAGTTCAATTTATTCCGAAGTACGTAGCATAGTATAAATTGCATTCATCAAAATGAAAATTTTAAATATTAAATAACACTTGCAAAATCGAATTAAATGATGATTTAAATAAGTATCTTCCATGGTAACAATCAATAACCAACTTAAAGACATTATGCAATTTCTTAATTCTCATGTTTCATTTGCCTTGAAAATGATATAGTGTATATATAGGCAAAGAATAACTGAAACGATAACTGTGTTAAATCATTTTTTAAGTAAATACAGTCAGAAAGTAAATGATATACTTACTTCATTTGGACGTCAATCATATTCTGATATGAAGAATAATGGTAATCAAGTATATTGAAATGATTTATAACTTCAATATCGGACGAGCAGATGAGCCTATTTGATTAAAGTGGTGAATGTCGTCGGGTTGAGTGATGAAAATATAAATTATGATATTTTTGTAGTCACCGCGTTGAGTACCAATAAGTGTTCAAATAGACATGCAATGTTATAAAAAGCTGATTACCAACATTTGCTACAATCATTAATCCGAGAGGATAGAAGTTAAGATTATAGTCTAAGATCCCGATATAGGACGACCTTCACCGAGCTGGTTAATGGACCAAACATATTTTTTATGTAATTTAATATATCAAAAAATATATTGCATATGAGTTGCCTATCGAATTTCAGTCAAGGATATTTTTAATTAATTTTTAAAAATTTTTTGTGCGACTGAGAGGTCCCTACCTACCGTCCCATGCGAAGAGGACACAACATAACAGCGTTTGTATCCCGGCCTTTTAAAGAGAGAGAGCTCTATGCTCTCTGCTCTTGAAGACAAGAAGGATAGCGATAGACGCGTACATTCTGAGCATTATTTTGGAGTAGTTTCATATTAAAATAAAGGATTAGTTTTTTTTTTTTCAATCAATTAAATATATATGTGTATATATTTTGTTACATTAAAGTATATATAAATCTTTAGTTAATAAGAAGGTTATAGCAATACATATATAATTCTTATCTTACAAATTTTTTTTTCCTATTTAAAAATATTAACTGAAATAAATTAAAGCAATTTGCTGTATATAATTAATGTATCAATAGATATATACTGATATATACTGTACGCGTCTATCGCTATCCTTCTTGTTTTCAAGACAAAAGAGCAGAGAGCTCTCTCTCTTTAAAAGGCCGGGATTCAAACGCTGTTATGTTGTGTCCTCTTCTATCGCATGGGACGGTAGGTAGGGACCTCTCAGTCGCACAAAAAAATTTTAAAAATTAATTAAAAATATCCTTGACTGAAATTCGATAGGCAACTCATATGCAATATATTTTTTGATATATTAAATTACATAAAAAATATGTTTGGTCGATTAACCAGCTCGGTGAAGGTCGTCCTATATCGGGATCTTGGACTATTAACAAATTACTACTAATGTGGTGCTTGTAATCAAAGAACTTCTGCAGTAAAAATCTAAAAATTGAAGTACATACTACATAGGCACGTTGAAAATGTGGAAAATTAAAAAGAAATAGGAAAAAATAAGAAAAAAAATTGAAGAAGAATTAAAAAAAATAAAATTGTTTCAAATCGGCAAAAAATTGATAACAAACGAGAAATTTAAGTGCAATGGAAAATAATCGAAAAAAGATGAAAAAAGAAAATCCGAGAAAATATCACAGAATTACAAAAAGAAAGTAAGAAACAATTGAAAAAAACACGAAACCGGAAAAATTTCAATATACAACGAAAGAAAAAAATAGTAAAGCTAGTTTTAATTATAATAGTTTTGAGTATAAACTTTATTTCAGTTTAAGATTTTCCTTATATAAAGTATAAACCACTGTTCCAAATGACCTTTATGTTTTGAGTACCTTTTAAAAGGACTATTTCTACTTCAAAGCTTTTAACGATAATATATTCATTTGAATTTATGTAGTTTAATTAGATACTTAAATAGTTACTATTTAAAAATTCCGTATAAATGCAATCTTTATATATAATTCATCTGTTTACAGTATATTTCCAGTCTATTTCCTTAATATTTTCTTTTGTTTTTTTTTTTAAAGCTGTCTTGAAACCTCAAATTTATGACGCAAATGCCAATAACTTTTAGATTTGTTTTTAATTATAATTTGAATTTACGCAATTGTAAATTAAGTAATTAATAGAGAATATTTCAATATTGTGAGATTGAAATTTTACCTTCATCATTTATTTCAATATTTGTACTATTCATGATGAATATCCAGTTACATTCGTTTTGTAACTTATCTCCACATAATCATGCTTCATAAACATGTTTATTTTTTTTGTAAGCTTATTCATTGTTTGAATATAATTTTTTATAAACAACTGATATACAACGTTTAATAGGTTAAGAGATATATTTAGACTTATTTTTTAATGCAACTCTGTGGGTAGCCCAGCGAAAATATAATTATTTTAATAATTTTATAATATTAAGTTAAATTTAGCAACTGCATTGTTTCCGGAATTTATTTTCAAGTACTTTTTACATGAAACGCTTGTTAAACATATATCGTAAATTAAGTTGAAACCCTCAAAATCAATACTATTTTAATAAAAATTTTTATATTGTTGATTAAAATTATTCGTAATTTACGTGAGTTCGAAAATTTGAACTACATTCACATACCAATATAATTACTAACAAGTAGGCAGTAGTGTAGGTATACAGTGAGGTCCAAAAGTAACGGATACATTAATTTTCTCCGTTAATAAGCGTGTAAAAGAAAAATCCTGAAACACGTCAATTTTTAAATTTAAAATGACACTTTATGACGCTAAAAAACCACCCCCCACTTCAAACCCCTTCCCAAGGGGTGAGAGCACCCCATTTTTTTAAATAGCATGGGGGGTAATGTGAAACCTCGTTTGAAAGAGCATTTAATTGCTTATTCAGCAATGTAAAAATTTTTAGATTTCATTTTTTATTTTCAAGAAAATTCGATTTACAATTTTGGAATGTGTTACTTAAAATGTATTGAAACGTGTCGTATTGATATACCAAGCATTACTATATAGATTATTTTATTATTAGGAAATTTAACTGTAACTACCTTTGCAGTATTAAATATTGAATTTTCTTGAAAACAAAAAAATTAAATCTAAAAATTTTTACATTGCTGGATAGGCAATTAAATGCTCTTTCAAACGAGGTATCACATGACCCCCCATGCCATTTAAAAAAATGGGGTGCTCTCACCCCTTGGGAAGGGGTTTGAAGTGGGGGGTGGTTTTTTAGCGTCATAAAGTGTCATTTTAAATTTAAAAATTGACGTATTTCAGGATTTTTCTTTTACACGCTTATTAACGGAGAAAATAAATGTATCCGTTACTTTTGGACCTCACTGTATAATCTCTATTTACCTACCTGTAATTTATTAAATCAAATGCTTCACAAAGGTTATCGTAGTATACAATTTTTTACTGATCAAATTTTAAAACAAAATTATAACTAAATTGGTCGGATATAGAGGTCAATTAATTCTTTCTTTCTTTAATCATTGGAATACGGATTTGGTTAACGAATAGGAACTATTTTTACAGAGGAATAATATTTGTTTTGTTCGTTTTTATCAGGAGTACATCCAAATATATCGAGGAAGCCTTACGACGATTCACTTTTTATTTTCTTTACTTTTTGGATAAGATCCAGAAGAGACTTTTTATTTTCCATGCTATTTGGATAAGATTTTTAAGGACCTTCCCCAGTTCCCAAGAAGAATCCTCACCGGGTATTGAGACCATTTCAGAGCCCAACCCGAGAATTTAGATAAACTTCAAACTATTTCAAGATAAGAGAAATAATTTTTCTTTGTTTATTAAAAGATTTTTGAATTATAAAATATTGAATAAAGACTTGGACCTGCTGTAAGGTTTTAATTCATGAATTTTGTGCTTGCGTCCTTATTTTCTTGTGTTGGGGAGACCAATCTTATTTACGAGCTAGTGTGGGTCACAATTCTTAATGGAAGATTTTTTGAATGTGAAATACAATGGTTGTCTTTTTAGTTTTGTATATAGCCACAAAAAATATATAGACTTAAAGTATCGCGCGATGGCTTCTTCTGGTGACTGAAATCGCTGTCCATGCATTAAATTCTTAATCTTTGGGAACGTGAAGAAGTCTTTGGGTCTTAGGTCGGGACTATACGGTGGATGGTCTACCAATTCGATGTTTTAAAGCTCCCAAAAATTGATTGTCTTTTCTAGTGCATATTAGGTATTTTCTTTTCCCTTGATTGATTTCTAACCCTATCTGATTTGCTTCCTTTGCTAGGGCTGTTAGAGCTTTTTCCAGACTTCTCTTTTCTCTTTCCATAAGTTCTATGTCGTCTGCACATGCTAATAGTTGCGTCGAAGAGTAGGCTAAAGTTCCTTTGATTCCGATAGCCTTTTTTACTCCCTCTAACAATATGTTGAAGAGAGTTGCTGACAATACATCTCCTTGCCTCACCTCTCTTTCTACTGCGATTGTGTTTGTGGTGCCTGCTTCTGTTTTTATTTTTGCTCGGGATCTGGCCATAGTTAGTCTTATTAGCTTTGCAGGTATATTTACATTTTCCATTTTTTTAACAATTTATTTCGTTAAATGGAGTCGAAGACCTGTCTGAAGTCTATCTCTTCCATCTCTTACATAGTAAGTCAACAACCCACGATATAGCCAATTTGTAAAATTTCTTACTTTGTAAATATCACGTAGGTATGTAAAATTTGTAACTTTCAGTTGAGAAGTATAGGTGATATATTAATCAAATTATCTACTTATGCTTACATAAAAGTAATTCTAAAGTGTAAGGAATTTTTACGCATGTTCATCTCATACTAACTTCACTATTTTGCGACTTTTTTCCATTCAATAACATGTTGTTCATTTGTAGAAAAGTTTATAAACCTGTGTAAAAACTGCGTCACTTATAAAAGTATAAATTTAATCTACAGTACCTATATATTTACTTCAATATGTGTAAATCACATAATTTTGTAATAGCGTTAATAATTATTATCAATTAACCCTAGAGGCACCTCAACTAAATCGATTTACACAAATTCTTTTAAAAAAATTTGAACGCATTTTTTATAATGTAAACTTTGCAGTGTATACTAGTGAGCCAGACACTACGACATGTTTGTTATTCATTCTGTTCGACCTTCGCAAAGTGCATCGCACGAATCCAGGGTCTTTCTCTTCGATTGTTGCCCGTCTTTGTTTAAATACTCTCACAAATCATAGGTTGTTGGATAAAAAAGCGCATGTAATTATTTTTCTTTCGTTGTCTTTACACAAAACATTGGCATTTATTTCAGGGTAGGTGTATCACTGCACCTAACCGTTTTACATAATACAAAAATAACTTGCACCACCTGGTATATTTTCATATTCCATTGGTATAAGTTGAACAAGCATAAGATAAGCAAAAATTAAAACTTAGGACAATAAAATTTACCATTAGCGATATTATATATTCTTTATTACTTATGTTCTTTATAAAAAGAATAATTATAACTTATAACAAACAAAGGTTAGTATAGAGTCATGGAAAAAACACGTTAATAAAAACTTACCTGGAGTTGACAAAATACCTTAAACAGTTTCTTTTAGATATTTAATCTTATTTGACGAAGGCACTAGAATCTGTGTGAATCGAAAGGAAGTCTCGTAAAAAGCAAAAACCACTTTAAGGGTTACACAAAAGATTTATCAAAAGGAAATGTCGAATATGAAAAAAGGCATTTCAAATATGATGGTAATATAAAATGTATTTACTTAAAGATTTATTAGACTGAAGTATAGTGACAAATATTTTACTTCTACAGGGTGAAAAAAAGTGCCAAGAAATGAAATGGGTCAAATAAAATGTTCAAAGTGACTCTTTCCAAAATACCTTTATTGGCTAGGATTCGATGACATCCCTGATCTACTCTTTGTTACAGCTCCTCGAGGTTATTTTCAGAAGTGGCGTATACAAAATGTTTTAAGTGTCCTCAAAGGCAAAAGTCAAGAGGGTCTAAATGAGGCGATCTTGCAGGCCATGGTATTCATCTTTCATCTTCTTTTAAAAGATCCGCTTAAATGCTCTCTTACGGCAATTGAAAAATGGTCCACTGCACCATCCTGCTGGAACCACATTTGATTTCTTTGTATTAAAGGAATATCTTATAAAAGATCACTCAATGTATATAGCAAAAAAACAGATTATTGTTAGTCATATATAAATAAAAAATATTTTGGTAGTTTTCAAATCTATTATTAAATGAAATTCTATACTCTAGAAAAACAATTATTCCGAGATTAATTAATTGCCAATAATTATAATAATAAATTGGCTTTCAGCGACTCAATACAAATACCTGATTAAATGAAACACATTTTAGACTATACTCTATTTAAACACTAGGAGGAGTGATCTGAAAGGCCAGACTTACAGCCAAAAAAGTTACTAGAAAATTTACAAGGCGGCAAATTTAAATACATTTCTTTCATTTAAATAAAATTGAAAATAAATGTTTATGGTCACTTTTTATATGGTCTAATATGGTCACAAAGTAAACTTACAATAATTATATTAAAAAAAGAATTCAATTAACAAAAGTCACCACTATATATATTTCACATTTTTAAAACATAACCTATAAATGTAAGAGGCAAATTTTTATAGTGTGAACTTGACTCCAAATTAACCAATAAACAAACGCGAGTGTTGCCAATTTAAATTTAAATCGCTGCTCCTAGTTTTTAAATAGAGTATAGTAGGGCATGATTTACAACCTACTCGAAATGTGAATAAAGGGCAGATACCTATTTATAGTTTCAGTTTGTTATTTCTGGGATTATACATAAAACATAGAATAAATTAGCATCAACAAAAATACATCTTATGAAACTTTTATTTATGAAAAGTGTCGATCACGTCAACTATAAAGGTTTTTGAAATTTTTGAAATTTAGAAATTATACAAACAAGAAATTATTAAAATGACATTAAGGAGAAATTGAAAAAATGTCACATCACTGCCTTATACGCAGGCATGCTTTAACCACTTAAGCTATTGGATGTTCAAGTGGTTAGGAAGCGAAACGTTATAATGAACTCAAATCCCGTCAGATATGACATTCACTCACTTCCTCCTTAAGCACAGGTTACATGACGTTAATGAGAGAGAAGATTTGTCAAATCGACAATTGAAACATCAAACTCTAAGTCACTTTATTTGTACCCTGTCTTATATTTTTATTCGGTTAGGAGACCGGAACTATTGATTTTTAGTAAACTATTATTTTTGAGATAACTCTCAACGGATTTTTGAAATTTTTGAAATTTAGAAATTATACAAACAAGAAATTATTAAAATGACATTAAGGAGAAATTGAAAAAATGTCACATTCAGTGGGAGTCGAACCCACCATCACTGCCTTATACGCAGGCATCCAATAGCTTAAGTGGTTAAAGCATGCCTGCGTATAAGGCAGTGATGGTGGGTTCGACTCTCACTGGATGTGACATTTTTTCAATTTCTCCTTAATGTCATTTTAATAATTTCTTGTTTGTATAATTTCTAAATTTCAAAAATTTCAAAAATCCGTTGAGAGTTATCTCAAAAATAATAGTTTACTAACTATAAAGGATATTAGCACGACAACAGTCTTATAAAAATATTGATATTTAAAAAATAAAAATGTATTTTCAATGTAAGTCTTATATAAAATTAGGCGTTTTTAACGGATAATTTAGATTATACATATAAAAAACGACTTGAGTTTTCACTAAAAATTTGACGATGGATCAAAAATCAGTCTAAAAATGTAAAATCTAAACTGACGTGCGGGAATGATGAGTAGCGGAGCAGTGAAGCGAGTCAAAGTCCGAAAAAAGGTTGAAAAAAAACCGGAGAGTAAAAGAAAAGAAACCATTGGGACGCATGCAGGTGTAGGTCGGATCCGAAAGCGAAAAGAGCGCGTTGGTGCATTTAAAAGGCCAAACACCCGAATTTGAGGTCACAGACATTAGACGATGGAGTCAGACAACGTGCATGTGCAAAATCTAGGGCCAATGGACTATTCAAGGCAGTCGGCCAGTCGGCCTGCTGTCAGGGCCATGGAGTTCGCTAGATGCGAACTTCAGGTGATGCTTCATATTATATACATGCCTTACCTCGCCCTTTCTCACTGGGTTAGAAAAAATACGTAACCTAACCATTTACGTGATCAAATATCAATTATTATACATAATTCACTAATTTAGAGTTAAAATTTTAACACAACAATATACCTAAATTCGAAAATTTCTAAATATTTCAATATAATAAAAACGGGTCAATTTTAATTTATGGATTCCTTTTATAAATTTGATGTAGGATATAAAAAATCATGAAAAAGTTAATAACTTTCTAGGATCGTCAATTCTAAGTTTCCAAATCAAACTTATAGAAGTTTAAATGTGGGTGGATATTTCAGTTTCAGAAATTTTGTTTATAGTGCGAATTTCGCAATGTGATAATATAAAACAAAATGCAAATTAGTTTACAAAGTTGATAATTACAGCTTCCTGAAAAACATTTCACGACACAACTTCTCCATCGTTTTTTTACTGATTTATACTCTTTTTTTAATTCAATATATAACAACTAAATTTCAAAAACCTGATCCCATTAAAGCTGACTGCACTACTACCTACCAATGGTTCTTTAAGTCTAGACTGATCTTCATATGGATGATATAAGATGAGGGTTGTAACTGTGTGGAGTTAAATCGTTACATAAGCTGAGATCAGCGCTGATAATGCGTTGTATTTGAAATCAATCAATCTTACAATAGGTTTTTTTTTTAAACAAAGTCCTTTGTAGGTGTATTTGAAGGATAATATAAAAATAGACAGATTGAATACCACAATTGACGCTTAATTATATTATTACATTAAAAGTTTATACTTCAATTATATAAATTTAAAAATGAATTATTAATAGGACATAATATTATTAAATGACAAAAGTTCAAGGGTTGTAGAGCGAGTAAAAGCGAATTTATGAACCAATTTCTTTGCCCTTGGATAATAGAAGTCAATTTAACCTATCTATGTAATAAAAGTTAAGTTATGGTAGGTCAAGTTTTTAGTAAACACATTTATTGAGTGTGGAGGATTTCGTCCTTGCCTCACATTGTCAGATGAAATGTCTATTTGCAAACATGACGGAGTGTATACAGTAAAAATCTTTCGTCTATGTTTTTGCTTACTTTCGGCATAATCATAGCCGTGCGCTTATTTATTATATTCACTAAATAAGATTTCAGTACCTATTTTAATTTGAAACATAGTTTAAATATTGTATTATAACTTGTATAGTTCATATCTAGCATAAAATTCAGAACAAATATTTTACTGAAAATTATATTCTATTAAAACAATAGGGCGCGTGTCAACATATATAGGTACGTAGATTTATTCTTTTTATAACGTGTGATATTTCCATCTTATAAAAGAAAATATATTATATTTTTCATCATATCTATATGCTTTTGTAATGTTTCTTTGTTGTTATTTGTTATCTTTGGATTAAAGTCGAAATTTTTTTAAAAATTCATATTTTTAGCACTCTTTAGCACTTTATACTACACTATATTTTTTTAAACGTATATTTCTCCAGCTTTGAAGTAGTTTATATGTTTTTCATATTTATTCCAAAAAAACTGTTTCTTTAAAAAAAATCTTGCAAATATATACTAAAACTGTTGTTATAGTTTAACCGATATTTCGTATCAAAAATTATTTAGTCTCGATTATTTTTTAAGAATATTACGAGGGTTGTCCTTTTAGTTTTGTATACAGGGTGTCCCAGAATTAACTACGGAAACTTCGTATACGTATTCCTTGATGACAAATAAGTAGGGTCTTTCCTATAAAAAAAATTTTTTTAGAGACTCCTGTCAGAGTTATAACCTACTTTGCAAATGTGCGCTACTTGATCGCAATACACGATACTCAATTGACATGGTCCTACTTTTTATTTTTTTACTCCAAACCGAAACGATTTCGCAAAAAACGACAAGGAACAAAAAAGTTTCTAAATAATCAAAACTTCCTAAAATAATTTTTTGTTATTGCAAATATTAATTGCTAAGAAAGTTACAAAAAAAAATTAAGAGGGGTTCCTTGATTTGCACCCTTAGAATGGGGTAGGGCAGGTGAAAAGTGGCAGGAGAAATGCGTCTTTATAAAAATGATGTTCACCCAAATTTTTAATTTTTTATCTTGGACCAATCAGAAGATATTAAATTAAAACCGTATTTTACCACCCCTCTTTAAAGGGTTATAACTCTGAAAGGAGTCTCTAAAAAATTTTTTTTTATAGGTAAGAACCTACTTATTTGTCATCAAGGAATACGTATACGAAGTTTCCGTAGTTAATTCTGGGACACCCTGTATAGCCACTTAAAAGGCGCCACCAATCGTTGTTGACATAAATCCAGACTCTCATTACGATACAACAACTTGTGTAAGCACAGTGAATTTTTGAAATTAAATCGGTCAAAAAATGGATTTTTATAATTTTTGAAGAGGATTATCCCAACAATAATGTCTCGCTGCAATGGTTTCTGTATTTGGGAATGAAGCACCACACCAGTCATTTATGTTCTGCTGGTATTGCGAATTTCAACGTGGTAGCTCCAGTCGCAGTGACGAATCCAGTTTAGATCCACCCAAAAAACAGTCACACAGCAAAACATTGATGTGGTTTGTCAGCTAATTAAGGATGACTGCCATGAAAAGTACCGGGAGATAGAGGCATCTTTTTGGGCAGTTCAAAGACCTATGAAGAACTGGGTATTACGAAGTTGGTTTCTAGTCGGATCCCTCATTTGATCACATAAGAGCAAGGTTTAACAAAGAAGCTCAACGTTAATAGTATTGTTACTGGTAATGAATTTTTGATTTACTTAATACGAATCGGAAAATAAACGCCAATTTGCTGTGTGGGTGTTTCACGATGAGAAAAAACCACCAAAAGTGGTCCGTTCTTGAAGTGTATCAAAGAAGATGGTATATAAACGTTTATTTATTCGTTTTTGGAGCTTCAAAACATCGAATTGTTAGACCATCGACCGTATATTCCTGATCTAAGTCCCAACGTCTTCACGTTCCCAAAGATCAAGAATTCAATGCGAGGGCAGCGATTCCAATCGCCAGAAGAAGCCATCGAAACAGCGATTTTGCAAGTTTGAACTGAAGACTGGACTAACTGTTTTACCAATTGGTTGGAACGTATGCAAAAGTGTATCGATCTTCATGGGACATGTTTTAAAAAGCAATAAGGTACTTATGAGTATATGCAAAACTAAAAAGACAAACCTCATATATCAGTCTCTTATTGAGGTTCTAGTACCCAGAGGAACATATGTGCGAAATTTCACGTTTTTAGATGAAATAATACATTTGAAAATTTTTATTAAACATTTATACATACATATAGAAAATTGATTAAATTAAAAAGTTAATTGAATAAAATTATATTTAACAAAAGTTAAAAACAAAAGCATGAAAAGGAAAGATTAATAAAGCAGGTATGTCGTTTAATTATAATTGTCGTTCTTAGCTACTAATAAACGGCATCGCCGAATTAGAACTCCTTTGTTTCGTCAAATGGTATAATTTAAGTGTCCTGTATTAAATAACACGAAACACATGAGTCAATATCTCCTGTGCTTTTTGCGACCGATGCCGATGCTGGAAAATATTTGTTGCCCCATAAGGGGCCTCTGCACTTTGCAGGATAATGCACTTGTTTTGCAAGATTTAAAACCAAGACGAATCAAAAAATAATAATACGTACTAAAAATAATTTTATTGGAACTCGCATTTCGCAGGATGTTTTTCTTCGACATGCTGTTTTTTTATTAGATGTTACTGACCTATTTGTGCAAAACAATGTTACGACGGCCAAGTTTACCTAGAAATTTTTATAATTTCTAGTTCGTAGAAACATATGTCTGCGTCAGACCTATTAAAAATAATGTTAGAATTTAGAAACAAAGAACTAGTGTGAATTTGAAACAAAACAAAGAGGGACACGATAGGTAATATTTAAAATTTTAAACCTACATGTAACTTTGAAGAATTGGAAAAAAATTTAAATAATAAAATAAATGTTTTATATTCCCTTGTATGGAGAAGTTTATTTATTAATAAAAAGAAAAAATATTTGTAAAAACTTTGCTTTGGGTCAGGACCTGATAGATATACTGATATAGTTGGTCATTAATGCCATAAACTGAATAAAAAGACAATAAAAATACTATCTAGCTGATATTTACAACATTATGAAAGAAGTTATTTTTGTTATGTATTGTTAAGTGCTTTAATAATAACACATTGTGTTGTTTGGGTATTCGGTACATTATTTATTCTATCCTGTTTACTGAGAAATCTATATGTCATAATATAATACGAACAAAACATTGAACTTGTTGGATAAAAGCAGTAAAAGCAATTTTATACTTTTATTTTTACAGCTTAGTTATTAAAACACACACAGTGATATAATTAATAATTAAAAGCTATGAATACAATCATCAAGAAAATTGCTTATATTCAAAAAACCCCATCCCAAATTTTTCTTAATTTAGATACTCTGTTTTGTTAAGTAATACATAATCAAATTTCTATTTTAAATAGTAATAGCATCCTACTTTTTTTTAAATATGCAAAAAAAAATCATGGAAAATGAAGACAATTAATAAAAAAAACAACTTTCGAAGCTTCAAACTTGTTAAAGTCACGCGCGCATTGTCACGAAAAACCGACATTATGAAATTAGCTAGTCAACATATTAGTTTTTTTTGCGTTTTTTATTAATTTTGCTAATTTTTGTTGTTATTTATATTAACAATTTAATATTTACTTGTTACGCCAAAGAAGATAACTTCTTACGTGCATACACGTTTTTTTGCTTCATAAGTAAAACTATGTGACCAAAATCTCAAATAGGTAATGTTACAGAAATGACATAAAATAAATAATAAAATTAATATTAAAATCGGGTGGGATGCATTCAATAATGAAATAGAATGGACGCCACTACACTACTTAAACTATTAATATTTAATTAGCTATATTAATAACGTATATAGTGATTCTTTGATCATTATATGGTATTATGATTACTTTATTATTAAACAGATAAATATTTCATTACAACAGTGTTTGTGTATGTCTAATCGCCAAGTACTGTATAATTTGTAGTGTTTGTAAATGGACTATTGGTAAAATAACACTGATTGAAAGGTAGGTAAATAATAAAGATATGAAAATCGTTAAAATTTGGAGTCGCGAATTCAAAACGCTGGCGGCTGCAAGATGTAACTAAACTAACATAACATTCATATATTAGTTATATTTGTCTGGCCTTGCATTCAAAGGTTTTGGTCGCAGCAACCAGGGGCAGGCCGTTCAACTGTCGACCTTTCGCAGTTCGCAGTCAGTCAACATATCTATACTCCACCAGGAGGCGATAATAAAATGAAAAATCTTAATTTAGCTCATTTATTATCACAGTTTTCTGAATTTTACCTACGAATTCTACACTCGAATCTAGTACTATAAGAGAAAAACTAAAAAGTTAATCTAAAACACAAACCAAAGCTCTTCATTAAAAGATATATAAGTTTGTTTTTAACTTCTCGCTACATTTGAGTTATTGTTTTTACCCCGTTTTTCGAAACTCGAGTTTTCATCGGATCTCAACGTTTTGAGGTCTTTGGAACTTTATAACTTTTGAACAACTTGACCGATCGGAATGAACTAAAGAGCGTTCCAAAGAGTTCTATCTAACTTAGATTCGCTGTAAGTTTGAGCTGATTCGGACAGGTAGATTTTGAATTCAAAAAAAGTGGCTGTAACTTTGTTTACTGCTAGTGTTTAGTTCTGCAGCAACCTTCTCCCATATTTGCTGAGAAATATCTCGATTATGATAATTTTTATCCTTCATATTCCATAAATACCTGTTCCCTTTTACATAACCAATTAGTTTATCAACGTCCATGTTTAAAATTTGTTAACGTCCACAAAGTAAACAACTGGTCTCAAAAGACCGCAGTTTCCGACAAAAATATCAAAGCGTATTTTGAGGAGGCTTCTTCTTCAACAGTTACCACTTTCATTGGAACACAGAGGTTTGTTATTTCAAGAGAATTTGTTAGAACCCGTCAGAACGAATTTCGTCAGAATTCGCATCCACAGAAACCGTAGCCTTAGGCGGTACGAAGTTCGCCGTTAGTATTATCAAATTTAATTAGACAATAATAGTTTCTAACACATTCAGTTTTTACACATTATATTAAAAATTTCACCTGTTTATATTAACTTTAAGTCAGTAGGTATTAATCTTATAAAGGAAAGTAGTGGATTAGATTCTTATTCTCATTCAAATTCAATATTTAGTCGTTACAATCTTCTTTCCATCCGGCAGAACTGTGTCCGGTCTATAAATTATATGCTAAGTTTTTTTATATTAGTTATTGAGTCATAAAATCTGGAAGTGCTGTGTTTCCGTTACTTTTAATTGGTTCTTTTCAAAACATTACAGATGTAACTAAAACGTTGTTTGAGTTTAACCAAACATCAATATAACTAAAATAACTATAAAAAATGAATGTGGATAATAGAGATTGATCACTTTGTGTCTCATGAAATATACACAACATTAAAAACCAGCAATATGTAAATATCAAAACAAATCAGTTTCTAGCTGATACAAAAAAGTGAATAAGAATTAGATTATTTATAGTAACAATGATTTTTTTGATCCTAATCAGACCTAGATCTATTACAATACGGGAATTGATGTTTAGATACTTTATTTTTCTATTATATATTCAAAGGTGAATATTATAGGATTTCGGGGAAACCGACGATAAACAGGGATACCTCCCTGACTGGGGGAGGCATCGGTATAGCAAAAAATTTCGACGGCGAGGCAGACGGCCGAGTCTGAGGTAGCACTGCACCCAATGGGGGCTGATCCTGTACCATTCCCGGCCTTTTTCTTTTCAAACATAGCTACGCACGACGCGACGCCGGTGTTAACGTTTTTGTATCGATACATCGTTAGACTAGGTTTTGGAGACGTTGAACTCTGGTTATTTGTCTGACATTTGACATTAACATTATTACGGTCTCATTTTGTTTTCTGCGCAAAATATAAAGAGTAATTGGTTCGAAAGTCGTAAATAAAAATGAAAAATGAAAATATGTAAATCAACTTGGAGGAGTTTTGGATGTCAGTATATAAATTAAGTCGCAATACTTTCAATATTGTAAGGATTAGAGGTTACTACCAATCTAATTGAATTTGATATAAAACGTTGGAGTACTTGTTTTTTTTTAATTTGTCGCTTACTTTGTATACATTCTAAAATTAAATTTTATCTGATAGTACATTAAGTTGGAGTTACGTCAAAAGCATTTTTAGTAATAATATTTTTTATACACATTTTTTTCTATTTTTCTATAGATGATAATTTCGATAATTTCAATTTAGTAGAAATCAAATTTATACCATTAAATATTTATCTAATAGTTTACAAAAAAACAACTTGAGTCCTTATGATAACAATGACAAAACGACTACTAGCTTTTACCCACGACTTTGCTCGCGTCAAAATTTAAATGAGAATATTGCCTGATTTTACGGCCTTCAGATATAATATCAAAACAAACTTAGCTGCCCTCTTTGATTAAAACTGTTGTTTTTAATTAGGGTCTCAAACAACAAATTTTACATTTCTGTATTAAGAAAAGGAAGATTCGTTTCGTACATTTGATACGTTCAACAACGATGCCCATTGGGTTGTTCGAGCGCCTCCCACACTTCATACCCTTACGCTACCTATACGTCGCGTTCGCCGTCCTTCCAATGGGCCCTTGGCGAAGGTTTCTGTGGTTCCCGTCGTCCTTGCGAAATGGAAGAACTCCACGACGAAGGAGACACGCCACAGCACCAATCTCCCAACCCCACATTGCAACACGTGGGCTACACTGCAACACTACACCTACACTCACATCAAAGAAGGAAGACTGCTTAGGTACGTTCAAGCGCCATGGATGGAGAGAAGACTTAAGAGCAATCCAACCTGCTGCACATGGGAAATGCAAATTGGAAGATTTGTGAGAGCGGGGCCGACGACAGATATTAACACCATCCAAACACTCCCATCCATTCCCTGAAAAGGACATAAGTCCTACAGCAGGGTCCTCTTACCTACCATATTTCTATAAAATTATCCCGTTTTACCTACCAAACTCTATATTCTTCAGCCGTGCTTCCAGTCAAAGCCATCTATCATGATCCCAAATTTCATTCAACACCATTTAGCCGTTTTGGCGTGACTGAGTAACAAATGTAATTTGCTTGTAATAAAAATATGGTAAATATATCCCGTTTATTCTGTTGCCGTGGGATAAAAAGTATCCTATGTGTTATTCTAGACCATAATCTACCCCTTTTCCAAATTTCATTCCGATCCCTTAGCCGTTTTGACGTGATTGAATAACAAACTAACACACGAACTCACTTACAAACTTTCGCATTTATAATATTAGTAAGATTATAAACCTTCTGTTTGCTCTTCTTCAAGATGTTTTTTCTTCAAAAATTGCATACCTTCATTTTTTAAACGTATTTACACAGTTATAAAAAAATATTACATGTGTAAATATTTTTATCACTGGTCATACGATATCGATCAAATGTGAGATAATACACTCTCAACCATAACAGTAAATTATTGCATAAATAATAAACAAATATAATAATGTTATTATAAGAATTTTTGTAAACAGAATATATAAACAGGTGCACATGGGGTTTGGTTTGTTAACAGGCATATGATTTGGGAGTATTTTTGTATGTTTAAAGGCACGTGTGCACAAGTAGGTACTTTGCACGAAAGTGTAGAAGTGTGATAAACTTTTGCACATGTTATTGCGACTTTAAAATGGTTATAAACATCGACTTTAATGGTTTAAACTTGACAGGTTTTAAAACAAAAAACCATAAAGGCGTACTAACAGAAAGCTACCCGTACTATTGCCTGTCGCGTTCTCTGATATTACACAAACCTTGGTCAAACTGTGTTTTTATATGCAGTTTATTACCTGCGCTTATTTTTGACAGCTGTGTTTTTAGTGGATTTAGTACTAGACCGCCCTGTTCTGGAGTACAATTACAATAAATAACTATTTTGTTCACCGCTTTATGTTGAATGTTGAATGGTTAAATAAGCCTTAAATAACTATAAAAATATTTATTTAAAATTTTGTAGTTGTTTTCAAACTTTCCTTCACTAGTTGATTCAATGATTCAAGAATAAATATATTTAGAAAATACTTTTCGTTTGCATAATTGGTAACAGTTCAACAGTAGATATATAATACATATAATATACAGTTTTAAATCATTATCGACTTTTGTAGACGCCTTTCACAATTGTTTGTTTATATACTTTTATAAAAAGTTTGCATTTTAAACGACTTCAGTTATGTTTTCCAATTAACCTGTTTTTATTTATCCTACTTCGCTTTTACCGTGGATATAAATTGCCAATATCTAAACTTTGTTCTTTCTGTGTAAAATTGAAAAGTTACGGAATACATATATAATTTTTGTATCGATTCGTTTTTTAGATTTCATTATGTAGATATGGCGTAGATGTTTGTTTTCATTGAACTTACAGATGTAACAAATGACGTCTTTTAGGCTTCTCGTACGAAAAATTGTACTGCATTGAATTTTTTTATTTTAATAAAGTCTTTAGTAAAAACAGTTATTCTCTATATGAGCTTCTTGAATGAAATTACTAAACTTTTCACCCTTTGGTTGTGTTAAATTAAATGGTTATATATTTAATATTAGTCAATTAAATAGTGATATAGATGTATACTAAGATACTCAGATATATTAGGAGAATTGTCTTTTTAGTTTTGGATATAGCCATAAAGACAAAAAATATATAGACTTAAAGCGCTTTATTGCTTTTCAAAATATGTCCCACAAATATCCATACGCTTTTGCATACGTTCTAAAAAAATATTGAGCATTGAAAAAACGACCATTTTGAGGTTTTTTGACTTTTTTGCAATAACAATTGGACCAAATTAACTTTATAGTCTTAAATTGTAGTTTTTTTTAATCCCTACAACTTTTATTTGAAACTTTTTTCCATATAACGCATACTTTAGCCTGTAGAATTAAAAAACTGGTTATGGCCAACTTTGGCAGCTCCCTGCTTATGAAAAAATCCCCGTTCATAGGTGAATTTTTGTATATTTATAATATTGCCCTTAACACAACTGCACCGGTCCGATTTATTCCTGAATTATTGTCAAATATAGCCTTTTTTCTGTCTATTGATTGGACGATATAATTAATGCAAGATTTTATAAGCTGCGCAGCCATGAACCGCAAATTATTAGCACATCCAGCAGTAAACAAAATCAAGGTCATCCTTATGAAAATCGCTAGCGATGATAAAAAGTCGATGCACTTCTCTTTATATTATTGACCGAAAACTTGGCAAATATGATGCATTGTCTGTAACACAAGGTCACTGTGAATGTGAATGTTAATGTTGGGCATGGATTCCAGAACCGGCTTTTAATTTAGTCATTATAATAAAGATCCAAATTACTTACAACAAAAACCAGATAAACCTATAATGTTAGTAACTTTTACGCAGCCAAAACTACAGCTTTCAAAATTTTGACATAACGAAAATTCGTTAATTACGTTCGTTTTCATTTCAAAAGTATATCAACCCTTCAATATCCATCAGCTATATTTCTTGACTGAAAAATTTGTGTCTCTTTCGGTATTCGTATGTAATGAATGTTTGTGTTAAAAAAACTATATTTAAAATAAGTTTAAAGGTCATAAACTTAAAACAACGGAACTGGGGGATAGTTAAATAACCTTAACTGTTTTGTTATAAAAGTTATTCGTTTTATTTGTAATATAATTTTACGAATATAATCACGTGTAATAATTATTACTAATTAAAAATAGTTGATATATTATTTATGAAATATTTTTAGGTTTAGTATCCTCTGTATTATATGTGCCTGGCCTCTTTGTAAAATGTGACCCTAAAAAATGTTAAAATTCACATAATCCGAACTTTGCATTAAACTTTTTGTTCAAACTTGTTTACAACCGTTTTAAAAATAACAAAAGTTCATTGATACTCAATGAATAAAGAAATATGTTAAATTTCTTTACAAC